>JAJEJH010000005.1:632640-1143685 GCA_026122585.1 Anacardium occidentale | reverse complement strand
GATCGGCCGCCTCCTGTTTTGAAGGAGGCGGCCAGATTTGGCCACCTCCGCCAGATCTGGCCATCGGAAACGGCCGAAGAGGACCGATATTGGTCCCAGCGGCCGTTCCCGGCCATGTTTGTTGGGGGAGGAGGCCAGATTTGGCCTCCTCCTCCAAAACTATCTGGCCGCCTCCACCCAACGGGGAGGCCCGATCTGGCCTCCCCTGGAACCAGGTGGCCGGAGACGGCCACCTGGTGCTGTTATCAACGGCCACCGCAGCCAGCATCGGCGGCTGTGGCCAGTTGATTTTTTTAAAATTTTTTTAATTTTTAATAATTTTTTTAAAAATTTTTTAATTTTTTTATATTTAAAAATTATTTTATAATTTTATTTTAAATTTTTATTTATTAAAGGGTATTTTAGTCATTTCATTTGAAAAATTATAAAATAAGTTTGAATTTTGGTCCAAGGGTGGGAGACCGGGCTTTTCAAACCTTGCGGGTGGGACTTTGTCCCCGCCTCAAACTATGGGTGGGAAATTGTCCTTTGGCCTAAGCAAAATATATAAAGGCAGTTACTTAAAACTATTAAAGTATTAATATATGTGTGTGTGTGTGGCAATTACCTTTAAATTTTTTATGACTCTTATCTCATTTTCTACTCAAAATACAACAACAATATTTTCTACTCAAAATACAACAACAATAGTCTTCAATACTTATCATTTCAAGACAACATGCATGGCCATGGAAAATTAATGCATGACATCTTTATAAAAATGACACATGATCTTCAAAAATGCAATTGTCATTTGATACACACATTCATATCATTATCTACTAATTTATCACACAAATTAACAAACTCCATAATCATATTCCATCATAACAGGTAAAGCCCCTTTTACAGAATGCACAATTTGAGCACAAACAACACTTCTGGTAGTTTAAAATAATCAACCATGAAAATTTTCAAAAATCATTTTGGGCTGCAGTTGAAAGGAAAGCTGTAATTTTTCTAATTACATCTTTTAAAATTTTATTTAATCTCCCTTCCATTTATTTTGTTTTAGCTAAGATCTCAGTTTACATTTATCGGATTTTTGGTTTGGCCATGATTTGCTAGTTTATAGCTCCGGGATGGTAGTTTTCTATGAATTTTTCCTTTAAGGTCTTCTTTCTTCTTCTTCTTCTTCTTCTTCTTCTTCTTCTTCTTCCTTTTGGAGTCCATGTTTTGAATGTCTTTCCTCCATCCCTCCTTTGTATATGCCATATATTCAATCTATATGCAATTAACTAATTTCATACATTATAATCTTCACCTAAAATTACTTTAATCACCATTAAAGCTTACATTTAGCATACTTAAACCAAAACTTCAAGATCCAATATTTTTATTTGAACATTTCAATAGATATATGCATATATACCTTCCATACATATACTATACATGCATGTCCTTAAATGATGTGTTCCATGTATAATGCAAAAAAAAAAAAAAAAAACTTCAAAATTGCAATGTACATCATGATATACATCATAGGTGAGACATGCAACGTATTCCAAGATTGGAAAAATTCATTTCACAAGCCAAAAAGCACATGCATGTCACATTCAAGCATATATAAATGTATCCCATGAACTTTGTCATCTTATACATGCCTTAAATTATATGTTCTTCATCTTAAATTCATTATAACACACAAATAAGCATGTTAACCCAGCAAAATAGATTAGTGGAGAGTTACACAACAAAACCAAGCTTGAAAATTTGATTTCGTAGCAAACCAAGAACACACTTGTACACACGTGTCATCTACACATAATATTATGCATACAGAACACATATTTGGTTTAAAATAAAACATTAAAAGAGCCAAAATGGTTAGTAACCATTACCTTGTTCTAAGATCTTGATTTGATGGAGCCAAGGTCAAAAAACATTAACTCTCCATAATTTACACCACCAAGGGAGAGAAGAAGCAGAAGCCAAATGGTTCACGGTGTATTAGTGTAGCATCCCATATTAGAAAAGCCCTTAGGGGTAGAGTTTTGGGGTTAGAAATAAAATTCAGAGATAGATTGAGAGTCTAGAAGAGTTTAGGGGTGAGTTAGTAAGTTTCTAGAGCCTGTGTGGCTTTCGTATGATTCTTTTAGGGAGGTTTCGATCATGCGAAGTGCGGAAAATGAATAATCTTCATTTTCCCATGTGCACGCCCGTGCAAGTGGCCTTGAAAAGAGAGAGACGAGAGATTTAAGTTTTATTTCTCACCCACTTTCCATTTTAGCCATTTTCTTTCTTGTTTCAGCTCCTCCCAATCTTAGAGAAGAGATTCCACCTCCAGTAGCTCCTAATCCGGCGAGAGACCCAAAAGATTAGTCGAAGAAAGCTTTCCAGCGGCTATGGCGAAAGGTAAGTGTTCGCTTACTTCTTCTTGTGTTTTTCTAGCTTGTTTTGATGAATTGTGATGCTTGGATGAATCCATTACATGTTGATGAGCTTTGTGCATGCTTATATGTTGAGATGATGATGAATTTCTACCCTTGAACCATGCATGTTGCTTGTGTATGTTTTAGTGAGGGAATTGAGATGCTTTCATGGTGGAATGCTTTATAGTTGATACATGTGGAGATTGAGTTGAGATTCATGCTTATTGAAGTGCTGGGAATGTATGTTAGAAGTTGATTTGAGATTGATTGAGAAATGGTATGTGAATTGTACATTTTTCGGCATGTGTTCTTGTTGGAGAATAAGACACACGGTCGTGTGCTTGCATGGCATGACCATGTGCCCTTGTATTTGCAGGAGCACGTCCGTGTGCACGCTGTGTGCACGGCCAGAAATACAGACGCACGCCCGTGTGTCCTGAGAGACACGACCGTGTGTAAGCTTTTTCAATGAAACATGCCCAGAATTCCAGAAGTGCACACGACTGATTGCACAGCCAGCACACGATCCCGTGCGTCTGGGCACACGCCCGTGTGCTTTTGCCCTACACGCCCGTGTGTGACCTCTGCACGCCCATGGTGCAACAGTTTTCAAAAAATGATTTATTAGAGCATGGGAAATCAATTCTAAGGTCAAATCAGCATAAGATAAAAACGAATCCACTTAATAAAGCTACATATGCATTTCATAGTATGACATATAGCTTGAGAGAGGATCAAGGGATCCAAATTCAGTAGATTTCAGTATTCAGAACGTGACATACAGGTTAGAGAATGGGTGAACTCGAGGGGGCATCTGTGGGATTCAACTTTCTGACATCAGTCAGATTATCCAACATTTCAGATTCAGCCTTCTTACACCAGTCAGATCGTTCAGCATATCAAATTTAGCTTTCTAACTAGTAGCTAGACTGTTCAGCCCACATGGCCAAGATGTCGAATCCCTGTGTTCATCAACCTGATCAACATAGCAAGTACTTTTGGGTACATGCAGATATTTAGATATTCAGATGTATGCATCATCATCCACAGTTATTTTCAGTTAGCATGACATGACATACACATCATGACATAGATAATAATGAAATCAGTAAATGAATGAGATTCAGATAACCAGATTAATCAGTTTCAGATTCCAGCAAGCGCATAGATGTATGAATAAGGTCGAGGCCAGGTATGTATGATAGTGTGTGTTGCTTGCTTGGGTTGAGGGAAGTAAGGAATGCTTACTAGGTGATCTTTATCACTCATTCCCCCTTATTCTTCCTTCTTTCTTCTTTTTCAGGTGTATGTACTATTGACGAGGAGCGGGCAGTCGAGGTTAGCGGGAGAGGGCCCACACCACAGTTTCAATATGTACAGTTTCAGTTTTGGACCTGTTGGGTCATATGTAACTTTTGCACTTTTTCAGATGTATGTAAATGTATAGAACAACATGTATATATATAATAAAGGCCATTGGGCCCATTGTACAGTATATTGTATTTTCAGTTTACGCTTTCACAGATGTATTCAGTTGTATAGCAGTAGATTTTATTTTTGTAGGATTCCCCTCGCGTGTACCTGTATTTCCATATTATTAATAAAAGAACCCTAATATTCAGCAGTAGGGGTACGCGTGGCAGCGGGTCCTACAATTAGAGAGAGTTTTTTATTCTTTTGGCAAATCCAACTAAAATGAATTGCAAAAGTTGCTTATATATATAGGTTAGGGTCCTTTTTCAATTATTATTTTTGTGTAGTTGTCCCTTTTAAAATCATGTTTCAAAATAGTTTCTAATTAGTTGGTTCATTTAATAATTAAAATTATTCAATAGCCCAAGTAAACTACACTAGTGTACATTTATATCCTATAATGTTTGCTTTAGACAATTTAACTCTTAAAGGTTATGATTTAGCTCATATTATATATCTTAACACTTTTAAATGTTTTAATTAATCTAATTAATTAATTTTGAACCATTTTAACCTTTCAAAATGTTTCAAACATTCTTCTATGCAACAATTTACATAGAAATTATGTTATTACCCATAAAAGGTGCTAGCCTTCTTCGGATAATCAATTCTCTCTCTTATCCTCATTTAACTCCATAAGGTTATTGGTATGATTATGTAAGTCCACTGTGGATTAGTTGTGAACCAATTTTGAACTAATCTAGAATGTCATCCTAAGGTTCAACTACTATGGTAAACATTTAATAATGTGTTATAGTCTAAACTACAATGGATGAATAGATCATCGAAGTTACACCCGATCTTGTTTGTCATGTAGGCAATATCCTTTCATTATCATATCTTGATAGAGTTTAGATTCGAAGATTGTAAAAATCCTGAACTTGATATCTTTTTGAATCATCGATCGATATATTTGAAATTTGTCATCATAAACAACCTTCGTATGACATATCATATACTTTTCTTAGAGATTTTAGTTTCTAACAATTATTGATGTTCATTTAGGAACTCAAATTTAGATGGAGTTAGTGGATACTCCTGATCCTGTATGTCTAAGCTAATAGATCATATCTTAACTATCATCCATATCTACGAAGGAACAATGTATGACCAAGTAGGCTTTAACATATAAGGCATGGCTATGAACCATATGCATTTGAATTGGATCTGATTATGATGTCTATAAAACCCCTCCCAAGCCAAGTATTCTCTAGATATCCCTTAGTCAATGAGAACCTAAAGATTGCATGCTTGGAGAATGAGTTTGTTTTAATTTTACTTATAACATATTCAAAATAACAATCATATAAAATGTGTATAAAATAAAAGCCTATTTTACATGTATTAAATCATGTAGATTATAAGTATAATTCTTTAACTTCATAATATCAATTTTCATCTAACTATCATATACATAACTCCAAGTAAAATAAGTTTCATTGAAATTATGTTCTTTATTTTTCATGCAAAAGTGGAATTAACAATAACATACTTTACTTAGTTTAACAATTTCAAAATCATATACTTACATAGATGCAAAAAGGCATCATATAAAAATAAGAACATTTTAAGCAATATTTAGGTAAATCTCCTCCTATCAATATCTCCCTATTACCTCCTCAAGTCATTGCTTCATTAATTACTTGTAACACATGTAATCTAGGGGGTGAGTGTTAATCACTCACTAAGGGTTTTGACTAATTATTATCCACGTGTCTCATTTAAGGTAATTCATATAACATGGCATTTCAACCCTTTAACTAACAATTTCATATATAGATGTCATATTTTACCATAACATTCATATGACATTTCATAAAAATGTCCATTCATTCCCTAAAAGTACTCATACATCATAAAAATGATGCAACTTGAAAACATTTCCTTTCTTTCAAACCACTTTCAGTATGCTGATCAAACTTGCTAATACATGGGATAAAAACCTAACTTATTAAGCTAAACATTCTTTTATTCATTTCTACAACATTTCCATTTAAATTGTAATATGCACAACATTTATAACATTTGCATAAAGCTCAATAGTTCCCTTGGCATTAGTTATTCATAAAATTTTAACATTTTCTTTGCATAAAACATGTCATGTATGGATGTTCCATGAATATTTGTTTGTCTTTTTAACATTTAAGGTCATAATCCCCACCATTATGCAACAATGCATTATAATTTATAAAGAGATAAAATAGAATTTATTTCACATGCATGGATATGCCTTGCACTTATCCTACCACGAACCGTATATTATGCCAACATAACAATTTATCTTCGTTTTATAGCATATCTTAGACATAATATATGGGCATAAGCATTTACATACATGTTCATACAACATATCATATATAATTGCATCACATCATAATCATAAGTCATTTTAAGCAGATACATAAACATATTACATTCATAATACTTCAATGACTTTTGAAACCAATGCAAAACATAATATGCACATGTCATGATCTTCATTCTTATCTTTAACTGTAATCTTAACCATCTAATTAGATTTGTTTAAGCCGCTACTTTGTCTTGATCATCACCTCAAAAGACTCATGGTTCTTTTCTTTTTATATAAATTCCATTCCTCTCTGTTGATTTAGATCTCAAAAGACTCATGGAACGTCTTTAATCTTTCATGAAACCTTAATATATAAATTAAACATGTCTATTGTGTTTAAATGATTAGTGTAAACACAAGAAATAAAATTCCATTACATGACTATTTATTACTCATAGCATATACATGGACATATCATATTTTATAATCTTACACATTTATTTTTCATGTTGATCATTCTTATAACATGTTACCATGCCCAAATTCATAATCCACATGTCAATCTCTAACCTTCACCTATTTACATGTCGTCGTAAAACCTCCCTCTGAATGCATTAAATCATATATATGGATCCTATAAAACTTAAAGTTTCTTTGGTTTCAATTTGGACATGTTAGACCTATGTAGCTATAACTTTTTCCTTATACAATATGTAGGACCCGCCGCCACGAGTACCCCTGCTGTGCTGAATAATAACAATATTTGGGGAGCTTTTATTAATCATCTGAAAATATGGGTACCCGCGACGGGAATCCTACGAAAATAAAATAACTGAAACTGTACAATGCTTTACATTTCTATACATGCGGAAGCTCATCTGAATATACATCATATATATATATATATACATCTGAAATATACAACTGTTCTGTACAAGGGCCCACTGGCCTACATCATATACATATACTGTACATCTGGATACGAAACATGTACAACAATGACCACACAGGTCCAAAACTGATATACACTGATCGAGGTGTGTGTGCATGCCTTCTCCGTCAGCCTCGATCCAACCGCTCCTCGAACCCAGCACGAACACCTGCAAAACTGGAAGAAGGAGGGGGATGAGTGATAAAGATCACCCAGTAAGCGCTCCTTACTTCCCTCAATACCCAAGCAAGCACAACAATCACATAAACAAACACATACCTTGGCCTCGGCCCTAATCATACATCTATGCGCTTGCTGGAATCTGGAAACTGTTATCTGTATCTCATTCATTCATTATTATCATATGGATGCATGTCATGATGTGTATGTCATGTCATGCTAACTGAAAACTGGATGCATGCATCTGAATACCTCTCTCTGTACCCTCGGGTACCTGCTGTGCTGATCAGACTGGGTAATACAGGGATTCGGCATCCTGGCCATGTGGGTTAACCATTCTAGCTACCGGCTAGAAAGCTGAATCTGATATCTGCACTGCTACGATCTGACTGGTGTCAGAGAGCTGAAACTGAAATGCTGCTGAATCATCTGACTGGTGTCAGGAACTGAATCTGAAAACACTGCTCAGCGTTCTGACTGGTGTCAGAAGGCTGATTCCCACAGATGCCCCCTCGTATTCACCCTATACTCTCACCCGTACATCGGGTTCTGAATACTACTGAATTCGGATCCCCTGATCCTCTCTGAAGCTACATGTAATGCCATGACATGCATATGCAGCTTATTAACTCATTACATGCTTATTTGATGCTTATCTGAAGCCATTAAATATTTATTCTGAATTCGCATGCTCAATTTCCCATTCAAATAACATTTTTCTGAAATTCTGCTGATGCACGGGCGTGCATGAAATGTGCACGGGCGTGCACGGGCGTGCA
This sequence comes from Anacardium occidentale, assembly GCA_026122585.1. Taxonomy (NCBI): domain Eukaryota; kingdom Viridiplantae; phylum Streptophyta; class Magnoliopsida; order Sapindales; family Anacardiaceae; genus Anacardium; species Anacardium occidentale. Next base: position 1,135,621 of record JAJEJH010000005.1, on the reverse strand, counting down.
CCCTGACGCACGGGACCGTGCACTGGTCGTGCGCCTGGTCGTGTAACTCTCAGGAATTTACTATTCATTGTCCCTGAAATTGCCTATGCACGGGCGTGCGTATGCGGACACACGGGCGTGCATGTACATTTCCTGGCCGTGCATGGGTCGTGCATACGGGCGTGCATCTGGAGAAACACAGGCTCACGGCCGTGCCATGCGGGCGCACGGTCGTGCGTCTGGTTCTTCAACAAAGCACCGCTCGGAAAATGCACAAAACGGCCAACCAAAACACATCCAATTGCAATCACACTCCAAATATACATTCCCAACACTTCAAACATCACCATTCAAGCTTCACATGCAACATGCATCATCAAACATGGAACCTACCATGGGATCATCTCTTTTCTCTTTCTAAGGCCATACATACAAACATGCATGCTTCAAGGGTGGAAATTTGTCATCCAAATCAACATGCAAGGCCATATAATTATCTCAAACAATCATCCACATGCAAGGAACACATCCATGGCATCAAGAAGCACAAAACATGCCGGGAAACTCAAGGAAAAGGTAAGAGAACACTTACCTCTCTCCATGCTTTGAAATCAAGCTTGAAATCACTAATCTCTTGGCTCTCTAATCGGATTGGGAGCTAATGGCTGCTGAGTCTCCTCTCTAGGAACGGAAGGCACTGAAATGAAAGAGAGAATATGGCTGAAATGCAAACGAGTGAGTAAAGAAATGAACTTAACTCACGGTTCCACTTAAATACTAGGCCATGCACGTGCGTGCACTAATGATGCACGGTCGTGCACCAGGGAAAATAAGTATAACTTATTTCTCGCTCGCTCGCCTAATCGAATCCTTCCGAAAGGATTCCAACGGAAGCCACATGGCTTCGAAAACTTACCAACTCACCTCTGAACTTAACCAGACTCCCAATCTCTCTCTGAATTCGATTTCTAACCCCAAAACTCTATCCCTAAGGGTTTCCGGATCTAGGATGCTACACAATATATTGAGGTAATTCTTGTTGTATAAACCTAGGACATATTACTTCATTTCTTTTGTTGATGGCTCATTATGTTTTAGTCATTTAACATGTCTAAATTCAAACAAGATTCACAAGTGCAAAAGCAAAGCAGTTTACTCTATATAGTTCTCACTAAATCCACCATAACATTGGCTAAACAACTTGTAAATACCTGATTCAAGAGTTATTGAAAAGATGAGAGATTAGTTATAACTTTCACGCTTTAGTCTTAAGTTAGTTTGATCTAGGTTGTAGCATTTTTTTTTTTATTATTGAAAGTTATTGTTAATACATAGAAGACAGAGTAACATAACAATAAATCATCACTTCTTTCATTCCACAAACCAAGACATGTCCAATACATAACATAAGTTTCATATCTATGAATCCATTCAAGGATTTTTATAGAAAATAATACAAACCCTACATGGGAGGGAGGCTTTCCCCTTACCTTGAAGTCCAAGTTTGTTAACTATTTCACTTTGCCTTAGTTGTCACCATCATTATATCTCTATTAACACAAATGGCATGAGAAACAATCTTTGCCATCTATTTCACATAAACTTAGCATTTTAGAACTTACCTTAAACCCCTAAGATTAAAGTTCAAATGATGAAAACCTTGTTCTCTTTCAAATATATGCTTGATTCCCTAAGAAAAATTGAGATAGAAAGCTTGATTTTTGTGCTTTAATGGAGGAAAAGTAAATTGAAGAAGAAAGTGAGATATAATCCTTAGGTTGGATGAATTTTCCATTATATAACACATTATTGTGTTATTTTTATTAACAAAAAGTCGATTGGTCCATAAAAATAAAGCAAAAACGATTATAAGGCATATATATATATATATATATATATATATATATGTGTGTGTGTGTGTGTGTGTGTGTGTGTGTGTGTGTGTGTGTGTAAATATATATATATATATATAGGTATTTTAGTCTTTTTTTTATGAAGCATCCTTAATTAACTCACTTATTAAAAATTAATTAGGCTATGACTTATTGATTTCACTTTATTGACCAAGCTTATCCACTAGGAAAATGACTAACTTGCCTCTTATACAAGTATATGAATAACTTGATTCATGCAAATTCTTGTGAAAAGACTAAGTTACCTTTAATTATCTTTTATGTCATTAAATACTATTCACCTCCTTTGTGACTATTTTTATCTTGTTTTCCCATAAATCTTATTGCCCTTGCTTACTTCATTTCAATGGTTCACGTTTTGTCATTTATGCAAAATGACCATTTTACCCTTTTCTACTAAAAGTCCACTTAAAAGTAGAATTTCATACTTGATGTCACTGGAATGACTAAGCAGGGTTTACAATTCTACCTTCCTTAAAATAATTTCATCCTCCAAATTATAGTGAAAAGATTTGAATATCAATCTTTCGTCTTTTGCTCTATCTCCCTCATAAAAAAAAAAACTCGTAAGTTGTTAAAGGATTTACACTATGAAGAACAAAGAAGATGCACAATTGAACTCTTTGAAGTAAGATCGGTGGAAAAAAGGTACACCCAAACTTATGGATAGATAATATTGAGACATTTGTCTTAGTTTCCTAAATCAATATAGTTCAAGTATTGTTATTGTTGACTACGAACTTAGATTGGCATTATGACAATTCAATGAAAGAACACCTTTTTACATGGTGAATTGTTAAGTCTAAATGGGTCTTCTAACATGATGTATGGTACTAGAAAAACATAATCAAAAGCTATACAAATTAAACAAATTATTATATGAATTTAAACAATCTCCCAAAGTTCGGTTCGAAAGGTTCACAAGGACAATGATAGAATTTTGGCTAACAACAAAGTATTTTATATCATACTTGGTCCTATATAAATAAAAGGGTAAGATCACTGTATTTGTTGTATATGTAGCAACATTGTGGTCATAGGGGATAATCCAAGAGAAAATTAGTATTTATAGAGACACATATTTAGTGAATTCAAAATAAAGGATCTAGAGCTCTAAAATATTTTCTTGGAATTGAAATTTATCAATCATATAAAAAAAAAACTCTATCCCAAAGAAAGATCTCTTAGAAGGAATGAGAATATTAAGATGTCAATTAGTTAATACGCCAATATAAGAAGGTTTGAAGTTAAGTGTTGAACCTAATCAAGTTTTTCTAATAAAGGGAGATACTAGAGAATTGCATGAAGATTAGTGTATCTATCTCATACAAGACCAAATATGGTTTATAGACTATGTTGTTAGTCAATATATGCATGATTTTGGAAAGCAACATATGAATGCAATCATACACATCTTAAGGTACCTAAAGTTTGCTCCTCAAAAAGGAATTTGGTTTACTAAGACTACAAATTTCCAAAGCATGAAGGTATATGTGAATGTTGACTAGGTTGAATCAGTAGATAATAGACTATTCAATTATGGGTGGTAATCTAGTTACTTGGAACTCCATCTAGCATTGAAGTTGAATTTAGAGGTATGACACATGGACTTGAGCTACTCATTTGGAACCTAATTCAATTGTATTATAAAGTTGTATACAGCATTGTGCATAATCCAATATACTATGATCATATTGAGCATGTAGAAGTAGACAAATTCTACATCAAGGAGAAACAAGATGAGATATTTTTGGAGCCACATAAGATTCAATCAAAAGAGCAATTAAATAACAGTCTTATCAAGATGGTCTCAAATTAATTATTCTCAAGCTTTTTATACAAGTTGGACATAAGTGACATCTATACACCAACTTGAGGGAGGGTGTTGAAATTGTGATTGATTTTATAAATATTCTCATGTGGTTTCTTCCAATTATAATTTGATGGATTAGAAAATTTATTAATTGTGGTCAATTGTATTTTACTTTATATTGATATACACTCGTTAAAAGAGTAAGAGAACAAAAAAATATCTCTACTAGATATTCAATATATAACCGTGAAACAACTAAAGTAATTAATGTTCAATTTTCATTGTGTCATGGAAGTTTGTGTCATTTACTTTGAAGCAAAGGTTAAGCAACAACCACTACAATTGCTAAATTTTATAATCAATATTTGCTCGCCAAATTAATTTAAATTTACTCCATGATCATCAAGTCAATATATTTTGGTTTCTCATTAAATCTTTAACTAGTTATACCTAGACTAGAAACAAGAATTTCAAGAATTTTCGAGCCATGTTGTTTGGGTTGCACATAGTGAAATGCATGTTTTAAATTCAAAATGACAGTCAAAACTCTTTAAATACATTGGTTTAAATAATCTTTTATTATCACTAATAAAATATTACCACCAAAATAGAGTACTTTGAAGATTACAAAGTATAAATTATTATTGTGTTTGATAAAATTTATATGCGTAGATAAATTTTTTGTTTGATTGACGATAATAAAAAACATCAAGGTAAAATTTAACTGAAATCCCCTTTCATTATAAACTAAATTAAAGACATGGATACAAGGAAAAACTACAACAAATAAAAAAACAAGTGAGCTATAGGAGAAATGATGAAGGAAATTGTAGTAAATCAAAATGTGGGGGTTGAATAAAATGTTTGGCTCGTGTGTGTGGTGGTGGCTAGGGTTGCTCTCCCACCTTTGATTGATGTTGCAGACGGGGTGAAGGGGTGCAGAGGGGAGAGGGGATCGTGATCTGAAGTGTTCCAAGCAAGTTTTGATCTTGTCTCATCTCAATACAATCTCGTCTCATTGAAAGTGTTATTAGCAAGTCATTCAATTGGAACCCTTTCCCTCAAGTTGCAAGAAACCTTTATATCTATACCTTTGACAAGGATTTTGAAAGCAATAATTTCAAGGTAGATGACTCACGAATAGGTGGTGGATTCAACAATGTTGCTCAACTGTACAAGAAAAATTTTGAAAAGGATTATATTTTTCATTTCTTTTGATAATCTTTATGGCTTTTGGTGATCGGTGGTAATACATGTAAAGAAAATATGCTGGTCATGTTGGTACTGATAGGTAATGATGGTGACAATAGGTGGTGATGGATGGTGGAAAAGTAATTTTTATTTAAAACACAGGTATTCTAGTCTTAATAATTATTTGAAGAATGGCAAGAGTCATAATAGTATTTTAGGATTGTTGTTTTAATTAAATATGAGAACATTCTTCTTATACAAATTTAATGGGAGCAAAATTACAATAAAATCAAGATTGAATATAATCTTATTGAAACTCATCAAATAGAGCCATGAGGCTGTCTTGTAAAACAGTACTACTGATGCCGCGAAACCCATTAATTATTACAAGTAAGATGAGAAACGAAGTTTGGAAAAATCAATATGAACTTGACATATCAGTGGCTTTGTCTTTAAACATCATCCACTCGATATAATTAGCTGGCAGGTTTCAGAAGCCAAAATTTCCGTTTAACATTCTTGGTGTTTAATTCAGTTATTTTATCTATAAATCACAAAACAACAGAAACGGTAAGATTGATTTAGTTTTATGAAATTGGAAGAACGGCCAATAAAATGCATTAGAAGCGAAAATGAATTAGGCAACAAAACTGGTTTCAATTGGATGGTGCGTCTGCTCCGCGTAGAACAAATCTGGGGACCCGCTTCTCTGGTGTCTACTAAAACGTGTCAACCACCCAGCGGAGAACTCTTAAAGGGTACCCCTTTAACAAGAGGTTCAACCTTAGACCAATAGAGCTAATCTTATATTAAATCTCGTGCTCCAGTCACATTTTGCCACCTACGGAGACGTAAGCCCTCCAATCAAATCAAACGTCTTGAAGGAAAGGTGTGTCTTCCCCACGCTTGTCCTTTTTTTCTGTTTTTAAATTAATCTGTACCCACCAGGGTGTATCCATGAATTAACGACGTGCCCTTTGGCTTTTCAGATGAAAAACAAGCTGTTTAAGTTTCACAGTAACGTACTTTTTTGCCGACAAACACAGTGGAAATTGTTAATGTAAAAGCATAATACAGGGACTTAACAGGTACTTCATTTCTTTTTCCTTTCGATTCCGTGGTACTTGCTAATGGAAGATGACGAATTTATAGTCGCCTAAAAAGAGCTTAGAAGGAAAGGTGGGGGCTGATATTTCTTTTCATCTAGCTTCTGACACGGAGTCCAAAAGCCAAGGTAAAGATTCTGAAAAGACCAAAGAAAAGTAACGTAGCTACAACAGGTGTCCGCTTCCGACTCGGCTCTCAGACTACGGTAATCTATGTTGTAATCTTTGCTTTCTTGATTGTCTTTCCTCTATTTGATTCACATTATCATGGTGGTAGTTTAAAAGGACAATAACCCTGCTGAGCATTGATTAAATTTGTCTAATTTTCCTGCAAATACCGGTACATAAAGGTTGACAATATTAGATATTCTTGTAAGAGCATAGGCAACAGTGACAAAACCAGTTCATTTATGTAATAATTGAGTTCGAGTTTAAGAAAGGAAATCATGATGATGATCATCATCATGATGATATGATGGAACAGGAGGAGATGGAAGTAGATAACTACTCCTGACCCTAGATGGCGGAGCTGTAAACTCCGAAACTCGGCAACTTTGGTCGTTGGATGTGACTAAACAAAGCTTGCTTCAGAAGCAGAGAAAAAGGAAATAAAAAAGGTAATTAGTGCAACTGAAGAGTCAATAAAGAGTGGCTCTCCATGCCGACCACTTTTTTTACTAGGTTCTTATCTATGTTCTTGGTTGTTTATGTTTTAAGATTTTTCATGAATAAAAAATCACTTGAGAGAGATTCCCACCTCAGGTTTTTTCAACTATTAAATACATAAAGGATTTTTTTTCTCAATATATAATTATATTAGCAAAATAAATAAATTTAATACAGTATTAAAAAACTTAAATAACCATATTATCACTACCTAATTTATTGATTAAAATTATCATTTCATTTAAAATAAATAAAAAATTAAAATGGTCTTTTACATATTAAGATTGTTATCAATATCCTTTTTTCTTTTTCTTTTCATTTTCATACTCTTTTTATAAATAAATGGTTCTGACAGGTTTGAATTTGGATGAATTGTGGTTCTAATACATTTGAGCTTAGGTGGATAAGAGTTTTGGTGGGTTTGAATTTCGATGGTGACAGTTATGAGGATTAAAGTCTTCAAATTTAAGTAGTAGGCTTTCAAATTTGTAAAATGATTAAATTGTCTACTTAAATGTTTCAGGTAAAATGTTATTCTTTTTTATTTTTTTAATAAATTTAGATAATAAAATTACCTTTTCCCTTTACAATGTAAGCTTTTTTAATTGAGTTAAATTTTAAGTGGAAAAATATGATTTTTAATAAGTGAAAAAACATTTTAAGACCAAACCTGTAAATCACTCTTTCCATGAGGTTTAACCACATATGCTACATATGTATAGTTTCCATAAGGATAATCATCTATCAATCAAATAAAATCAGCTTTCTTTTTCATGTAATGTGAGCAGAATGTTCCATGTCTATTTGCTTCGTCCAAAATGTGGTGTTTGGGAACATATATAGTTGATAAAACCACCACCAAAAGTGTCACTTGTCCAGTTGTTGTTTACCTTAAACAGGCTTCGTTTGGATATGTTGCACAGGACTTGTCCTATGAATAATTGTAAATTTTTTAATTGCTTGATCTGGAAGATATGATTTCATAAGTATTTTTAAGCTCACCAATTAATATTTTGGGGCTTCGATAAGAGTCCTCAGAGTGACGATTGTGGTATTCAAATAATATATACTTCAGCAATTTATATTACATGATTTATAATAAGTTATCTGTTGTTGGTCTGAGTTTTTCTGTCTGCGGCCTACGTTCATGTTCATCAGATATTTCTCCTAGAGCACGTTGTCTAGGAGTAATAATAATTAATTCATAGCATGAATTTGTTTGCAAAAAGTCAACAAGGGTTTGAACTTTTGATATCTTAATATTATAACCTAAAGCTACTTTTTCCTCGGAAGAAAATGATAAAAGTACAAAAAAGAAGCGTAATAAAAGGAAAACAATACCATTCTTTAACGATAATGATGGACTCTTCTCTTCATTATTAGTTTTTCGTCTTTTCCACCAATCTGCTAGTTAGTTTTACTTATTTCTCCGGAAAGGCTATCTTTTACAAGATTATGGTATCAGCATTGAATTGAGAGTTCAGCTCTCTTTGCACATGGATACTGTTATTAATTGTTTCCTGAGATTTTCATAGGAATAGGACCAACAAAATGTGGCTGCAGCTGGAGATAAAGCCAAAGAATGTTTCAATTACACAATGTATTGTATACTTCTGTTTTCTTCCAACAAGACCTGTTGGTACAGTGCTTTAATGACTTTTTTAAATAGATTAGAACTTCTCTTCTTCTTCAGTCTTTAGTTTCCCAATCTCTTCTGTTATGAAAAAAAAAAAAAAGAGTTTTCATTTGCTTATTTTCTTGTCATCGTCAGTAGTGAAAAATAAATAAAATATTTATATATCTTAAAGGCACGTAGTAAGACCAAAATTGTTGCAAATCACTATATTTCATTCTTAAAAAAAAAAAAAATAACAAATAAATTTCTTTCATTGCCTGTGTATAAGTACGAAAGAAAAGCAAAATTAAATAAATCCAATTTACTTTATTATTGTTAAAGTATAAGATAATAACTTTTTCATCAATTTTAAAAAAAATGTATTGAAATAATAATCTTTGTCTATGTTTGTTTGTGATCTTAATGTATATATACCTAAGACAACTCATTGAAATATAGGGTGTGATCGTAATTGAAGTTACGCGCGCCAAGGCGGCTAGGTTATCGTGAATCTTCAAGTAGCAGAAGCTTTTGCATTAAACAAGCGTAATTAGGTTGTCAGTCTGTCATTTAAAACGTTCACTAAATAATCCGTAGCCAAACTTCCAATTCTTCTTCTCCATCTTGCCCAACTCATCTTATGTTCCACCTCCTCACTAAACTACCATTTTCAGTTCAACATTCAAGACTGCTAAACATTTGTGTATGGACCTCAATGACTTTCATAATAATTGCGGAGCTTCTAATAATACTAGTCGAACTGCTATTTATATGGCTTCTAAGGATCATTTACCTATAACTGCTGAAACTCCCTCGTACCCCACTTCTACTAACCGGAATTTCATTCTTATGGACTTCCTTGGTGTTGGTTCTAGTAACCTACCCCTTCGACCACTTCCTCCTACTTTTCGCCCTTCATTTATAGCACCTACAAATTTTCTTACTCTAGATTCTGGAGGGACTGATGCTCAGGTTCACCGAATCCCCCCTAATCTTCGGCCTTCTATTGCCCCTGTTGTGCCTCCGTCTCCCGCTTGTGACCACCCGACTGGAGATTTCCCATCATCTTCTCGAACGAATAAGAGGTGCAGGAGGTTCGACGGAACCCGTGCAGAGTACCGTCATCAACGAAAGATGAGGAACCGCGGATCGGCTGAGAGATCTCGCATCAGACGTAATGTTAGTAGTATTATAATTATTATTATTATTTTTTTTTTGTCTCGCTACCCAAGTAAATACTTTTCTTAGCTTTATAGAAGTTAGTTTTTTTACATTTTTTTTAATTATTCTTTTGTTTCTTTTCCTAAAGGCATACGATATCGAACTAAAGGTAAAAATTGCACTGCTTAAGGAAGAATATGTAGAGCTAAAGCGAAAGGAAGAAGAGGTATAATTATCTAGCAGAGTTGCACTACTATAATTTGCAAGGGTTAGCTAGTTTTTCTTATGTTATAAATTATTTCGTGTTACGGCATGCAGCTCCGCTTGGCTCTTCAAGAAGCCCGTCCATTCAAACGCTCCTTGAGTGCTCCTTTGTAAGAATATTATCAGTATCATTTGAAGACTCGCGTGTACTATATTATGCCTTTGAATTTATTTAATGCAGTTGTTATCTGCTTTTTTTCTAATGCTTTTGTGCGAGAGTTCTGTGAAATCTCAGCTTACTGCTTTCTGGCTAGCTTCGTTTTACCTCAGCAAAAGGAAGAGAACAATGGAAGTCCTTGTGGTGGTAAATGCTTTTGCAAGAGGTTATATGCCTCTGTCTAACTAGCAGTTTAATGTAAGTTTCTTTTTTACCTCTTTCAGTATATCAAGAACTTCGATGTTCATCTATGTAATGAATTTTAAGACATGGAATATTTCGTGTGCCATGTTACTGGTGATTTGGTGTAATTTGTGGCTCATTTCTCTTTGTCGCTCTTTTTATCTTCCATCTGAAAATTAAACACAAAACTTGAATAAAATTAACGTGAAAACAGATTGGATCTTTCAACTTGAAACAGTTCTTGAACGTGTGTTACTAATTTTTCTTAAAAAGATTATTCACGTCAAAATTATCTGAAGAAGGCCAGACTAGTTTTGACGAATCTTTAGATGTTCGAAACGCAATTTTTTATTAAAGAGGAGTTATAATGGTGGTTTCCCACTTTATATCTTATTTAATCCGATTTTCCCAATTAACTAGGTTATTTGTATTTTCGGTATCTAACAATTCAAAAACTATTTTTAAAGTTCAAGCAAATTTCACAAACTTCATTCTTTTAATGGCATTGTACGAATTCCAGGCTATTTTGAAATTTAAGCATGCATTTTAAACACATATAAGAGCATCACCATAACAAGCGAAAAAAAAAAAAACACAGATATTTATAGTGGTTCGGTAATCAGAATAATTACTACATCCACCTTCGGGGGCCAACTAGAGTGTATGCATTATGAAATTTGTAATACAAATATGAGAAAAAGGCTTACAAATTCAAAGACTCACTTTTCTTCTCTGTTTCGAAAGAAAACTCTCCTCTTTTTACCTCTTTGAAAACCTAACCTCACAATCATTCTAATCCCAGCAAAAACCCATACATCAGCTCTCAAAACCATTAATATTTATATTACAATAAAAGGAAACACATATACAGAGAAAAAGACACTCACCGTTATGCTGAAATACTCCAATAGTCATGGATCTTTCTCAGTAGCATCCTAATTGTACACGTTCGCACTTTATTGTTAGGGTTTGTGAGACGAATCGAGAGGCACAAAAAATAACCACCCTTTTATATGGTCAACTAGTCAAAAAGCTGAAGTTAACAAACCGTCAGCTAGGATTAAAAAATCCACATTATATGTCATATGTAACAAATCTCTACCTTGGCATATGACAACATCAAAACACCTCTTCCTGCAATATTAGAACATCACTTACTGTAATATCAGAACATCACTTGCTATAATATTAGAACACCATTTGCTGCACCTTATGAATATTCTTTACTCTTCAATGTGAAGAAGGCTCTTAAAAAGCCTGAGTTTATCCAAAGAAATTCCTTTTGTAAACATATTTGCTGAATTCTCCATTCCTACCACCTTTTCCACCTTGATCACATTATTCTCAACCAGATTTCTTATAAAATGAAATCTGACATCTATTTGCTTTGATCTTTCATGGAAAGCTAGATTTTTGTACAGAAATATTGCACTTTGGTTGTCACTTTTGAGACTAACTTGCTCTTGATTATGGCCTAGTTCTTTCAACAACCCTTTAAGCAAGATTGCTTTTTTTGCAACTTCAGTTATAGTAACATATTCTGCCTCAATGGTTGAGAGTGTAACAATTGCCTACAAATTTGACTTCCAACAAACAAAGTTTCTCCAAACACTAAACATATAACCAGTCATAGATTTTCTAATATCTAAGTTACCAGCATAATCAACATTAACACAACCTGAAATCACATCTACTATAAAATCATTTTTCCTAAAAATAATTCATGTTTTAAGTGAACCTTTGACATACCTTAAGATCCATTTTACAGCCTCCCAATGTTCTTTTTTAGGATTACTCATATACCTACTCACATAACTAATAGCAAGGGCCAAATCAAGTCTTGTACAAACCATTAAATACATTAAACTTCCAGTGGCATTAAAGTAAGGTATTTTCTCCATTTCTTCCCTCTCTACATCAGTTTTTGAATACTAACTAACACTCAATTTGAAATGTTGTTCTAGAGGGGTATTAACAGGCTTGCAATTCATCATATTGAATTTTCTAACCACCTTTTCCACATAATCTCTCTGAGATAAAACCAGTTTCCCTACCCTCCTATCTCTCTCTATATTCATACCTAGAATCTTTCTAGCTTCACCCATATCCTTCATTTCAAACCTTCTTTTAATTTCAAGTTTAAATTTGGAAATTTTAGAAAGATCCTTACATGTTACCAACATGTCATCAACATATAAGGCAAGATAAATAAAACAACCAACATACAATAACTTCATATACAAACAACAATCATAATTGCTTCTAATAAAGCCAAATTCAAGCATAAAAGTATCAAAGTTTTTATACCACTACCTAGGTGATTGTTTAAGACCATAGAGAGATTTCTTTAAGAGGTAAACTTTGTTCTCAGACCCTTTTTCAACAAACAATTCAGGTTGGTTCATCAGAATTGCTTCATCCAAATCATCATTTAGAAAAACAGTTTTAATGTCTAAATGTTATAGTTCAAGATCAAAATGAACAACTAAAGACAGCAAAATTCTAATAGTAGTATGTCAATAACAAATGACAAAATTTCATTGTAATCAACTCCTTCTACCTATGTAAAGCCTATTGTAACTAACCTGGCCTTATATCTAGGTAGTTTTGCCAGTGTGTTTCCTTCCTTTTTCTTGAACACCCATTTGCTCTCCACTATCCTACTACCCTTAGGTTTGGAAACTAACTACCAAATATCATTTTTTATTAATGAATCATACTCCTTCCTTATAGCCTTTAACCATAGCTTTGAGTCTTTCCTTTCTAACATTTCTTTCACAGACTTAAGATCATTTTCAACCTTCTTTATAGCTTGAAAAGCAAAAGCTACCATATATGCCTGTGCATATTTGTTAGAGTCCCTAATCTGCCTCATTTCCCTATCTCTAACAAGTTGATACTTTTGTAAATCAGGAACCTATGGTTGTGGTTGTCTACCAACACATTCATATAATCATGAAACATCTTCTTCCTCTATTTGAGTTTGATCCAGCTAAACATCAAATTGAAGATCAATTTGATTTCCAAGTGATGACCCATATTTTACCTAACTTTTAGGCTCAACCTCAAACTCTTTTTTGGAATTTTTATTTTCCTAAATCAATCCTCCCAATTCTTCCTTATTAAATTTGACAACTCTACTAACTATACACTTCTTATTCGCAGGATCCCAAAATTTATAACCTTTAACTCTATCTGGATATCCTATGAAGATACATCTAATAACCCTGGGTTGTAACTTGTCACTCTTGCTGTAAACATAACCTGTACACCCATAAACTCTCAAATTGTTATAATTAGAAGGATGCCCTGTCCATTTTTCCATTGGAGTTTTATAATCTATGGTTGAAAAAAGAATTTTGTTAATTAGATATACTACAATGTGAGCGACTTCTGCCCACAGCCATGCAGGTAAGTTAGCATAGGATAAAGGCTTCTGACCTTTTCTAGAATGGTTCTATTCATCCTCTCAGCTAACCCATTTTGTTAAGGAGTATACCTGACTGTTTTATGTCTGACAATCTCACTCTCTTTACACATTCTATCAAATTCTTCATTAACAAACTCTAGACCATTGTCAGTCCTAATTCTTTTAATTTTCTTTCCAGTTTGATTTTCAATCATCACTTTTCAGTCCTTAAACTTACTAACTGCTTCAGATTTTTTTCTTAAGAAATATACCTAGACTCTCCTAGAAAAATCATCAATGATACTTATAAAGTATCTACAGCCCCCAAGAGATGAGTATTTTGTTGAACCCCACACATCAGTATGAATATAGTCTAGGATAGATTTGGTGACATGATGACTACTCTTAAATCTGACCCTATTCATTTTACCACAAATACAATGTTCACAAGGACCCAATTTGTCAATCTTTTCACCTACAACTTTCTATTTACTCAACTCAACCAGACCCCTTTCACTAATGTGCCCCAACCTATTATGCCATAGAATAGTTTTATTTTGGTTTTCAGAATGTGACATAGCCACTGATCCTGACACAGTTGATCCACTCAAGACATATAAACCATTTTTCTTTTCACCCTTTAAAATCACCATTGAACCCTTTGTGACTTTTAGGACTCCACCTTGAGCTTTAAAACTATATCCATTTGAGTCTAGAGTTGCTAAGAAGATTAAGTTCCTTTTTAACTTAGGAATATACCTAACCACTATTAAAATTCTAGTACTCTTATCATTCAGGCTTAATCTAACATCCTCAGTTCCCAAAACCTTACAAGCTAAGTTATTTCCCATTAGAACCTTACTTGAATCTTTAGATGTTTGAAACGTAATTTTTTTATTAAAGAGGAGTTATGATGGTGGTTTCCCACTTTATATCTTATTTAATTTGATTTTCCTAATTAACTAGGTTATTTGTATTTTCGGTATCTAACAATTCAAAAACTATTTTTAATCTATCATAACCTTGTTACACTTCTCAACATAGCTAACCATTACTATATTGATAGTCCTTCGAAAAAAGGTTATATTAAGTTAGTATCAAATTAGACTAATTGATATACGAAATGTTTTAATGATCACAAGTCTAAATATTATATGCATTGTCATTCTTCCATAAAGATTAGAGGTAACCATAACACCAACAACCTCAACGCATGAGATTTGTTGCACTAACTTTTGGTAGGATTGTTCAATAATATGGTAGTGTTATCATATTGTATACATCCTTACTCATAATAATATTGAGGTTATATATGGAGATCGACCACCATACATGCTTATAAGGTTCTCACAATCAAACTATACATTAATCTTCTTATCAGATATCTATCAACCCAAAGGCATACATACAAACAAATGATTAATAGATGAATAATTACCATTTTATTAATGATAAAATATGATACATCTTAGTATGTAATTTCATAAATAACCCTACCTGATTAGCTATAAAACATCTACTCTAATAGTAACAAGTATAAAGCCTTTAGGTATAAATATTCCTTGCTTCATTGTTTAATTTTCCAAACTTAGTAGAGCTGTGAATGACTTATGGAACATGATCATTCAATATTAAACGACCTATGAAATGATCATTTAATATTAAACGACCCACGAAATGATCATTCCTTCTTCATGAATAATGAATGGTTAATTAACCAAAGTCCAATTATTTAAAAATTGAAACCAATTTGAAAAAAAAAAAAAATTTTAACTCCAAATCAACTAGAATTGATGAACTAGTTAATCAATTTTCTTAGTTCGATTTCATCAATTTTGGTTTGGTTTGATTTGTTGGTTTTTCAGTTTTTTGATTTTTTAGCAAACTATCACTCACTTTATTTTCAAATACACTTATGACAAGAAAAATAAAAGTAGAAATTAAAAAATAATACCATAATATTACATGGATTAGTTAAAATCCCTCTTCACCTAGATTCACAAAAACAAGTCTAGCTCAAATCGAATTGCTAAAACAAATAGTCAACTATCAAAACAAATATGAAATTAAACATACAAAGCAAACACTTCTTTATAAAATTAATTTTCAAATTTGTAATTGTTTAATTGATGTGTTTGGATTTGATATGTTCGAATATCTTACTTGACTTAAACGATGAGTTAAAATTTTTATAGTCATGAATGACTCTTTTTATGGTGATTAGAGTAACTCACTTATGTTAAAGGATAAAATTATGTTGAAACAATAAGAGAATGAAATTATGCATGGAAATCACATTCTAAAACTTTTCTTAAATAAAATTTTGGCACTTACAAACCCTTGTTTAGAGTCAGCTTCTTTCTAAGTGTCATTTTGAAGACCACCATGTCTGTCCTTTAATCTTAAACATAGTTGAGTTTCCTATGAACAACTTCTCCCGTTCTTAATTGGTTCGAAGAAAATGAATAGGTCTTTGTCAAAGTAGACATGTTGAGTGACTCTAAGGTCAAGTCACCATTCTCATGAGTCAAGCCCAACCTAATTTACTTCTAAAATCACTATAAAGAGATACTAAAGATGTCTTGAGTAACTTTCTCCAACATATTTACCATTTTGTTTTCGTGCCTCATTGGCAATCAAAGCTTTATGACTCATATTATCACAATTAAAATACTTTCTTTGAAACTTTATTAACTTCCTAGGAAGGCCATTTTTTGGCTTTAGCTTTACCTTTTTCCTACCTTCTTACATTTGTAACTTTGACCATATTCCATAACATTTGCTTTAGCTGTAGTACGATTAAATCTTCTAATTTCAAAAATTTTGTTGTCTTCTCCAATTTGAAATCTAAGAATGAGTTTTTTACGGTTCATCTCCTTTTGCCTGTGTTTAAGGTAGCTATTGAAATCTTTTCAAGTGAGAGATGGCTTCTCAATAATAGCAACTACTTGGAAGGTTTCACTCATGACCATCACCTCAAAATGAATATCATATGATATCACTTGGATTTCTTACACTTGATTGACAATAGCTTGAAGTCCACTATTTTATAGTCTAGAAATTGTTCCATTACAAACTTTTTTTAATAATAGTCAATAAATAATTTTTAGGAAGGCTTCAACACTATAAGTAAAATCATTTATTTTATCAATCAAAATCGAGTGCTAATTTGATGCTAATCACTCTTAATATCATATTAAAATTAGATTTTGGCCTTATTCAAAAAGAGACGATGGTAATTGCATTAGCATTGGAAAATTGATTTGCTACTAATGTAGGTTTGAATTAGCATTAACCATTTAATCTAATACTACATTGAGTCAATGCTAATTTGATACTAAATTCACTACAGCAGATAGGGTTTTAAGCGGCGTTTTTTTGGGTTTTTAACGGCGTTTATAAACGCCGGAAATAAAATTACCGGCATTTGTACAAACGTCGGTATAAGCTGCGTCGGTAAAAGGTTAAGAAAAACGCCGCTAAAACCATGAACCCTATAGCAGCGTTTTTTCAGCCTTTTACCGGCGTTTGTACAAACGCCGCTAAAAACCTCCCCACCCGCCAATTTATTCCCGCCATTTTTTGGCGCGCATTATTCTGTCAAGATTGATACTCTATAGCGGCGTTTTTTTGGTGTTATAGCGGCGTTTTTTTGCGTTTTAGCGGCGTTTTTTTTGGGTTTTAGTGACGTTTTTATTTTTTTCCCGCGTTTATTTGCGACGTTTTATAATATTTTTAGCGGCATTTTTTTCCATATAGTGGCGTTTTTTAATGTTATTGCGGCGTTTTTCGTGTGTTTATAGCGGCGTTTTTTTTGTTATAACGGCATTTATTTATATACCGTTTTTGACACAATTTTGTCTGTTTCATATACCTTTTTCCCTGTTTATTGATTAAATTTCTTGTTCATAATAAATATCATGCAAAACACTATAGATAAATTGATAACAATATACGTAAAATGATACCGTCAAAAAATACATACAAAAAATGCTTATAACATCATTAATAAAATATTAGATAAAAAATATTATCAGAATTATTGTCGTACATGAATACAATTGTTAATCATAACATTGTTTAGATACACAATTTGGGAACTGTTATGAAACTTGAAGCTTGTGGGAGCCAACTCTTTACATTATGCCCTGCGAAAAAAGTTAAAAGATTTTAGAAGAACGAAATACAATAACAACAGACAATGTCCATTAATAATCACATAACGTAGAATAAAACACAAAACTGTACGAATTATTTGGTTAATAGTCTTGTTGCATGCAAATAGATGTATCGACAATATATAATTACAAGTATAAAATATTCTCATATCGAAAACAGAATGAAGAATTCTATCCTTATTTATGCATTATATAGATCCAACATAGTACCTACATATGGTCCCAACCACAAGATATCTCTTTTCCTCGGCATTTTTTAGCTGTAATCTGCAAAAAAAAATTCTCGTTATTTATAGATTCATATGTAAATAATTAAGAAAAACAAAAAACATATGTAAAAGGTTGCCTCATGTAGATAAAAAAATTAATAACACAGTAAAGATAACATTTGAGTTAACCTTAACCAACATTTCATAATTATATTGTAAACACAAATATTCTCTATATATATATCAAAAATTCACCAAATCAATCCATTCAAGCAATCTAATGATTTATCTGTAGCATCCTAGATCCAGAAGCCCTTAGGGGTAGAGTTTTGGGGTTAGAAATCGAATTCAGAGAGAGATTGGGAGTCTGGTAAGTTCAGGGGTGAGTTTTCGAAGTCATGTGGCTTCCGTTGGAATCCTTTCGGAAGGATTCGAGTAGGCGAGCGAGTGGGAAATAAGTGATGCTTATTTTCCCTGGTGCACGCCCGTGCGTGGCATGCTATATAAGTGAGCCGTGAGCATTATGTCATTTTTCTCACCCAAGTTTTCTCTTTAGCCAAAATTTCTCTCTTCCTTGCAGCTCCTCCCATCCTTAGAGAGGAAATTCAGCAGTCGGTTCCTCCTAATCCGGTTAAAGAGCAAAGAGATTAGTGTTTGAAGCTTATTTTTCGAAGCATGGAGAGAGGTAAGTGTTCCTCACTTCTTCTCGCGTTTTTCCAGCTTGATTGATGAGTTTTGTTGCCATAGATTAATTCCTTGCATGCTGATGAATGTGTGGAATGCTTATATGTGATTGCATGTTGATTTGGTTGATGGATTTCCACCCTTGAAGCTTGCATGTGTGTATGTATGGCTTTGGAGAGAGAAAGAATATGTTCCCATGGTAAATCGTTTGATGGTTGATGCATGTGCAAGTTGAGGCTTGAATTGCGTTAATTGGGATGTTGAGAACATGTGTTTGAAGTGCTATTGTGAATGCATGTGATTTGCTTGGCCGTTTTCGTGAGTTTTCCGGGCGGTGCTTTGTTGAAGAACCAGACGCACGACCATGCGCCAGTATGGCACGGCTGTGAGCCTGTGTTTCTCCAGATGCACGCCCGTGTGCACGACCTGTGCACGGCCAGAAAATGTATGTGCACGCCCCGTGTGTCCGCATACGCACGTCCGTGCGTAGGCATTTTCAGTGAAGATGAATAGTGAATTCCAGTAGCTTGCACGACCGGTGCACGGTCCTGTGCGTCAGGGTGCACGCCCGTGCACGTTTCATGCACGCCCGTGCATCAGCAGATTTTCAGAAAAATGATATTAATTGTTTAATTAAGCATGAGAAATTCAGATAAAGGCTAATTAGCTGCAGATAAGCATTTAATGAGCATGTATTCAGATAATAAACTGCATGTGCATATCATGACATGACATGTAGTTTCAGAGAGGATCAGGGGATCCGAATTCAACAGTATTCAGAACCCGATGTACGGGTAAGAGTATAGGGTGAATACAAGGGGGCATCTGTGGGAATCAACCTTCTGACACCAGTCAGATGATTCAGCAGTATTTCAGTTTCAGCTCTCTGACACCAGTCAGATCGAAGCAGTACAGTATTCAGATTCAGCTTTCTAGCCAGTAGCTAGACTGTTTAACCCACATGGCCAGGATGTCGAATCCCTGTATTACCCAGTCTGATCAGTACAGCAGGTACCCGAGGGTACAGAGAGGTATTCAGATGCATGCATCCAGTTTCCAGTTAGCATGACATGACATACACATCATGACATGCATCCTTATGATAATAATGAATGAATAAAATCCAGATAACAGTTTTCAGATTCCAGCAAGCGCATAGATGTATGAATAGGGTCGAGGCCCAGGTATGTGTTTGGTTATATGATTGTTTGTGCTTGCTTGGGTATTGTGGGAAGTAAGGAGCGCTTACTGGGTGATCTTTATCACTCATCCCCCTCCTTCTTCCAGTTTTCAGGTGTTCGTGCTGTGGCTACAGAGCGGTTGGATAGAGGCTGACGGAGAGGGCACGCACACATACCGCGATCAGTTTTGTACATCAGTTTTGGACCTGTGTGGTCGTTTGTATATGTGATGATGTATTCAGGTGTATCTGAACAGTATGCATGTTTATGATATATGCCAGTGGGCCCATTGTACAGAACAGTATGTATATTTCAGATGTAATTCAGTATAGTTTCCGCATGTGTAAAATTGTATAGTTTCAGGATGTTTGTTTTATTTATTTTTCGTAGGATTCCCGTTGCGGGTACCCAGGTTTTCAGATTAGTAATAAAAGCTCCACATTGTTATTCAGCAGCAGGGGTACTCGTGGCGGCGGGTCCTACAATTATACATTTAAATAGATAATTATACATTTAAGTAGATAATAAAAGATGCTCTATTATTAGATTGTCTAGCATTTATTAGTATGGTTTCATAGTCTAATTAAGGTTGGTAATCTAACAACTTACGGTTAATATTGTTTTTGTAAGGTCGTTAAGTCACATGATTTGTTTACACTTTGAAGTTTGTTAAATCATGCCAAAAGTTATATTACATAACTTTTAAAATGATATGATATAAAATATATTAAAGAAAATGGACAAAATAACATATAGAGGGAATACTAAGAGTTTTATCTAATGATAAAGATAGAGGTCATCTAATTGATAATTAGATTTACTTGATTACAAGTTTAGATGATCGATTATGATTGACCAATTAGTATAAGTAAGGATTCTCAAGTCATCAAAAAAAATATAGTTAAAGAGTATTAAAGACACATTTTTCTTATAAAGATTTTAGTTAAATATTTATTTTGTATATTTGATTTTTTTGTTTTTCGTAGTTTTTTGCTTATTAGTCTTATGAATTATTATGATAACTCAATTTTATTGCTAATTGCAATTTTTTAAAAATATATATTCCTTATGTGTTAGTAAATAGGCATTTATGCTTTTTATTTTTTAATTTTATTTTCCCCTTAAAATTGACCTTAAATAATGATATTTTCATCCTTTCGACATCGAAGATGATTGAAAACAGTTAATTTTAAACATATTGATTGTTTTTTATCATTTTTTATGGCATAAACGATTAAATCTGACAACCTCAACCAGATTTTTAGTGGTCAGATTTAGCTATTTTCACCATCGAGATGACTAATCAAATTAAATGGTTATTTTTGGGTATCTGTTATATTTCTCAGAGGTGGTGGTGGCTTTTTAGAATTATTATTATCATTATAATATTATTATTTTATAAAATTAATTTTATGATTTTTTTATTTAAAAAGATAAAAAATAATCTTTTAATTAATTAAATTTAATTATTAATTTTAATCCTAAAATAAATATTTTAGTTTTTAAGTATTAATGAATAAGATTTTATTAGTTAGAGAAAACTTGGGTGAGATTAAGTAATTGGGCCTTATTATTTCCGTAAGATTGCAAAAGAGTCAATGTAACAATCAGTTTGATAGCGTTCATGTAATTTATCCAACAAATCATTATTAAAAGTCAAGGAAAAGAGGATAATTTAATTAGTATTTAATGGCCAATAATAGTAAATAATATATGTGTGTAGATTTTTTTATTCCTTTATAATATATGTTATCCAAATTATAGTATAATTAAAAAAAAAAAAACTAAATAAGACAAGAAACAATCCAACGCACGCACGACGCAAAGCAAAATGACCAAGACCGGACCCATGAGTCAGCCATGGCTGTACCCAAGCCGCACCCTTGCTCGTCTGATCTTTCTCTAATCTCAATCTCCTCCCCAATCAATCACTCAAAAATAAATTAGCTCATTGGGTGTTTATGCAAAGTCAAATTCAATTTCAAACTCTTGACTCTTTGTGCCTAAAACAGAAGCCCAGCGTTGCACCCAAACTCACAGGCTCTAATATAATAAAAACCTTACTAAAACTTAAAATTGATTCAAACAAACACTTCCAACTCAAAATCACAAACAAACCAACCCTCCAATTGGTTGGATTTCAAACATTTGCTTCAAATATACATAAAAAACTTAAAACTTTAATAAATAACAAATAAATAATAAATAAGAAAAAACTTACACTTTCGTTTCCAAATGAGGGTCAAGCAGAAGAAGAGAAGAATGTCATCTCCAAAGGAAGAAGAAATGATCGGAAACCGATGAAAACACGTCTGGAACCGGCGAACACAGCAGCCACAGGGAGAAAACAGATGCAGCGGAGCGGGAGGAAAATGGGAAAATGAAAAAGAAGAATTTGCGCGCTAGGTTTAAAAAGACCTTTAGCGGCGTTTTTTAAGACTTTTACCGGCGTTTATAAAAACGCCACTAAAAGTCATTTTTGCGGCGTTTCTGAATTTGTTTTACCGGCGTTTTTAAAAACGCTGATAAAAGTCAATATAGCGGCGTTTTTTCGATGTTTTTGTGGCGTTTATGAAAAACGTTGCTAAACTATATACTTTTAGCGGCATTTGGGGAAACGCCGCTAAAACCCTATTCTGCCGTAGTGATTAAGAATTATGTCTGATACTTCTTTTAGTCGTTGCTATTCTGGTGTTAACTATATCTTATACTAATTTGAAGCTAACTTATCCTATTCTTTTATTTTTGGTCGATTCTATTTTTATTCTAATTTGATACTAATCTCTTAATTATATTATTTACACTATCTTGTAATATAATATACATTTCTCTCATGTAACCATTTTTATATATTAAACCAAGTTCATATATCAATATAATTGAATTAAAGTACTAATCAACTGTAAATATTCTCAATTAAAAGTATCAAAAACATAATTCTTACACAACAAATTAAACTTGTTTAATATAATTGAAATTCATCGACAATATATAAACTATTCAAATTCGGTTTGCAAATTTTATCATTGTTATCATTGTTATGTCAAAATATCCTACAAGTTCATAAAATTAGTACATAACTAAATTAAGACCTATCATGGCTTTTTTGGCTAAGAGAAGGGGGTTAAGTCTCTGAAAATTGTGAGTCCTCAAGAAGGCCCATCAAAAACTGAAATTGTCACCTTATCTCAACTCGTATCTAAGTCTCATATTTGCCTACAATTGTTGTTCTATCCTTGCGTCCATTTGTTGGCATTATTCTTTCAGTTGCCTTTGGAATCACTTCCTAAGGTTACGATTAAGGAAGTCTTTTCCCTTTTAAATAATTTCTGAAAGGATCTTTCTTATTCTTCTATTATTTGCCACATTAATTCTAGTTATTCATCAACATCTAGAACATGTGCAAGCATTGAAACTATAGTACTCTCTATACAATTTCCAAAGTATACATATGCTTGGAAACCAAATCTATATACTCTGCTCTTTTTTCATCCCCTAACTACCTTGAAGAAAAACACATGTTCATCAACTGGTTAGGACTCATTATCAATTTATGACAACTAGTCCCTTAAATCGATAAATTCTTCCTATATTGGTACATTAAAAAC
Organism: Anacardium occidentale; assembly: GCA_026122585.1. Classification (NCBI taxonomy): domain Eukaryota; kingdom Viridiplantae; phylum Streptophyta; class Magnoliopsida; order Sapindales; family Anacardiaceae; genus Anacardium; species Anacardium occidentale. Next base: position 1,112,304 of record JAJEJH010000005.1, on the reverse strand, counting down.
AACAAAAGTTAATGCTTAAGAAAAAAACATATATTTATGTATAACATAACATTCGTAATTATACACTCGAACAAACTACTTACGTGGACACGCCTTGACTTTTCGTCTACCCACCTTTCTTAATCATAATCCTTAGTATGTAGATATTTGTAGACTTTATTCATTATGGGTGTCTTGCCTTGTTAACACTCCTTGACAGAAAAAAAAAAAAAAAAAAAAAAACCATTTAAAGGATTACATGGGTTGCTTATTTTAAAATAACATAAACAATTTGAAAAAAATGTAGAAAGAATTAAACATTTAAACTGACTAATCTCATAGCATGCCCAATCATAGTGATTGAGCCATATATGTGTCTTGATGTACTTTCACCCACCATTATAGACTGACAGTTTTGTCCATTTTGTTGTGAGATACATACAAATTTGTCCCAATTTCAATCTTTGTTGAACTTTAATCAGGCTTTCTCAAAGACAAACCATAGCCTTTATCTTTTTTCTATCATATATTCACAAGCATACCTTTGTACCTTTCCCATGCCTTTATTTGCTAGGCCAAACATATCATATGTATTATGGTCTGATCTTATACAAAATATTTCTATAATTTGACAAAACACTCTTAATTAACAGCATTATACATATAAAATAAATTTAAAGATTTTTAAAAAATCTATTACCTGAAACTTCGTCCAATAGAATTTTTTTGTCTCTAGACTTATATTTTTCCAAGATAAGCCTCAAATATTAATTTTTTCTTCAAAAATCTTTCTGATATGTCAAGTACACAGTAAACTCGAATGCTAGGCATTCTTACAAAAAAGTTACATACAAGGCAACATATACAAATTATAATATTTAAGTCAAAGAAAATATATTATTGTTGGTAACTTACAAGCCATGTCTTACAAGTTAGATTCCGATCCTTTTATCATTTTTCATATGTTAGCATCTATTGCCAACCCCTCCTGCATACACTTGATGTATGTATATGCTTGTTTGTTAGTCGTTGGTGAGTGGTAGTAACATAAATGGATCTCAGATGGGTGTGTTGACTTGTCATTATAAGTCTGACAGCATGATGTCCCCATTCTATTAAATCAATGACCTCTACCTCTTCCCATCCTATTACTCATATCCAAAATAGATCATTCATAAATATTTTGAAACAAAACCAAGAATTCAAACATAAGGCATATCAAATATTCAAACACATGTGTATTTGATACCATCAATATGCTAACAAATATATTAAAAGATGAGACAAAAAAATCATAAAATAAAATTTTCCATTTAATATCATTGCAGTTTACATATTGAGCATAATCATATAATAAATGTACAATAATTTTACACGTCTTCATTAGTCTCTCCTTCAATATTTTCTATTGACACAACTTCAACCCCATCATCAAATTTGACATCATCAATCTACATGTTAAATGATTCATAGTTGCCATTTGGATCATATAATTGTTTGAGACCATAATTGATTGTTATTAAGTGGACATTATTATCATTTACTTGAAAAGCAACTTCGTTTAACTCTTGTTAGTCAACTGTCATTGACATTTCAATAATAGTCCTAGCTTTGATTTTGCAAACCACCTACCTATCTAGTTTGTCTTGCCTCACACTTGGATGTGATGTGTAGTAAACATATTACACTTGCAATACGAGTATAAAAGGTTTATACTTGTTGTAGCATCATGTATGGCTAATGTCTACAAGTCTATAGTTTTTATGAACCTTCATCCCAATGTTTTTTGTGTGATCAAACTAGTTACACTTAAATAGTACAATCTTTTTGATTGAGAGCTCGAGGTACTCTAGTTCGATAACCACTAATAAACAGTCATAAAAATCATTTGTTATGTGACTATGGTTCGATCCCTTAATGTGTACTACACTACTCATTGTACCTTGCCTTTCATCATGTTTTTCTATGAAAAACTTAGACATATTAATGTGGTAATCGATTAATGTTTTGATCATTCTTAACGGTCCTTTTGCAAGATCCCTCACAAATTGTTTTTTGTGTTTCTTATAGCCTGTTACATTATGTCAAAATAATTAGTTATTTATGCATCAAGTTGTCATAAGAATAAGAGTTTAATGAAACAAGATAAACTTATATAGTTTTGAACCAAGTTAGGAATTTATGTTCTAACCTTGAGCTAATTTCTACACTAGTTATATGTGGGTTTTATCTTTGTAATTAAGTAATATATGTACTAGGAATTGAAATAAAAGTGCACACAATTAGTATTAACCGATTTGATACGTATCAATTATGTAAATTTCACTCATGTACCTAATGTAAGGTTGGACCTTAACATAATTAAGTAAACTGTAAGATTGTGCTGCTACAATCTCCTCATCCCCAAAGGGTCTCGTTATGCATTAACCTATGGCTCAACTTGGCTGGGAGACTATAGAAAGAATCATTTCCACTAGATTACCATTAAGTCTTTAATCATTTCAAATGACCTTTTAGTGACATGTGTGCAGAAATGTTCTTATCTCTTCAACGAGGTACATATTATATATGGAAGCTTTAACCCTCACTTTTTTCGTGATGTTTGTCTTTAGGTTTCATAGGAATTTATCACATATAAAAGGTAACACAGTAAAATTATATTATTTTATGTTTATTACAAAACATTTGTATCTCTTAAAAGAGTACATCTAGTGGTATTATACTAGAACCTCTAGTCGAGCCTTTGTGAAGAGATGTACAAACAGATGTTCCATGGAATCAAAAAAAACCAAGGGGAAATATTCTTTCCAATTTATATAGAACCTCAAGAATTTGAACTTGCAGCTAGATAAGCATTTTATCTCGTAGAGTAATAGTAGTTAACTTTTCAACAAATAAACTTAATTTTGTCAATGCTATCCAAACACTTTCGAATAAAAATTCCTTAAATGTTATAGGTAACAATCACTGTATACATATATGATAGTCATGACTTTTAATTTCAAATAACTTATGCTTTCACATGTCAATGCATTAAACCATATTGGAGATGTGACCATCTAAAAATTTTAAGTCTTTGATCCACAAACATAATGTTTCTTTTTATTTTTTATCCAAGCTGTAACAAGCCTTAGGGTATCATCCATTGTTCCTATCTGCGTCCAACTCTCGTTTTCTATAAAACAAAGCCACATCTTTCTTAGCTTTCGCATTGTCCTTAGTTTTGCCTTCAACATTCATTATTGTGTTAAAGACATCTTCAAACACCTTTTTCTCAATATGCATCACATCTAAATTATGTCATATTAAATTAGTTTTCTAGTATGGCAAATTCCAAAAAATGTTTCATTTTTCCCACCCACAGTTTTGATAATAGTATGCATTGAACTTTAGACCACTAATCTTTATTACTTTCCTTAATCCCAAAGTTTTCATCTACTTTAATACATATTTACTTGACCTACATAGTGGTGGTTTATCAAAAATTTGTTTGCTTCTGATAAAGATATTTTTGTTCCACCTAAACGGCTGATTTAAAAATAAAAATCTATGATGATTATCAAACAAGAAAGTTTTACTCTTATGAGATAAAGTGAATACTTAAGAATATTATTGCAATATGGACATACTAACTTTCCTATTATACCCCATTCAAATAACATTGCATATGCAAAAAAATCACTTATAGTCTACAACATTATAGCTCTCATATGAAAATTAACCTTCCTAGAAACATCATAGGTCTCTACCCCAACTTTCCATAATTGTTGTAACTTAATAATCAACAACTGTAAGTATACATCTATATTTTGTTTCAAATTTCTTAGTCTAGGCAAAAGGATAGTTAGAAACATGTATTACTCCATCATACATATCTATAGGGATAAATTATATGTCGTCACAAAAATAGGCTAAGAGGAATATTGTTGCCCTAACTACTATATGGTTGAAATCCATGAATGCATAATCTCAACCTAACATTTCTACTATTAAAAGCAAAGGTTGGGTGTATACAATCAAAATACTTCTAAGCCTACACGTATGATGGATGATGAATTATTCAATCTTCTTGGACATGTTTATTATGCCATGTCATGTCCTTTGTGGTCATATTTGAGGTATACAACCTCTAAAGTCATAGAGTTAGAGAAGAATAATACATTATTTTTTTAGGTACCTACTTCATGCGAGAGGAGGTACCCCATCTAGCAGACTTATACCTTAGATAATCACAAAATTTATAACTCTGTCTATGTAATCATCATCATAATATATCATATAATTATTTCTACAACAATGAATTTTTTACATGGGTAATCTCAAACCTTTCACTAACTTCTTACTTTTGTAAAAACTTGAAGGTATAGTATTCCCTTCAAGTAAAGACTATTTTATAAGATCAAACAAGGAATCTTAACACCACCTTAGTACTTAGTAACCTGGTCATAACTGATAATTAAGTATATGAACTATTAAAACACAAATCTTGTATCGTAAAGCTCAACATGTCATACACTTTCTGTATGAACATGTTTGAAGTATCATTTGTAAGGTCAAAATCAAACTCAAGCCTCATAGCATCTCACACCATGGTTTGATAAGGGTTCAATGTTTTAGCATTTGTCCTCAATGAAGGACCAAAATCATTGCTACAAAAATCAGATCTATCATAAGGTTCTCCATATCAATCCTAATAATAGTAGTTTAGGACAAAACCATATCTTAGTAAATCATTCCTCATATCTTCAACTTCCTCAAATATCTTAAAATGATATCACATACATAAATAGTTAGTTCTTGTGTTATCGATACACTCAAGATGACTACAAGTGAAACTAAAGAATTAGTCCAACCCTCTATGAAATCCAAGTTGAATGTTCTTTTATTTATCAATTTATTATACATCCATGGACAATTGTTGCTCATACTTTTCATATTATAAACTATGATAACACCACCTAATAGCCATGTAATCCATTCTTAATGTTTGTGTCAACTCTCAAAGCAATACATACAACCCAGTTCTACCATATGACTTGATTTTATTTGGGAAAATATTGATACATTAATTTAATAAAGAACACTCCCAATATAACTCATTAATCAACTTTAATACATTTCATCAACATTTCCAATGTTGAGAATAAAAAAAAAAAGCAATGATATAAATTAAAAATTCAATCATACTAATTCAAGAATAACTTGATTACATATGTGTGTGTATGTATGTATGTATGTATGTATGTATGTATGTATGTATGTATGTATGTATATGTTCGCATACTTGTAATAAATAAATCAATTAACAAAACTTAGCCTAAGTAATTTGATTAACAATGTTTCTAATGGATATTTAGCCCATTAACAATTAGTTTGTTAGTTTATGGTTAGAAATTTAAAAGATGTATTGTAAAACGTGTTACTTTCACACATATGCAAATTTAATATAGTGACCAACCTCTCTATTCCATCTAGATCTCTCTAACATTATGTAAGCTTGTCAAAATTAAAGTAAGAACCCATAGAAATTCTTAAGTGATTCTTTTTTGGAACTAAGTATTTTTGTTATAATGGATTGAAAATCAACTTTTTTTTAATTTAGGAATATTAATTTCATATGAACATAGTTAATAAACTTTTGAGTTGTCACAATTAAATAAAATCATTAAGGTCATATAAAAAAAAATGTTGGATTGGATTTCTACTCAGAAGGAAAGAAGGTATGAAACTTTGATAGGATTTGATTTTTTGTTGAAATGGGATAGTGTTCAAACTCCCGAAATCAAGGAACTACATATCAATTTTAATATGAATTAGAAATTACCAGATTAATCCTATTAACATAAGGACTTAGAATCACAATCTAAGATTAAAACCTAAAAAAAAAAAAAAAAAAAAAAGTCACACCAATAAATAGATTGGGCTTATTTACTTAAAGGTTTAGCGCAATTACAAATAAATAAGGTTGAAATTAAACTAAACTAAACTCTAGGTTTTCTGCCACAACTTCAATACTAGTTTCAGCCATGTTATAAGCCCAACTAAGTCTTAGCCTCTTTAAAAGACTTGTAGCCCCGAATGTGTAGATGAATCTAGGCTTTTGAATCACTCAATTTAAATGTCTAAAGATAAAGATATTGGCTAAAAACCGTGACTAGTTTAGTTATGCGTGACTGAAATTCTACTTGAACTTCTTTGCTAATTTTGAACTTCTACATAGCTAATTTAAGCATGGATATCTTCATGACAATTGTAAACATTTATCTGAGCTCTCCAGCAAGCTTAAAAGGTGAAGAACTCTAGATATGTCCAAATTAATGAACTATGTTGAACATAAAATCCTATTCTAATCAAGATCATATCATCCTCCCTTTCTTCAAGAAGACTTGTCTCAAATTTTTGAATAAAAGAAGACAACCAAGCAAACTAAATTTTTTTTTTCTTTTTTCTTTTTTACTTAAAGCCCTAAAACTAAAGGACAGGTAGAATTGAAGAAAAGTAAATTTGATTTGAGTCAAACTTTGACACCACATGATACAAACATGTTAGACAAGTTGTTTTAGAAACTCAACCAATATGAACCCTAACCCACGCTCTCTAAGAAAAATTTAAATCAAGTTCTAATTCAGATAAAACTCACATGAATCTAGACCTAATCTCTATATGAGAAAGATGAACCTAGAATTATAATGAGAGAAAGACATCACAATTTACTGTCTGATGATAGATTGACAAGTTAAATAAATTTTGTTTACCACAAATTAAAAGTTTGATAAGAACACATAGTGATTCAGAATCAAAGAGAATCTTCTCTAATTATTTATTAATCCGTTCAAAACTTTCTTTGTTTATAAGCATAATGCCTAAATATCAAACTAAGAATATGACTTCCTAACCAAATCAGAAAAGATCAATCCTAATCTGAATTGGGAATTATAAGATTAATCTTATTAAAATAGGAACTTAAAATAATTGTCTAAGATAACAACCTTAAACAAAATAGGACAAAATGAAAAGCACACCAATAAATAGAATTAACCTTATTTAATTACAAATTTAGCCTAATTACATATAAAAAAAACTGAAATTAAATTAAACTAAGCTCTAGGTTTAATGTAGCAAATTCACCACCTGTTTTAGTCATGTTACAGGCACAACTAGGTCTTTGTCTTTTAATAAAAATTGTAACCCTAAATATGTAGGCAAATCTAGGTTTTTAGATCACTCAATTTAAACATCTAAAGATGAATATATGGGCCAAAAATTTGGACTAGTTTAGTCATGTGTGACTAGAATTTTGCTCAAACTTTTCTACCAATTTCAAACCTCTAGATAGCTGACTCAAACCCGAGTCTCTTCATAACAATTGTAGGCTTTTATCTCAGTTTTCCAATAAGCTAAAACTCATTTCAAACTAAGGTAAGTCTTGGTCTCTTCATAAGACTTGTAGACCAAATGTGTGGACGAATTTAGGCTTTTCAATCACTCAATTCAAATATTTGAAGATAAAGATATGGGTTTGACTAGTTCAGTTGTGCATGATTGGAATTTTGTTCAAAATTTTCTACCAATTTTAAACCTCTTGATAGCTGACTCAGACCTAGGTCTCTTTATAAAAATTGTAAGCCTTGATCTCAGTTTTCTAGTAAGCTAAAAATCATCCCAAACTGAGGTATAAAACACTAGATATGTTCAAATTAGTGAAATGTGTCAATATGGAAACCTACTCTAGTCAAAATCATATCATCTTCCCTTTCTTCAAAAAGATTTTTCTTTAAATCTATGAATAGAAGAAGAACAAGCAGATTTTTCAACCAAACTTTTTTTTTTTTTTTTGACTCTAATAAACACAAAACATAAAAAACACAAACGTATTAATAGAATAGACTCAAACCCTACAACTGAGGATTGGTAGAATTGAATTGAACAAAACCTAATTTAAGGCAAGCTCTAATGCCACATGATACGAAGCCATTAGACGATTTATTTTAAGAACTCAATCAATATGAACCCCAACCCATGCTCTCCAAGAAAAGTTCTAATTAAGTTCTAATTTCGGACAAAAACTTATAAGAACCTAGATCTAATGTTTATAAGAGAGAAACAAACCTAGAATTACATGGAGAGGAAGACATCACAATCCGCTATCTAAGGGTAGATTGATAAGTTGAATAAATTTTGTTTACCACAAATTGTGAGTTTGATAAGAACACATACTGATCCAGAGAACCAAAGAAAATTCTCTGTAATTATTTATTTCATTAAAACTATTTTTATTACAAGTATAATGTCTTAAATAGCAAACTAAGTTGTATCTTATTAAGAATAAGACTTTCTAACTAAATCAGAAAGTAGCAATCTTAATTTGAATTGCGAATTACAAAATTAATCCTATTAAAATAGGAATTTAGAATAACAATCTAAGACAACAACCTTAAACAAAGTACAACAAAATAAAAAATCTCACCAATAAATAGAATTGTCTTGTTTAATTAAAAATAAATTTAATTACAAATGAAAAAAAACTAAATTAAACTAAACTAAGCTCTAGGTTTAATATAGCAAATCCAACATGCATTTTAGCCATGCTACAAGCCCAACTAGGTATTGGTCTCTTCATAAAACTTGTAACCCTAAATGTGTAGATGAATGTAAACTTTTGAATCACTCAATTTAGACCTTTGAAGATGAGGATATGGGCCAAAAATCATGACTGGTTTAGTTATATCTGACTAGAATTTTGCTTAAAAGTTAGGAATGAAACACTAAATAATGGGCAAATGTCTAATATGAATGTCTGAATTGAACCATACAACACAAAACATTCAAAGTCCAACGTTATGATCTATCATGTATTAAAAAAAAAAAAAGTAGAAAGCAATGACATTTTTCAACAAAGAAAGGAAGAACATCATAGTTTAATCCTACTAAATTAGAAATGATCAATCTTAATTTGCATTGAGAATTACAAAATTAATCCTACTAAAATAAGAACTTACAATAACAATCTAAGACAACAACCTTAAACAAAATAGGACAAAGTAAAAATCACACCAGTAAATAGAATTGGCCTTATTTAATTAAAGATTTAACCTGATTACAAATGAAATTCAACACCCATTTCAACTATGTTACAAGCCCAACTAGGTACTCGTCTCTTCATAAAACTTGTAACCCTAAATGTGTAAACGAATTTAAACTTTTGAATTACTCAATTTAGACGTTTGAAGATGAAGATATGGGATAAAAATTGTGATTAGTTTAGTTACGTGTGACTAGAATTTTGCTCAAAAGTTAGGAATGAAACACTAAATAATGGGCAAAAGTCTAATATGAATGTCCCAATTGGACCATACAACACAAAACATTCAAAGTCCAACATTATGATCTATCATGTATTAAAATAAATTAGAAAAACAAAGAAATTTTTTAGCAAAGAAAGGAAGAACATCATAGTTTAGGTAGGATCAATCGATACACAATTCAACTTTATGATGAAAAAAATTCCAATAATTATTTATATTTTCAATTATGGGATTCGAGAATCACAGCATGCTACCTTCCATTATTATTTTCCTATCTTCTTCCTAATCCTGTAGTTCTTTATGTTGTACATTTTCTTCTTTAGGAATAAATCTTATTAAATAACAATTTCTAGAAAGAGTATTTTTATGTAAATGCTATCAAGCAAATCACAATATGCATTACTTAGTGCCATTAAACATATAAACAAATCAAAAGATGGATTAGCAGTGATTAAAGCCGGCTGTAAGGAATAATGGAGTTTACCTAGAAGCCGACGTGGTGTAGCAGTAGTCTTTAAAGCCAACATGGGAAATAATGGCAGCAAGATGAAGCAGCACTATGGGAAGACGAAGCAGCACTATAGGAAGACGGAGCCACAACGATTTAACGTTTAATTTTTGCATAGTTCAAAAGGGGAAGAAGATATTTGCAACTTTAATGTATTAAAAATTAGCACCGAATCCCTATCCGATGCTAATTTATAGTAGATTAAGTAGCATTAACTCAAGGATCTGATGCTAAATGAAAGTAAATGAATATTATATAGATAATAACAGCAAAAAATTATCCGATGCTATATTTTAATAAACACTAAACAGCATCGGCTACAATATGAAAAAATATGACAGCTAAATTTCAATTAGCATCGGATGTTAAGTCATTGTTAATTAATTAACATTATGAAAAAACGGTAGAAAAGTAAATATCAAGTAGCATCAAAACATATTCTGATGTTAAGTAATCATTTAGAAAATAAAAATAGCATGGGATAATTACAGCCCATGTTTCTTACCATAGGATTAGAATCAGGTTATTAATAGGATGTTAAACAGTATTGAATGTTTTTCGATGCTAGAGAGGAAGATTCTTGTCGAATACGAGTCCAAGACTAACTTTTTTTCATATTCAAATCTGATTTAGATATTATACAAATTAACACCAGTTACCGTCCAATGCTAATATTTAAATACTAAAAACAAATTTTCTTATAATGGAAAGGTCACATGCAGTCCCACTAAAAATCCAATCTCTTCAAACAAAATTTATCTTGATCATACTATTCAAATTTCACCACTACAAATTAATAGCATTACTAACCATGGACAATAATCTTTGGAGATAGTAAAAGTCTTAACACTTTTCCACAACCAAGTTATCATAAAATCAACAACGATATATAAATATAGTAATTAAAAAAATTTAATCTATTTTAAAATTGTTAACAAAATATTTATGTTAGTAACCACAAATATACCTTATATAAACAATATAATTAAAATATACTGACTTTAGGATTAACATTATGAGAATCCTCAAAATGACAGGCAAGAAAATTAAAAATATACATAAGTAGAACATCGAAGCTTATGTAACGCGCAATTTCCTTTAAAACATATTTGTCTCATTCTTTCAGGTGTATAATGATTTGAATAATCTCTATTTTCCAATATACAACAATGAAGGAATAGTTAAAGAAACACCCCTCTTCTATTCTGACAAGTTGAACCAGGTTTGAATTCTATCACAACACAATGTAAAAAATACTTAAAAATTTAAATGAGGAGAGAAAGGGAGCTCAAATTCTGGTGCTATGAAAATTGAGAGGAAGAACCATGTTTCACTCCTTGGTTTTAAATTTTTGTATGCAGTAAAATTTGAGGAATGCATGAGATTTATATCGATTTTCACCTTCATTTAGTTATTGAGTTTATGGCTTATACTGTTATTAAATAAGTTATTAATTATACATCCAATAACAAACTCAAGAGAAATTAATGATACATATAAAATCTGTTACTTTTCTATCTCTCCTGCTCCCAAAATTTGTGAATACATTTAATCGCTCTGTTGTCCATCTTTTCGGGATCAAGTATTTATAAATATTTTCAAATATTGTTGTATTACTTTCAGTTTTAACTTTCATCCCACTCAAAATGCCGACACTTAAAATCCGGTTTATTATAATGTCAAACATAAAGCTTCCAATAACATTATTTGTGAAACATAAAATAAATGCCATAAAATGTTATAATTTGGTCGTTTATATTCTACACATAAATGCATAAAAACATGTTTAGGTCATCCCTAATTTAAGATCTTTACTAAGCTATTGTAACTTCCCTTCCCTTGAATTGTAATATGATTAAATATTGCAAAAATTATTACTGCCACCAGTGGTTATTAGAGTTGATTAAATAATTTTAAATTTAGAATAAATTAATTCTCGATCATTACAAAACCCAATGCATACAAAGATAAATAAATGAGAGAAAAATTCATACACATGGTATGCATGAATATTTTGGTTTATTATAGGACCAGCATGGTATTTCTACACAATGTAGTCAATTTGTTACATTCTTGTGTAAGAAAAAAAACTTGAAATTAAAATTCGTTGGGATTTCAGTCAGATTATTATTTACATGATGTAATTTTAAATATAATTGTAAGTCCCAGATAAAAAATTGTTAGATTAAGAGTCTTTTCTTAGTGGGATGTGAATTCTAATTTTTTACAGATTTTTACTCGTCGGGATAAATTATATCTATTTATAAGAAGAAGCTCAACATATCTATTTATTTAGAAATCTATTGCCGTAAATTCATAATGCCACAGTGGTGAACGAGCACCCCGTAAATTATATATATTATATTTCATTCTAGTGAAGTAGATAATTTAGCAAGAGTGTGGACAAAAGACCTGTCTATCATGTCTCTCTCGTAGTCAACTCACGACAAGAGTTCTGTTGCTGACGAGGAGTTCTGCTGCTGGGTATTTAGGAAAAAGACGCATCTCTGGTCCGTCATCTGTGCATGAACTTCATGATTTCCTTAAAAACTTATAATTCAATTTGTTTTTATGGACTCGCCTTAAGGTTCCACTTATATGACAACATTTTTCACTCACTTGGGACCTACTTACCACTGTCTTTGCCACCACCCACACCTTTCCTATCAAAACTATTCGACCTCATAAACCATGTGTTGAAACTATTAAAAAAAATGCAATTACAAGATAACAATCTATGCATTTAGTACGGAATTGCGGCATTATTTTTCATGCAATACAGTCACGTACTAAATGGGCTGAAACTAGAGATTCTGATATCACTTTTATTTCTGTGATTTGTCTTCAAGCATTCCTCAAATATATACACACCTGTAATAATCTAATTGAGTTTCTCATATTCTTTAACATATCTTCGTTCATTTTCTGTACTATATACAGTAACACAACTCTCTTCGTAGAGTTAAAATTTTATATAACAATTAATAACGAAAAATCTTATCTTTGTTATTACTTTATTAATCATATTCTATTCTTATAGATTACCTTATAATTATATTAAACAAAATCTTATTGCTAAATATTAAAATTATTTTTTCTGTTTCGCCTTCCTTAATTGCATTTCTAACTCTGGCACTCCCGTTCACAACTAATTTTCCATGCAAAAATGTGTACAGTGAATTCTAAAGAATCGTATATTGGATCTCAACCAATTTTGCATTTGCGAAGATGGATTAATGCAACATATTAACAGCCCTCTTCCCTGTAAATTTGCTTGTATTTTGTTCCTAACAACTGTAATATTCACAGCTCTGTTGATCAAATTTTATATGATGGTCAAATAACTATATTTCACCCAAACTTGGTATAGTTTTAAAATTCTATTTTTTAGTTTTAACCATTAAAGAACATTTTTGTCACTTTCTATATATATAATAGAATTAATATCATTTAGAACTTTAATAGTATTAAAAAAAATACATTTCAACCTTAACTAATTCATATTTTTTCTTTTGTTCTCCTCGTCCTCTTTTTTTTTTTTTTTTCCTTCTTTTTTATTTTTTGATCATCCTCACCACAACAGTAGCCACCACTGTAATCAAACCAAGGATAATGAAGAGTGAAAAGTAGAACAAAAAAAACTCTTCCACGCCATGAATAATGATCTTCGTATCATTATAAGCATTCCACTCCACAATCTTAACTAGATCTGACAATTTATATCATCGAGTTCGTGTTACATCAGTTCGAGTTTTGGGTCATAAACCCTCAACTCTAACCTAATGCAAAATAGAATCATATCAAAATTTTTAACCCTAGCACAACCTATAAAATTTTCAAGTTGATTTGATATAACCCAAATGGACCTAAACTAAAGATCGTGTTGTTTCAAAATAAAATATGTAACGGCACTATCACATATCTTGAGTTTATAGGATATCTTAAAAATCATGAAATTTATAGAATTATAATTTTTGATTTTATAAATGGTAAAAGAAAAAGAAAGGTTGAAGATTAATAAATTTATGAAATTGAAATTCTTTAAAAGTAATTTTAATTTATTATTTTTTCTAAAACTTGTTAAAATATCTTTATGATTCAGTTATATATAATAAAAAATATATATTTATATATGAACAATCAATCAAAATTTTTTATAAAAAAATATGATTTATAACAAAATATTATTGGTCAGAACTAATATCTATGTCTTGAGTGGTAACTATTAATTTCCCTTTTTTTTTAATTTATTTCTAATAACGTTTATTTTATTTTTATAAATCTTTTATTATATTTAAATATCTGTTGATGAAATTTATTATTAATACTATTTATTTGTATTATAATTATAAGTAATAATCCTTTTAAATTATTTTTATAGTTAAAATAAAGCTTCTCATATGTATGATATTAAAGGAAAAGTCAAATAATTCATTTGAATTACCTCAAGTTTAAAACCAATTCTTTATTATTTTAGTTAATGAGCATGTCTTAATAATTAACATAATGAAAAGCAATTAGAGGAAAATAATTATTTGATTGAAGCATGTAAAAGTTATAAGTGAATTGTTATACTATAACGATACAAATTATAATTGTATGCTGCATGTGTTGTTAATTTAAAAAGAAAAGAGAAAAAAACGTCTTGTATCACGATTCAGATTCGTTTTGTATCAAACTAAATAGGATTTGATTTCTATTTGGTTGATCCGAACTATATTTTGTTTAAAGAATTTAATTCCACCTGTTTTTTTATTTTTATTTTTTTTTTTGTATTATATCAAATTAATAGATCATATCAAAAATGGATAGCTCTCTTAACCCTATTTATTAATTGAGTGTTCTTTTGTTAATAGTTGTCAATTTAAAAAATATTTGCGTCACTTTGATTGATTTTGTATCAATTTGAATATGATTGAATTTTAATTTAGATTGATCCGAATATAATCCGAAATATATTGCATGTGAAAGAATTTAACTCTAACCTAATTTTCTTTTTTGCGATCTTAAGCCATGGTTCATGGTTCATGGTTCATGGCTTCAAACGACGCTGAGTGGCAAAAGCTACAAGACGAGGATTACCGACACCAAGCTTGAAACTTGTCTTTTATTTATTTGGTTTTACGAATCTTTGAAATTGAAGGTGGAGAAAATAGAAGAGAGAGAGACTTGGAGAGAGGAAGAGGAAGGTCTCGTCGAAAGTGAAGACTAGCTACGAGAATAAAGAAAAAAGCCTGAACGATAACCAGTAAAACACATGTTTACATGAACTTTGCAGAAAGGCCAATGCACTATGTCCCACCCATAGTTTGAGGCGGGGACAAAGTCCCACCCTCCAAGTTTCAAAAGCCCATCTCCCACCCCTGAAAATATTTTTTATAATTTTTATACTCAAATGATTAAAATACATTTTTAAAAAATAAATATTTATAATAAAATTATAAAATAATTTTTAAATATAAATAATTTTTAAAAATTTTTTAAAAAAAATTAAAAAATATATTAAAACAATTTTGAAAAATTTAAAAAATTTGCAGCAGCCACTACCGCCAATGCCGTGGCGGTGGCCGCCGCTGAAGAGGCCAGGTGGCCGTTTCCGGCCACCTGGTTTCAGGGGAGGCCAGATTTGGCCTCCCTGTTCGATGAAGGCAACCAACTCTGGCCGCCTCAGTTTTGGAGGAGGCGGCCAGATCTGGTCTTCTTTGCCAAAAATAAAAGTTGAAAACGGTCGCTGGGACCAAGGCCGACCATTTACGACTGTTTTCGACAGCTTTTTCTGGCGGAGGTAGCCAAATCTGGCCGCCTCCGTCAAAACTGAGGCGGTCAGATTTGACCGTCTCCACTTGGCCTCTCCTAAAACCAGGTGGCCAGAAACGGCCACCTGGCCCCTTCAGCGGCAGCCACCGCCGCTGCTGCAAATTTTTTAAATTTTTTAAAATTATTTTAATATATTTTTTAATTTTTTAATTTTTTATAAAATTTATTTCATTTTTTATAAAATTTCAATCTTAAAATGATAATATTACCCCTAAGAATTACTATTTTCTATTTTATTTAATATTAAATTGTTTCTATGGGTGAGGGACTGGACTTTTGAAACTTGGAGGGTGGGACTTTGCCCCCGTCTCAAACTATGGGTGGGAAATAGTCCTTCGGCCTTGCAGAAAAGTGATAAACAAAATGCAATTTTTACTTGCTCTGGATTATTTTCTGAAGTTTCCTCGAGCATTTCTTCGTAACGCAAGAGAAAATGAAGTCTCTGCAGCTTTACTCTGGCACTTCAATTTGTTGATAAAGTCATCGACTTTCATATCAATATTCTTAGCACTGTTGCCAATTGTCATCATTTTATCCGGCGTCGCCACTAGCGACCTCCTGTGCTTTGGCTTATGGCTTGGATCCAATGAAACCTGGGTTTCAAAATTTTGAATAACCTCATTCTATGTTTTCTGGGTGGAGTTGTTGGGTCTGCAAACAAAGAGAACTTGTCTGAGCAAAAGATTGGATTAGGGTAGATAAAAAAAATTTATAAATTCTTGTGAGGCAAACTGTTATTTACGTTTGTAGAAAAAGTGGAGGACATTTTTGTCTTTTTCATCAATTTTATAAAAAAATATTTTTTTATCAATAAATTTAAGAAACAAAGAAAGAACCGAATAGTGTGTCACTCCAGTAGCCCACTGGAATGGATTACATTTTTTCTCGACTTTTGACTGACTATGTGGTATGGGCCTCACATCATCTACTACGCCCAAGCAGAAGTAAAACTGTGTTAGTGAGAAGAAGTTTTATTATGATAACTTGTACTTCTCACAAAATCCGTTGTCGTCCAGCGGTTAGGATGTCTGGCTTTCACCCAGGAGACCCGGGTTCGATTCCCGGCAACGGAAAGCTTCATTTTTCTCTACCATGTAAGAAATTTTTTTATTTATGAACTTATGTGAAAGCAACTGTGGGAAAATGTGCGTACTTTTATTTATCTTCAGAATGCTGTGAGAATAATATCTGCACCTTAAATTCATTGAAAATGAATCAAGTTGCACAAACTTAGAAACCAGCAACATGGAAGGAAGAAAACCAGATCACCATCTCCTCGGTAAGGTCCTTCCTCAAGTGAAACTTCTCACCATCTTCATTAATAGAAAACCGGCATATGGGAAAAGTCTTTGAGCATGCATTGAACCACCTATAGATACATGCCCTGTGAAACTTATGCAAGCAAGAGAGAACATGATAGTCCTCTCCTCTCAATCCTAAAAAACATACACAACTCACATTCATTATCTTCAACTAAGCTTGCCCAGAGAGCTTGAAGTTTAAGCAGCAGCAGCAGCATCCTTTGCCTTTTCTTGACCATCAAATGCAATCACTTGATAAGATGTTGAGGAGGCTTTACTTCTTCTTGGCTGCCCTCCAGGAATGACCAAATTGTAGGTAAAGGAGATTAACTTATTGAGAACCATTTGGTTTGGTGGAAGACATAACATTTGTGGTATATGTTTAATAAGCACATTTAGTCTGTCAAAGGGCCAAAGTCTTCTGTTCTGTTGCTCAGTTATACTGCGTGGTTGAGAAGAGCAGTTAAATGGGAGAGTTTAACACAAAGCGGTTGCACCTAAATAAGAGAATTACTCTTGACCTTTCAATACTAGTTATAAATAGAGGTTCAGTACCTATTCTCTCATCACAAGCTTCGTTATATTTTTATTATCTCCTCTGCATCACAGCTTAAATTTACACATTATCATCTAAATTTTTTTCATCATAAAAATTAGTTAAAACATTATTATGGCTGCCTCCAGAAAGATTATACATCCACTCAATGAAACTTTTCAACATCGGTTTGACAGATTTTGACCAAGGCAGAGAAGCTTACTTGATGACAGATTAATATGCAGGCTAAATATTTTACTTAAACGTGAAGCATAATAAATTAAGACTGATTTGTCAAATGGTTGTTTCTACCAACAATTCAATACTCAGTCTATCCCACATGAAATTAAAACATACACAAGCTTCAATTGCTGTTGACCATCCAAGTGGTGAGATAGCTAAAGTGTTAGGAATATTTGCCACAAATAAAGGTCAAATTTCATTGATCTTGTGAAACTCATTCACAAGTTATTTTCAAAGACCATAAGAATAAAATGTCATGGAAACAATGGAGTAGTAGAAAGTGATGCAGAAACGGAAGTTTCAACAATAGTTAGGGAAGAAAAGAATGTGTACCGATGCTAAACAAGAAAGTTATGACCCTCTATAAGATGTTAAATTTCTAAAAACACTAGTCGCCTTTGTGTTACATGACATCTCATTCCTTGTTCGTTGCAGCATCTGAAGCACCAGCATTATGCTTTAGCATGTCATCATCAGAATCAAGAATTTTCCCATCCCTTGGCACCAAGCAAGGAATTCCATCCTTTATCTATCAGATACATAACCACAATAAACGTCAAGCATTAATAGAGAAATAATTTTATCAATCCTGTGGCTTTAGTCCACTATAGTCCAGCCCTGCAGTTTCAAATTCTAGGAAACTGCACCCTGGAAATAACTAAGGTTAGTAAAAATGCCCTAAAAAGTATAGTGTATATTAAAAAAAGGCACAAACACTGTTATTGTACTGTTTCATCACTTTCGTCTCTTTTCTTTTTCAACATTGTCGAATACTTTTGTACAGTTTCTTAGCAACCAACTGGGTTTTGGTTCTCTCAACTTCTTCCAGATTTTCTTTAACAACCAAACACAAAAACCTATATAAAGTTCCCAAGATAAAACCCTCAAATTTCTAATCAATTAACATTCAAGTTTCCTTGAACAAAACCAAATCAGTAAAATAAAAAAACATAAGAGCCACCACTGCCTCAAAACGCACACATCTATAGTAGTAACACTCAAACACAAATGCAGCCCACAGATCTCTTGTAACAAGCCAACAAAAATTATCACTGATTTCTAATATCTATCAAACAAAAATTAGACAAATCATCTGCGCTGTAGGGTTGGGTGGTGGAACTACTGTAAGAGCTTTGGCAGCTGTGAAATGTGAAATATTGTTTTTGCTGCATCTGGAAATTGCCAGGTGATCAGATGCAGAGGCTCTACAAAAGGGAGGAAGAAGACAATAGAAGAAAAAAGAGTCAACTGCGTGAAGAGGGTGAAGAATTGGGCAGCGACAATAATGGAGTGGTAACTGGTGGGGACTATAATTCAAAGTTCAGTCCCAGCAGTCTATCATATCAGCTTGCTTAAAGCTCAGTTCTTCAACATCTTTCACAAAATGAAATGGCATTCCCAAAGAACTTCATATGTTATATCTCACATTAGCATATTAAAATTTAATAAAATTTATTATTACCACACTCAATAAATTTAACAAAAATGACTGCCTGGCCAGATGGAGAGTTCTTAATTTAGAGTTTACAAAAATCAACTAACAATTAGCTAACCTAATCTAGAAAACCCAGAGACATATCTAATTTTCCTAAAGCTATCTCAAAATTAAACAGTATAAACAAGTATAATCAACTTGATATAACACTCACAGGAAAAGAAACGCCAATGGAATCACTTATGATTGAACCAGTTTGTTCACATACCCTACCAAAGACAAATAAACAAATCACTAAAGGTTCCAACGTTACAAACAGCTTTGACAATGAATAAAAAGAGAAGAAGATAAATCACCTAAGGGGCTGTTTGGAAAGTGGGCAGACTAGAATTTCCGAGAGTGTTTTACTGAGTCCACTCCCTGCAGCTTTCAGAAGGGCTTTGCCTAACCTCACCATTTCATTCTTAATGAATTGTGGCGTCAAAATTGGCATTTAAACATAAAGTCCGACTCAGCTAGTTGTTTATATAAAACGCAGCCGTTTCGATGCTGTATATTTATATAAATCTTTTGAGGATTTTTCTTTGGAAAATCAACTAAAATAAAGCTTTTTTAACCCGATTATAAAATTTTATCACTAAAATATAGTTTTTACAAATCTAGCATATTAACCGAAATAATATCAATCTTGCCCTTCTATTGTATCTCTTAAAGTTGAATCATTGTTAACAATTTTAACCAAAACTCTTGAGTTAGATTTACAATTAATTTAATACACATTAGGTTAGAAACAGAAGAGCTAAACTATCCGATCAGTTAAAAGTTGACCGATTGGTATGGATAGGGGTTTTAGGTTATAAAAAAAAAAAAAAAAAGATGCTAATAATAAGTTGTGTATGTGTTTTCTTATAAAAATGATATTCATAATTTTAGATTTTGGATTTTCAAACTTAATTGCAACTCCACCATAGTTAAATGAAACCGAAATTGTGTTTGAGTTGTGTTAAAAGTGTTTTTGTATATTGAATCTATTAGAACTGTGCGGTTTATGTTTTTTAGACAAAATTAGAGAGAAGGATATAAGGGTGTACATTACATTTACACAAGTGAGTGAAATAGATTAAAAAAAAATGAAGTTTTGGTGGATAGAAAATGACACAGGTACGTGGTTAAGGGATAATATAATAATTTAACATTCTTTTCATCACCAGAATTATATTTTAATATTTAAAGGTTGGAAAAATGTTTTTAATGCCAAATCTTGGATGGGAAAATATGCTAATCCCTTTGCGAAATTTAATCCGCTGTTAGCATCAAACAGATGACCAACTATTGTTAAATTTAATTCACTCCAATACGGTAAAAGCAAGAATTAGTGCAGACTCACCCAATACATGTTAATGTTACCTAACCAATAAGAAAATGACCAATTATTCACCATTTATGAAGTAAAAATCATATATAAGTAGGTCCAACAATGAAGCTGATATAGATTTTTATATTGTCAACTTTGAATTAAAAGCTAAATGCAGTAGGGCTTATCCAAGTGAAAGCTTAATTGAGTATGCATAAGCTTCACGGAGTAAATCATCAAGAGTCTTCAGAGCAACCAGACATTGGGCTCAAGATAATCTTTGATTACCTCAACAACACAAATACTTTACCCCACAATATCACTAATTTATATCCAGTAATCTTTTAAAGACATTTTAGTAAAATACGAATTATACAAATAGAATTCGTTAAGCAATGGAAATTGGGGTTCTGGATTTTTCAAGTCAATGTTTAGTCAACAAGAGTACATAAAGCCAAGTAATTACCTCAAACAACAGTATATCTATACCATACAAAAATTAGTATAAAATACATCATGTGAAATCTGGAGATCACTTTACACATGGAGCAAAAGCATTCTCAAAACAAGTTTTATATGACAGTGGCAGCCAGTCGATACCTCTATATTTGCTCTTTGAAGTGGAAGAATCTACTGGCAGCAGCTAAATCGAGCTTTCATTTGCTCACTATGATTCCATGAATTGTGAGGGTGGGGGGCTCGTTCTTGTCTTCTCAGGACCTACAAGTTGGTTTTATAGCAACACGGAAAAAGTCAGAAAAATCCATGAAATAAAAGGGCATAAGGGAGCACCAAGACAGATGATACAACATCACTAGGTATCATAAAACATAGAAACTGAATCACCTGTTCCCAGTATCAGAGATATGGACGATGGATCTAGAAGAGAACAAACATTTTATCAAAAGAAGTTAAGCCCTAGTGTAGCACATACCATAGATGCCACGTATTTCCACTTCTCGCCACTCTTGGACAAGAGCACAGCAGCAACACATTAAGTGTGACAAGAAATCATCAATAAACCCTCCCTGTGAAAGGATGAGATAATTTGCAGCAGATTATATGCAGAAAGAAATCAAATGAACATCAAGATTTGGACGTCAGGAGTTTATTATGCAAGGACTAAATCTTTTCCATCAACACCCATCCTAATGTTCTTGCAACTAGAAGAGCATTGAGGCACAATTTTCAGCAAGATAAATGATTTTGATATGTCTGCTATAAGCTTGTTTTCGTGTTCTTTTTTTCCCATTCTTTATGCTGATTCAATGTCCCATATAAATCTACAAGGGAATGATCCATCTTTTAGAATTTTAGATCAAGGTGGCAATAGTTCAACCATCTTTTAGCGCGGCAGACGAATAGGAAAATAAAATGACAACAGCAGCATTCAGCAAGTTTATTTTCTTAATCTATTTTGTACTAACAGAAAGAGATCATGATCTAGCAGGGACTGAGAAATTATACCGTGATGTTCAATGTCTTACGAAGCTTCCTTCTAACACAGCAAGTGTAACAACAGCAGGATAATATCAACGAGTACGCCATGAGTTCATTACATGCTTCTGCAGAAGCTGGTAAACATGAAACCACAATTTAAAGTGTGAGCTTTCTAAGTGTTAAAGCCACAAATTAAATTTCAAACATTTGGAATGCTAAGTTGATAATGAAAGAAAAAGCAACAAAACCGAAAATTCACATGATTCGTGCCACAGGATCATCAATTACGATCCATTTCAAGTAAATCAAAATATCGCATCTTACAAGTTTTCTAAATTGTGCTGGTCAAAAAATCAGAAACCCTGTCAGAAATAGAATCATTAGTTTCCATTATTGGTTACCAAAGTCTCCTAACAGTCAAGGCAGCACCAAAAAAGCAAGGAACTTCTAACTGAGATGCACATGGTGATAGAAGGAATCAGGAAATTTTCTCAAATTTAATGTGTCCTTCACTGAAACCACTAAACAGATTTACATCTTTAAAAAAATTCAGAAACTTGATGATCCTGACTACAACAATTTTACACAACTAAGAATTGGCCTCAGTTTTTCCAATTCTTCAGGGCCACATTGTACTCGGTGGTGCATTCAAATTCAAAAGAGGATGTTAGACTACTAACACTGAAGATAAAATCAAGGTCTGATTACCTAGTCTACCATATAATTTAAAAGAAGGTTGTGATAAGAATTGTCACTAAAAGAACCATGCAGTCTATGAAGCATCTAGAACAATTTATATTCATCTTACAGAACTGGAACATCTGTAACAAAAATAGGCTTAAAGTAGATTATAGGTAAAAGAGTTAGCAGATAGTATGAATATCTTGCAGAAATTCATTTTAGTAGGACAGAGCATCCTGCAGCATTAACTTGTGCTTTGAAAGGGGAAATCTAAATACACTTAGCTGCTGGTTTAACCATGAACAGAATTCTACAAGTTTAAACTTTAAACTAACATTTTGCACAAGCAAATAAAATAACTAACAAAACTTATAATGGAAAAACTCCTACAAAAGGAACAAGAGCCAAACTATGTTGAAGCTACTAGATTGAGCCTAAATGCCCAAGTTTGAATTCTATCACATCTAACCCAGGATAAGCAACTATGAGGTTGCAACTGATCGTAAGATTAGAAACATAGAAACTACTTACACATGTGCCGGTTATTCGCCACAGTTGCAATCTTTGAAAATGTACTGCAAGGATAGAATAATGTCTTTATACCTGTAACCGAAATAATCTGCTTAGACACTAAGCAAATATTTGGAATACACAAGATTGCAACTTTGCAGCATGTATTTCTAAATCTATTATGTATAGGATGTGACTCAAAGTCAAAAATAGAAAGAGACAAAATAAAATTAGGGATAGACTTCAACATCACAAATTAGTAGGAGGTGTATTAATATAGCTATGTAGAGACAAAGGGATATTTCCAGATCTCAATGTTACAACTAATACGCTTAAACTAAAACAGAAGTGCAATGGACATGAAACAAACCACTTCATGAATACAATAATAATATATAACTTTCCAAAAGATTATTTAAAGTGATCAATAGCATGAGAGGACATACACAGAAGAGGTTCCGAACAGCAGCCGAGCAGATCAGTATGCCACTCTTCGTGCTGAAAAGAGCCCCTTCTTGACAGTAGATCCTGCCCCGATGAAACTGAAGATGTGTTTCTGAACAGAAAAGGTGGCATCAAACTCTTTTCAGAATCCTTTTTTATATTAGTTACAATACTGGAATTTGTTATCATGCAAACAAACAGATGCTAAGGACAATAAGAATTCATTTAAACTCTAGTAGGCACAACTTAAGTCCCAACTGCTTGAGATAAAAATAGCCACATTTAGTTAAATCCTCTGTATCAGTTCAAACCATATTATCCTGTCAACAGTCCAGTTACTGATACTAAAATTATGTCGCTGATACAAATTATAGATCACATACATGAAAGCTACAAGAATATTCAGACTACCCCAAAATGCTAAAATGAGTTAATGAACTGTAATGTGCAGTCAACATAAGAGACATAGAAGCAGAGCAGAAAATGTAACCTGGAAGTCATGCGAGAATCGATTTTTTTGGGAGATTGCTCATTATAAGAATGATGTTTCTCACTATCAGCATCAGAATAGTTGTACTCTACTTTCTTAGAAAGTTTTTTGGGTGGACTCTCTTCTGGAAGAGGACCGGCTGCAACAGTTTCTGTAACATCAATCAAACGCTGAATCACTTCAACTTGGTTCACATCCATATTAGCTTGTGATAGTTCTAATTCTCGTTGAAGCTTTTCATTTTCCTTTTTCAATGCTTCGTTAAACCCCATGTTTGGGTAGGAAAATGATAAAGTCTTTTTAAGAACCATAGTTTCATGTTCTGAAGGCTCCCTTTGCAGGATAACAGTTTGCAACTTCTGGTCCTCCTCATCCAATGTGTATTCACGTTGATCCTTCTCAATGTCTTCCAGTCTCTCCTGTCAAGTATCAGATAATCAGAAATCATTCAGCTCAAAGATTATATTATAAGAACATCACCACCACATAAAAGATCTAACAGAGTGATCTTATTGATCTAACTCTCATAGTTACAAAACCCTAGGCACATTCTTATCAATCTATGATGCAGCATGTACTCATCTACAAAGCAATGTGATCCACACTCACATCATCAAACCACGGAATCATCAAGAAGGTGGTCATCGTATCATATCCCACTAAGCGATTTCTCAATATTCCATGTTAGTCCAGTTAGCCCATTAGACCTTTTTGCTGGAAATTAAAATTTTCATGATACCCAAGTCCTATTGAATTAAGAGAAAAAAATACTGCTGCAGGTGCGGGGTATTCCTTTCAATCTTTCATCACAAGTAATTTGACAGAGTAAACCAGAAATCATTTTCGTAATCAGTACAAAAGATTTTACAAATATTAAAACAGTCTTCATTTGGTAGTGAAAAAGAGGGGCCAAGAACAATCAATACCCTCACTCGAGCATTATCAACAAGAGTAATAAGAGGAACAATCTTCAAATATCGATCAATCTCGTTCTGTGCCTTACGAAACTGGTACACGATGTTCCACCCCATGGCAAGGAGATAAAGATAGCTCCGGTCCTGACAACTGTTTACTAAAATGTAAGACCTTCTAAGGGCATCCTCGAGCTGCTCCAGAGGCTCACGTGTCTCTGGGTATTTCTTGAGCTCGGAGATCTTGAGTTGCTCCAGCAAGTTCCCTATCAACTTCAGGTGCTGCGCAAATTGCCTGCAGTTCTTTTTGTGCATTCTAGCCGTACTTGCAGCTTTTACTATCATTCCTATTAGTCGAACCGCATCAACGCCTGTAAGTTGGGCAACATTCGCTATCTCTCCTAAATTTTCCCAAGATGCCATCTTATCTAGCTGAACAAACCAACTTAAAAGCAAATAATTCATCAGGAAATTTTTAAAAATGTAACGATTTTAACATTTTTTTTTTCTGAATTATTAATTTCTACCTCTTCTAAGTTCTAAGCCAAGTTTATGAGAAGAATTAGAACGCCGATATTTGCTACAGGTCTCTCCAGTTGCATTGTTCAGAAAGGAAGAACCGAGCTTAAGATCTCATCAGCCATGGCGCTCTGACTCGGTATCATCGACATTTCAGAAAATCCAGTAAAAGATTCACAGTAGAGATATCAGCTGCAACAAAATGTAAAATTATGAGATACCAAAATCTTGAAAATTATCCATAGCTCTACCTCAATGTCAACTTCTCTATTAAAAAAAAACAAACAGTTAAAACAAAAGATATCCTCTCCTTGAATTCTCTTCGACGTGAAGAAATATTATAAATTAATACCAAATAATGCAATGCAAGCGCTCGTGACAGACTCACCAACTCCAGAGTTTAGTTAATTAATTTGAGAAGTCAAAATCCGGAGAAAGAAGAGGAAGAAGAGCATTGAAGTATGCGATTAAGAGACATTGCTTTGCGCAGAAGTCAGTTTCTTCTTCTCAGTGAATGGAAATGGACGACTGTGAGCAGAGTGAGGCTCAAATCTCACTCTCAATCTCTCAAATTCTCAACCTTTCATTCTCTCTCTCTCTCTCTCTCTCTCTCTCTCTCTCTCTATCTTTTATCGGTCAGTCTCGGTGGGTTTGTTTTTTTTTTTTTTTTTTGGTTGTCTGTTCAGTTCACGCACACAGTGCAAAATCAGACAAACAAGCACTTCGTGGTGGAAATCAACGGTGAAAGTACTCATATACCCTTCATTTGGGTTGCGTCCATCACGGGTGAGTGCAATGGCCAGCTGGCAATTTCTACCACTCATCACTTTGACTTACCATGGCCAAGGCCGCCCCTTAATAAATGAGAAGGCCAGTGGAGTCGTGATCATGGCGGTAAGTGGAAGGTCAGTTCGTATAATATAAATGCTCCACCGGACATACACACAGGAATTCATGAATAAACTCAGCGTTTGGTTTGAAAATAAAATACTACTATAAAAATAGAATATTTGAAAAAAAACTAATTTAAATATTTAAATTCAGGAAATAATTTATAATTTTATTCTTTTTTTTAGGAAATTATTCCAAATTTCATGTATACCAAAATACATATAGTATGTATGATTTATCAAATGTTTAAAATTGTCAACTTTTTTATTATTGTAGTTAGGGAAATACACAGTACATGTGATGATGCATCCATATTGAAAATAATGGATATGTCCCTCTCTGGTAAAAGTTAAAAGCCATAACCACCCAAATGTTTTAAAAACTTATAAAAAAAAAATCAAAAAACTGATTTTTCATCAAATTTAAATCTCAATTCAACTTTCAACCCTTGTCATCAAATGTAACTTTGCATGTAACAAATCACGCATGATAACAAGTTATTTTATGCATATCGTATTTCTAGTCATTAAACAATTATATACACTATCAAACGTCTTTTTTTTTTATTAATTAGATTTTTTATACATTATTTCAATTAAAAATATCATCAAATTTTATATATATTGGTTAAATTTAAACAAAAATTTTAATCACAAAATATTTTTGTTTTTGTAGCGACCCTTGCCCCAGGTCACTGTGCACTGCGAAAAATACTGTATATAATACATAGAATATACCTGAGACGAGGACCTCTACAGTAAAAGAAACTGCTGCTGCTGCTACTGCTGAAATAAAAATTTCCTTTATAAAAAGAAACTGTAAAATATAATTTACTAAATTAGTAAATTAAATGTAAGCATGAAAACTCAGGCTACTCATGTATAAAAGATAATAGTCATACAGTGTATATCAATACATAAATACACACATATATACATGAGAAAATAAAAGCATGCGAGCCAACATGCTATCTGCTACTGTCGAGCCATATCCCCAAAATCTCACAGCTGTCTCGCTCCAGCTCAGCCGCTCTCTACTCACTGACCTGCAAAAAGGAAACAGGGAAGAAGGGGTGAGTAACAAAGTCACTCAGCAAGCGTTTCCAAACTCACACTCGCAGGTCAAAACAAACTGGCTACGTGACTCGTCACGAAGAAGATTTTGTTATTCTGTTTTCTTATCTGATTCTCTTAATATACCGAAGTATATCAGTTACTGTTTAATTCTTTATTGAATTCTGTTCTGTTTCTGATCGGTTTCTCATGAGATACTGTACATGACATGAAATGTGTATGCTGATGTTATGTATATGCTGAAAAGCTGTAAAACTTACCCGTAGGCCTGATTTTCTGAAAAATTAACTTTTCTGAAAACACTTTCTGATTATAAAACTGTGATCCGAAGATCCTGGATATATACATATAATATATGTTGAAATATATATCAGAAAGTACTGAAAATATCTAAAAATATCTGTTATGTTGGCCAGACTGATGAATACAGGGATTCGGTACCCTAGCCGTGTGAGTTCAAAAGTCTACTGAATCTACTGATGCACAACCAGCACTCTCTCTAACGAGCTTGGTCAATAACCATGTCCTCTCTAACGGACGCTGGTTTCCCTCTCTAGCGGGTGTGCGAACTCACAGGTGCCCCCTCGTATCCACCCCTATCTGATATATGAAATCTCATATATGTATATCTGAAAATCATGTTGTGGGATCCTTGGATCTAGTTTGAAAACATCTGATATGGCATGTCGTGCTCAATGTTGATAATCATGCATGATATGCTGTTTTCTCATGTTATTTTCGAGTTTTGTGTGCTTAGGAATGGCTTAGAGTGGCTTAATTTCTCTTTTTAAATTTCTTTTTTGTTTTTCATAAGGTGCACGGGTGTGTGTTTTGGTGTGCACGGACGTGTGTCAAGGCACACGGAACCGTATGCTTTTCGTACGTCTAGGCGTGCTAGCTTCTGGAATTTATTTATCAAAATTGGGTTAACCACACGGGCGTGTGGTGCAACACACGGTCGTGCATACTGGGCACACGGGCGTGTATCACACTACACGGGCGTGTTGCTGCCTCAAATGCTCCCGTGTCTTGCATACACGGGCGTGTTGAATTGGGAATGGACACACGGGCATGTGTACTCGGACACACGGGCGTGTGTCTGGATTTTTATACACACACGGGTAACATGCAAGGCCGTGTCCATACAGAATTGAGGCCACACGGGCGTGCATCCAAGGCGCACGGGCGTGTGCTCAATCCAGATTCTACAGATGGCATCTGAAAATCCAAAAATCCCCACACCAAACACTTCCACACTCTAAATCATCAAACATACACAATTTCTACTACTGCTAGCATGCGAATAATCATCATTTCATCAACTCAAACACGCCATACATCATAAATAAAGCATATGACTCATGTATATAAACATATACACATATAAACATGGAAATAACCACTCAATCATCCAATCATGCATCAACTCAAGCTCAAGCGTGCTGAATACATCTCAAACAAGCACACATAAAGTTCTTTTAAGCTGGGAACAACAAACATGTTCCGAATACAGTGAAAGAGGTAAGGAAAACACTTACCTCATGCCATTGAAGCTCTATCTCTCTCTCTGGAAGCTTTTGGATCTCTAATATAAAGCTGGGTTACTGGGGGATCTCTCTCACCCAATCTAGGGTTCACTGGAGCTGAGGGAAGAAGAAGAAGAAAACTGGACCGTGAGCTGGGAAAGTTGGAAACTGCACGCAACTGAAGAAAATAAAACAATATATCTAGCTGAGGCAAGACACACGGTCGTGTGTGCGGTGGAAAATGCCATTTCCACCCACCTTTGCACAGAAACTAAAACCAAGCCCCAAAGGACTTCTAAATGACTATTCTACCCCCTGAACTCTCTCAAATTCTTTCCTAACAAGGAAATCTCTATTTTATCCTTGGATTCAGAACCTAAAATGACAGTTCTACCCTTGGGCCATTACAATTTTTAAGCCAAAATTGATATCGAATATCTAATTTTCTTATACTATGATATGTAAAATGTGAATTATAGTTATCTACGTATCTATTTTTTGTCATTTTGGTTATCAAAATATTTTATAACTCATCGAAAATCTCTAATAATGTCAAAATCCATCTCCACAAGCAAATTCAGTCCGTATGCATAATTTGGACCTCTATGCTTGTCTTCTAACGTGTGTACTAATTAGAAAATCAACGATTTTCATTTTACATGTCACAAAATTTGGAATAATTTTGTAAAAAAAAAAAAAAAAAATGAATAAAATTATATTTTATTTAATTTTGTTATAATTTAAATTAATTTCTCATATTTGAAAAGAGTATACAATATAAATTACTATTATTAATATATTAAATAAAATTTTTATTATATTTAATTAATAATAATTAAATGTTAAAATATTATTTTACTTAAATATTTTTAAAAAATCATTATATATAATTTAGTACTATATTTGATTAAACTAAAATGTTTTATATTAAAATTTTGTTGTATATATTTTCAAAATATTGTTCACCTTAATAATATATTAGAATTTTTTTATATTGTCAAATTATCAAATTAATTAATTAAATTATTTCTAAATTATTAATTTACTATCAATATATTTTTTTTCTTAAATATTTTCTTTGTATCTTGTTATTTTAATTAAAAATAAAAGTAATTTAAAAAAAATAATAGACAAAGATAAATTTGTAACTAATTAATTAGTAATCTTTGAATACTAAAGCCGAGGTCATAACATGTCGACACATCACATTTCCTAACAAAAAATTATTTGAATCTTTTAACTACCTAACAAACCAAAAATATATAAGAGCGAGTGACGAAAATTCTATATGTATTTTGGTTTAAAAGTGAGTAGGTGATATGTTTAATCATTGTTCTTAAAACTTAATTGATTATTAAATATAAATTTATTTTTCATTCATCCGTTAAAGTGGTTCATTAATTTTAATAATTAAATAGTAATTCCATCACTTTGTATAATATATAATAATGTTATTATCATTTACATCACTAATAATATAAACAAATTATATTTTTATTCTAATTATTTTATTTTTTTTATTCCATCGTTATTTTCTTTTTTCTCATTTTTAGACGCCAAGAAACACCAAAAAAAAAAAAAACTTATGGATTTAAACATATTTAAAAATTGTACAGATAGTGAGTTATCTTGAAATTAATAAAAACGACAAAATTCAATGGCATCGAAAAAATCGGGCACAAAATGAAAGCACCATGTTAGTTAGAGGAGCTAGCCGTATGGTCACGGAAGTTGAAAAGATGGTTTGCGACAACACACAGGTCATGATAATAAAAGTAAAGCAATTGTATAGATAATGTTTTGTAAATTTAGTGTCTCGTATAAAATTTGAGGTGCCACCCAATGTCTCTGATTATATCTCTATAATTCTTTAGTGAGCCTACTTGTTATATTATATATTTATTCGCTTTTAGGAAGGACCCAACCCCTTGATCATGCCGTAATGCCAAGTAAAGAAACTGAGAAGGCAACGTGAAGCAAAAGTTCGAGGGTAAAGAAGTCATCAAAGAATAAGGACATTAGTGTAATTTTGCAGTTTCGGGAGAAACTGAAAACTGGAAGACGGACATTCCAGTTATAGTGTTTCCCTGTAGTTTGAATTGATTTCTACATCCGTTCTCTGCCAGCTGCCACGTGGACCCATAGTATGAGGAGCATGACGGGGCGCACATGCACTTCAATTACACCTGTGCTTGTTGAGCGAGTGGCTCTGTCTGTCCACCATTTACTAAAAGAAGGTCCCCTTTATCACATTCAATGGGATGGCACTTTCAATAATTTTGGTAATTAGGACCAACGAACTATTTCCCACCCAAACTTTGATAAAAACATTTGTTCACCTTTAAAGTTTAAAAAAATTATTTATCTATTTATTTTCTATTTTTATTGATGAAAATCATTTGATTTCACTGTAATTTACCAAATTGTTCTTATTTTCTATTAAAATTATAATAATTTCCCTAAATAATTATAATTATAGATTTTTTTATATTATTTTTGTTAGATTTATTTTATTTTATTTTTTATTCTTTCCCCATCACCCCCTTCCCTCATCTAGTCTTCACCACTAAGCACTAAGAGTACAATCTCGTGACAATCAACATATTTATTCATATAAATTAGTAGTAATTATTAGAACTTTGAGATTGAAAAGATCCATGAAGTTTTTGGTGTCAAAGTTTCGATGCCACCTTATGCATACACTATTTATTATTTTGGTTGTTGGAATAACACAAAAACAAGTAAGTGAATACCCATCATCAACTGCATATTAATGGCTTAACATTCTTTAGCAAAAGAATGAGCTCGACTACCATCAAAGCTTAGTGAAATCAACTTTTCATGATGGCTGTGTTTCATTCTTTAGCCATCAATGTGTCCACATTCTTACGACCAAGATAATCTATTTTTGTCTTGTAAACCGTCACCAATTTCAAACAATTCTCAAACCATTTTGATTTTAAGACCACATATAGATTCTCTCTCGTATTCCTTGTATTATTGTCATTGACTCACATTTGCACAACTCATCTCTCTCCAACAAAAACTCCATTGTTTCTTTGTTAAATGCATCACAACTATTAGTATACAATGACTCGATTAACTTTTTAACATTACACAAAAATAATATGATATTTTAGCAATTATGTGAGCCCATCATTTACATTAGGGAAATGTCGATTAATTAATCGCTAAATGATTGGGAAAAGAATGAAATTTTTGAAGGTATTCAAAGTTTTAGTTACACATCTTTGTGCAACATAAAGCTTTAGGTTTTTAAATATTTTAAATATTCTTTTGCTTTTCTTCTTTCAATATTGCATTGATTAATTATTTAAATATTGTTTGAATGTCTTTTTTAGTCCATCGAAGTTGACCATCCTAGCCTTTTACGTAACAATTTTCATCAAATGGAGGAGGGATAAATAACTAGACCTTTTAACCTTTTTGGCACAGTGCGTCAATCATTTCCATCTTGCTTGCTACCACTTTTAAGTGGGGGAATTAGATGTGATTAGAACAGGATAAAGAATCAATTACGATTAGGTAGATGGGAAATTTTTGCCTGCTCATGGGGGTTAGGGTTAGGGTTAGGGTGGCAAATTAAGCAGGGAATAAGAGTTGGTGAAAAACAACTTCAAGTATACATTAGGCCCCTAATTTGAAATCTCTATTTCTCCACTTACTTTACTCCAAGTCGATGAAGCTGTGCGCTAAAATGATGGGAAAGCCCACCGAGAGCACCACGGTTGATTAGAAAGGCACGCCGCACTCTCGCGGACACAACCCTCACCCCAACTACGCCTTTTTATCGCCATCGAAATCCAACTGCAGTGAAAATTGATGCACAATCAAGAAAACTTCTCACTTCCCGCATGGACCCAATGTTCCGTTTATTTTCTTTTTACTCAAAACATATAAATTATTCACAATAAACAATATCATAAATCTAATCATTTTGGATGATTAAAGACAAAGCAATTAGTATATAGGGTTAAGGTGGGTTGCGGTTAGGTAAGAGAATACCAAAAGTTGAATTGTCGGTATGAGACACTATCAATAATTTGGCCTTTTCTGTGATGTAGAATGTGTCTTTTGGGATATACTCATTGTAAAGATGATCCACCATGTTAGGCCTTCTTAAATGTGTAATTGGTTAGTGCATGTGAATTGTGTCCTCAATTGAAGGCATATTTGTTATGCACATTAATTATATAACTAGGTATTTACAAAAATAAATTAGAAAATAAAGTTTTATATAATTATTGTATGATTCATAATGGAATGTTGTTGTAAACAGCCGCCAAGAGAACATTAAGCTTGTCTTACAATCAAATTAGGGTTGAATGCAAGAATCCATTATTGTCATTATGTAATTGCTATCCATGTGCATGCTTCATTCAGTGGAATACTTTATTGTATATTCATAATTATCTCACCATAATGCTAGAAGTTGGAATCTTATTATTATATTATTTAAACAAAAGTGATGGGATAGTGACTGAGTATCCCTTGCAGAATAAACCTAGTATTGTATTGGTTTATTATAAGGTTGTAAAGCAGTTAAAAAGTACCCTAAAAGTGGTATACAGATGGGACTTTCAAGAAAAAAAAAAAAAAAAAACTTGATTTGGCTCAAGCATTAATACAGTGTCGAAAACCATGCATGGTATTGAAGAAATTCTTTCTTTCTCTCTTAATGATGGCTTTGAACGTGACTGCATCTTCAATAAATTTTATATTCAGAGAGAAATGATAAACTTACGTGGTTCAGAATTGATATCCAGAATGAGAGTTAAACATACCCAGATCAATATTTTGATTGAAATTGTTTGAGGTTGATGCTTGAAGAAGAGAGAAGGTTAATTTTAAGAATTTTTATGCGTATTTTTTTACACAGGTAGAGGATTGGATGGTGCTCGTGCCTGTCATTGTTGTTGTTGTTGTTGTTGTTGTTTCACAGTCGCTATCTTCCAATTCGTTTTCTTCTTATCTTCACTTCTCAACTTTGTTTATGATAGCTCTAAGGAACACCTTCCAAGATTGATTGTTTTTTAAGATGAAATCTGGGTACAAAACCCATAAATATATAGTTTATATTTGTACATTAAATCAACTTCCTTGCAACAAACAAATAACTTTCTAGTCTACACATTATATAACAATCATTCTACTTGGAGCACTACTTGACTTCAAAGAGAAGTTTTTGATTGTAGTTTATCAAATAAACATGATAATTAGCTCAGTTTATTTCTAATGCTTACAATTAGAATCACTTCCCAAAACTCCCCTTGATTCAAATTTGTAAACCGCCATGCGTAATATGAAGTAATCATGCTTAACACAGGGAAATGACTTAATCAAAATATCAATGTAATAATCCCTCTTGTTACTAGACCTCGAATGAAGTGATAATGGATGTCAATGTGTTTGGTTTTGCTATGATAGGTACGAATTTCTATTGCACAAACTTGTTCTTGGTGGAAATCAAAAGATAATTAATCTCCTTAACCAAGCTGATGAGGTTGCTGCAATATATTCTGCCTTCAAATTGATAATGCTACAGCTTGCTTCTTTGGACACTAAGATATTGCTCCATAACCAGGTTGAACAATAAAGTGCTTTTTCTATTATCCAAACATCCTGCCCAATTACTATTAGCAAATCAACATCCATTTTTCTCACAAAAAATATTAAATTCAGTTGAACAAAATTCCCTTTGTCTATTTGTATGGAGTGCCTTTATACAATACCCACTATTTTTCTCAACAAGGAATTTTAAAATTTTGAAGTCAGTAAAAGCTTCAAATCATTTATGAAAAGTAAAAAATTATTAGTTACCACCAAAAGTCTCAACCTTCCTAGGCCCGTATACCTCGACATGCATTAGTTGTTGAAATAGCCCCAAAACTATTTCCTTTTTGACTTAAGAGCTCCAACCCAATAGTAATAGTTTGTTAAGATTTTTTTTGTTAATAGTTGCTCGATACATATAAATTCATCTAACATATTTGAATCTTTACCAACATTTAAATATATAATTCCAAAAACTTGTATAAGATTAGAACAATAATTACTTTCAAAATTTTATTTTGAATACTATATACTAAAATGTTTTGAAAATATTAAAAAAATAAAATTGGGATAAAATTAGTTTTTTTAACTGCAGCCAAATTTTTGAAAAATCATTTTCAAATTATAAATCAAATCAACTGTCTTTATGTTTTAAATATATAAGAAAAGGGGTGTATTATAAATCAAATCAATTGTATTTATCTTTTGAATATAAGAAGAAGGGTGTATACAAAATGTTTTTGTAATTCCCAATTTCATTCAAAATTTTCAAGATAATTATTGTTTAAAATATATAATATAAATATTCAACTTATGTACCAGTGAAAACAAAGACAAGCTGAACTACGACTTCGATGAAGACCAAAAAATCTAGGCAATTGGCTTGGATCAGATTTAAAGCTGGGCCTTGATGGGCTCAAAATGGGCCATCAAAAAAGGAGCTCCTCAAAAGTCGCAGGGAAGGGACAAGGTTTGCCTAGTTTTTTTCAAAGTGCCACTGGAAATTTGCTATAATTGTCAAAATCATTTTCAAATTCATCGACCCTACACAAGTATATATAATCATAACCTTATATTATAAACAAAAAAAAATGTTAAATAGTATTTCCATCATGGTGGACCACGACTACTTTGACTACTTCCTATTTTCCAAAGTCCACATGGATAAAACCACTGTGCGTGCCAATCTCATGGCCAGGGGCCCAACCACCCTTGACTGCCATACCCTCCTCATTAAACATAATAAGAGCGCTACTCACGTGTAATTAATGGCGCGTGAGAGGGTTTAATTCGTCCTTTCGCCGTGTTTATTTTTCTCATGTGTACCGCCTGAGAGTGTCCCGCCTTAATTCTCGTTAGCTAAATTAAAATTCCTAAACCACCCTCGCCTTGTCCCGTGCTTTTTCAAAAAACAAAATTGATATCCCTTCTTTGGATTCCGAAAAGGGTACCCATTGGGAAACAAGATTGAATCATTTGACGGCCTTGGATTTTCCAAAGCGATGGAATATTGAGGGTACTTCAGTCATTGACTAAATAATATTACTTTCCCTCTCAAAAATCTTATTTTTGAAATTAAATAATATGCCACTTTTTAAGCTGAGGAGATCTAGTCAGATCACATCCGGGCTACGCAATGTCCGCCGTCCGATAAGCCCGGTAACCTAAGCATTAAAGACAATCATGGCCCACCTCTTCTAATGCCCCACTGAAATCACGCCACGTACACTGATAACAAGAATTTATATTCATCTCGCTTTCTACTGTTTTTGTTTTCTTAGCAACAGTCGTGCTGAAAATTTGGCGGGCAGTGGAAAGAAATTCAAATAGCAACTAAACCCTAGCGGCCCCAAATCTTTCTGTGTAACACATTCTCTCCCTAGCTCCTGTCTCTGTACTTCTCTCTAATTTTGGTTGCC
Organism: Anacardium occidentale; assembly: GCA_026122585.1. Lineage (NCBI taxonomy): Eukaryota > Viridiplantae > Streptophyta > Magnoliopsida > Sapindales > Anacardiaceae > Anacardium > Anacardium occidentale. Next base: position 1,075,849 of record JAJEJH010000005.1, on the reverse strand, counting down.
TTTTTCTTTTTTTTTTTTCATTTTTCTTTTCAATCGCGATTTTGTTGAATTTTAAGGTTAGTATTGTTACTTTTATCCGGTTTTTCGTAATTTATGGTTTACATTTTTGGCGTACGGTTCTTGCATTTTCTGTTTTATTTTCATTTTTTGTTCAGTTTTGATCATTTTTTGGTTCGTTTATTCGTTAATTGGTGTTCGTGATTGGAACTGACTTGCATTTTTAGGGTTTCTGATTAACTTTGTGCTTTGATTTGTACAGAATTCGATAATAAATGGCTGACGAGTTGTCTAATTTGTAATCATGTAAGTCTGGGTCATATGTTTTGTTAAAGATCGATTGGGTGTTGGATTATAAATCGATTTTATGTTTGGCAACGTATAAGTTCTGGTGATTTAATTGCAGTTGTATGGTTTTGATGTTGTAACTTATGATATTTATCTGTCTATTAAAACAATTTCATGAAATTGCATGTTTCAGGTTTTAATTTGTAATTGATATTTGTTCCTATTGGGGACGAAAGTGAAAATTCTGATAAAGTGAATAAGGATTAGCAGAAGAATGGGGAAAGTGTCACCAAAAGATGGGGCAACAAGAACTCCCAAACAAAAAAAGCGATTGCGGAACTCCAGCAGTAGGTATCTTAAACCTGGTGCACTTGCTCAGCTTCGTTACCATAGGGCCTCAGCTGCCAAGCCATGTACTGATTTGGGGAAAAAAAGAGTTGCTGTTTTTGATTCTAAGAAGGTAGAGAATGAGGATCACGAGGCTGAAAGCAGGGGTATTGATAGAAGCCCTATGATGTTATCGCCTGTGGACTTGCTTAAGCAGAGTCATTTGATGAGGACACCAAAGACACCTAGAGAAGAAGACTGCGAATCAGAGTCAAGGCTTGAGGCTCTTCCAATGGATTTGCTGGTATTTTTTATATTGGTTCTCTTTCTTTGTTTCAGTTAAATGTTTGATTATATGTGTTTTATGGCTAAAGTTCTTGCTTAGATTCTTCTATAACCATTATAATGTGACCATACCTGTTTTCTCTTTGATGGATGAAAACATTCTTGTGGGCATAAATCTTTGGGATTGCACCGTGGATGCTTTAGATTGTGCAATGAAATTGATTATATGTTCGAATTTTTTAACTAGCTGATGGTGCATAAGCCTTGTAACTTCTGTTTTTCTTCATATTTTAAATAAAAACAAAAGTGCCTATTTTTAATTTTATATCTTCTTCAGAAACTTACGTGATCTTTTACATCAAAAGGGCTTTTTGATTTCTAAAGGTTGTAAAGTCCAGGGCATTTCAAAATTGATGTCCAAGAGATTTCTGGACTGAAAAAAATATCTTAATTAGTTTTAAAACTTGGTTCATTTGTAGCTATAGAATTGTGCAACTTAGATCACTGAAGTGGTTTGTATATTATGTATGTTTGCATGGGTGTAAATTAGACTTTGATTAAATTAAAAAAAAAAAAGAGCAATAAGTTCATAAAGAAAATTCCCAAGTTCTTGAATTTACTTGGAGAAGTTGCGAAAACTTACTTGAAATGATGTCACTTTGATTAAAGGATAAAATCTGGAAAATTAAGTGTACCAAGAAATTTAGTTCTTGGGGAATTTAGTTGGAGTGCCCGCTTGCATTTTGCATGGAGAAGGGTGTGTGTTATATAATTTTAATATATTCAAGAGATTTTGTGTAATCAGTAGATTCACTGTGATTCTTGGTTGCTTGTGCATGTTTTGGAGGGGATTCTTGTCTATGTTGGTTTATGCTAATATGTATGCTGAATTGTTTTTTTCTTGATTTGAATAAATGTGTAACTAGTAACATATAGTAAAGTCTTGTTAGAGAGAATGATAAGAGATGCAAGTTCTGGAAATCCACACACTATGCAAAACCGAAAAAGAGGTCCATACACTGTAAACCATACTTCGGTTAAAAATAATAGTACTGAACATACTTTGGTCATCATTTTTGATTAATGCTCTTTGCATTTTATTCTTTCCAGAACAATATTCTACCCTTTGGTACTGATTTCTATTTGTTCTGTGATGTTTGAGGTCAAAATACTTTGCCACTTGCATCATGACCAACTGAGGGCTGTCTTTCATGTTTCTAAAAGGGTCAGAAAAGCTGTAAGTCTCCCTTTCTACTTTCTCAGGGTGGGTTTTTGCTGTGACAATATCTAGTTGAAGATGGGTGAGCCAGGTTATTTTATTATTGACAGGTTGTGATTGCGAGGCAATTTTACTTCAATTACACTACACCTGATCGCTCTCGGCAGGAGATGTTGAGAACTATGACCCCACGACCAACTGAGCATTGGCCTTTTGTGACGTAGGTATCTGAAACTTTAATGGCTTCCTTCTTTTTTTAAGTTTTCATTAAATGGTCGTGTTTCAATTTTTCTTATGCAGCAAGGGTGAAGGAAGGGGTGTTGTAATGCGAAGTCCACATACCCCAAAAGCACCTAGGCATGGTCCCCGGCCACCTTCGCGTATCAAAATCACTGAAATGAGACAAATTGCTGCTGTTCTCTTCCAAGATTCGGCATTTTCTTCAAGGTGTATGGTACCATCTGTTTTGTCAAAGCCCCTTTGCAAATCTGTGGCTTCTAATCGAGTTCTATTCTATGAAGATGAGTTATGCCAAGCTGTTGCTCAGAACAAGCTTCGTTGATCCTATTTCATGGCAACCTTCTCATTGCCTTGTCTCTCTCCATGTGTATATAGTTTGTTTTGTGGTCTTATAGTTTGGGATGTGGTTAGAGTAGGGTGTATGCGATTTTGTAGCTTTGTTGGGCAGTGGTAGGTGATATGGAACTTGCGTTGATTAGGATTTGAAAGATTTAGATGATGGTTGTGGGAATAATATATTCGAAACTGGTTACTTGTATATTCTCAATATACATTTGAAAGAATGGCTTGTTTTCTTCCCAACGGTCTAGTGGTACCCGTATTTCTACCACTCAGTAGTAATTCCATAGCATTACTATTTCTATGTGCCAAAATGTTTTTAATGTAAGAGGGACATGTTACTCTTTTCTTGTGCTGTCATGTCACAATCTCCTTAAATTTTTGTTGGTAGATAGTGTTGTTTAGCATGCTTTCATGATGTCTAATTCTGCACTTGTTTGCATCAAAGATGACGAAGGTGAATGCGGACAATTGAATTGACTCTTAATATTCTTCGACAACACCTGTCTAATATTCGTTATTTCTCCAGGGAATGAAGGTGTCTGATTTTAGTGAAGGTTTTGAATACGAAAATTTGAAAGATAATTACATGAATCTATTTTATTTATGAGAAATCAAATATGTGATCCTCAATTGACCGAAACAAGCATATCATTCTGAGCTCTCCAAATTGGAATAGACTCTACAAATCAAGGTGAGGAATAAGATTACATCCTTAATTCTTCTAAGGTATTAAAAGGTGCTTTTAATTAATGTCTAATGATGATCTCCCAAATCTAATTGATATCTACTAAAATGTTCAAGACATATGAAGCTTTAACAGAGTGCATAGCATAAGATACATGATAGATCTAATTATGGATACATATGGAATCCTATTCATTTTATCTCTCTCGTCTTCTGCTTGAGACACATGTCTTTGGACAAACATATGCCATTTCCCAAGTACTTTATGGAGAAATATTTGGATAACTAAATATTTACTAACTACAAGCTCGGTATGTCATTTTCAATAAACAATATGTCATCGATATATAATACTAGAAATAATATTATGCTCTCATTGACTTTCTCATACACAAAAGGTTGATCTTTATTTTTGATGAAACCAAGCTCCTCAATAATTTTATCAAAACACATGTTCCAACTCTCACATATTTGCATAAGTTCATAAACAAATCTCTCCGACTTGTATACTTTCTAATTTGTCTTCAAAAAAATAAAAATAAAAATGAAATCATTAGATTGTGCCATATACATACCTTTCATAAGGTTACTATTCAAGAAAATTGTCTTGACATGCATTTATCAAATTTTGTAGTCATGGTATGTAATAATCACAAATAAAATATAGAAAGACGTCAACATCATAACCGATAAAAAAATTTTATAATAGTTTTTGTCAAATTTTTGTTTAAAACTTTAGTGATTAGTCGTGCTTTATAGGTATGTACACTGCCACTTATGTTAGTATTTTTCTTGAAAACCCATTTACATCCAATGAGTTTTACCTTTCAAATGGATTCACTAGAATTTAAACTTGTAACTAGTATATAAAGTTCATATCAGATTTCATAGTTTTAAGCCATTTAACATAATTTGAATCCTTTACGTCTTTGTAGGTGATAGGTTCATTGTCTTGCATGACTAGTATGTTGTCATGCTGAGTTATGAGAAATCCATACCTCACAGGGTTACAATGTTCTTTACTAAACCTAGGTAGCTCTTGTACAAGTTTAGGTGGTTCACTTGGTTCTATTAGTCATAGAATGACGTCCTTATGATGTTCAATCACCTCGTATGGCATATCATCTTGTCCTATGTCTATAGTATCTTGTGAAATCAAAATTTCATCGAGTTTTATATTTCTCCCTTTTAGAATAAATTGTTTATCAAAAAAGACTCCAATACGAACAATAAAGACCTTGTGCTTGTCTAGATGGTAGAAGTAGTATCTTTTAATTTCTTTAAGATATCCCACAAACATGTACTTATCAAATTTAGTGCATAAATTGTTCAAAATCAATTTTTTGACATATGAATCACAAACCAAATAATTTGATAAAGCATGTTGAGTTTCATGCAATCCATAATTTATGTTGTATTTTATCTGCAAACTTGAATGACATTTGATTTAGTGTTAAGTCGTATCCTTTAGGAAGAAAAGTCGAACACTATTCATTTAAGTTTTAGATCCATCTAAACATGATTTAAATCAGAATTTGTATCAAAAAATAAACTTTAACTTAATTCTCATAAGTATTGTGTTATGTGATGTGAGGTTAACGAATTATATTAAAAAATAGTCCACTACTTATAATTTATTGTAATTTGGAATTCTTTTTATTATAGAGATGTTGACAAAAGAAACTCTTATCAATCTTGATACAAGAACAAATTGCTCCAATTTCCAAATAGATTCCATAGATGATTCTAATGAAATAAGGGAATGGAAATCTTCTATGTGTCTTGCTTGCAAGTGATATCACTGTTTCCAAACACGCAAACATCTCTGGCTATATAAAGTAATTATATCATAAGATTATTGATTTGTTCTAGGTCTTTAGCTAGATCAAGCTAAAGATCCCTGTTAGCCCTGGTTAAAATGTCTTGCCTTTTCAAACCCTAGTCCCATATCCAATCCTTCCTATCATGATCTAAACAAAATTTTGGTGGAAAAATATATACAACTTTTCTAAAACTTTAAAATCCATATCTTGAGGTTGGTTTGATTACTTCTTTTAACAAATCTTGATTTCATATGAAATTAGTCTTACTCCAATTGAACAATGTCTTGTTGCATCCCATATCCTCTAACGAGATACATGAAGAATGGTATTTGCGATGAGGCTCTGTTCAAATGGATCAACGTTTGTTTGTTAAGCATTTATGACTTTATTGTTATCGACTAACTTGACTACTCAGTATATTCAATTCCCAATTATTTGAGTCTGATGATTTATATACAGTAGAGTAAATATAGTATTAGGTAATTGTATTTAAAATTAAAAATTGAAAGGACAAATATTGTATATATTCTTCAATATAAACATTTGCAACCAAAAATCTATCTTCATCAACTCTTGGGTTGAATTTGGAGAAGTGTTTTTTTCTTTGAGGGTGACTAAAAATTTGACATTGAAACTGTTAAAATTTCTAGTTTAGTGTGTTTTCATATGCATTACACTAGCTAATGAAGAAAAGTATCTAGCATTTTCAACTTGTTACTATCCAATAAAGAATCTAGTGTCCTCTTATCTGCATGTAACTACCTAATAAAGACAAAAATTATGTTGGTATATTGTTGTTGTCATTACCGATAATCATGTAAATAACCTTATGCTAGACCTCTAGGTGTTTTAATGTGATGAGAAAACTATGTTTAAATATTTAATTTATTTAAGTATGAATTTCATGATCAAGAGGGACAAAAAGTTGATATTTGTAGGTTTAGCTAGATGCATGACTGTGTCTAGGTCACACAACCTTGTATACATTTACAAAATGAAATAGACAAGAGAGATGTGATGAATACTCAACAGAAGCAATCACACATGAGCAACTTGTGGATAATTCATAAATGATGCACGAACTCTTGTACAATAAACATCTGCACTTCATCCAGTGCCTGTCTGCACATCATTCGAACATCCAAATACAAATCAGTATATATATGTTCTTATCTTACAAAGGTAGGCAACATCATCCATCCTTAGCAAATAAAACAAGTAAACCCATGGTATCATTGACATAATTTATACATGTATTGCAAATTTGCAAATGTACATATATACAAAATAATATATACATTGCTCAACAAACCCAAATGAATCACATGTTTCATCAGTCAAAATTGCACGAGTTAGCATTTCTAAGGCCAAAAGACATATTACCATTCAAAGTTTCTTTTAAAGATAGCTTCTTACTTTTTAACTTTTACAAACTTAAACACCTATTCGTTGACCAAAGTCTATGGTTAAATTTAAGAGTCAACAATTAAATTTTGATAGTTAGAATAATATTTGATTATTTTCACAATAAATATTTATAAAATAAATTTTATAAAAATATAAAATATTATTTAAATATTAAAAATATAAAAATTTAAAAGTATCCACTACTATTGGTGTTTATGGTGATGACCACCGATAATAAAACTAAGTGTTCGAAAATGACCATATAATTCTAAGATTGACTAGACCTAACCGTCATGTTTGGTGGATATAGCCCAATCAATTGCCTCTTATTTTGAAGGCAGCGATTAGCTAGTAAAAGTGGTCAAAAATGATAAAAAAAGGTCGATCTTAGCCTCACCAATCGTTTTTTATCATGGTTGATAGTGGAGGTGGTCAAATTTGGTCGCCTCTAGAATTAAATGACCTTTTCTAATCACTTGATTCAATTATCAACAACCACTATCACCGATAACGCTACTAGTGTAGTGGTTGTCTTTTTTATTTTTTTAAAATTTAAATATTTATAATATTTTTTAAATATTTAATTTATTTATATTTAAATATTATTTTATAATTTTATTATAAATTTTTAATTTTTAATAAGGGTATTCTAATAATTTTATAAAAAAATGTTAAAAAATTAAATAAAAAATAATTAAAAGATTAGTGTTTAGGCTCTTAGGAGTTAGAAGGTGAACATACATTGTTGAGTAAAGCCTGAGGTGGAAAAAAGTACTTTGGCCTTTCTAATGATAAAGCAAGTGCAGCAAACATACATTATTTCAAGGGAAAGGCTGGAAAGCAATCTTGCTCTTTTTATAGAAATGTGTGGCAACCTACTGATGTATGTTGATGTCGACTTGTATAGATATGTATAGATATGTGTTCTTTTATTGTTAAAAAAGAAATAATAATAATATGTACATGGTGGTTAAAATTTAATTTGACCGACTTACATGGTGCTGGGAATAATCTTGTTTCACTGACTTATTAATTACCCTTTTTATGTAAATATCGAAATCAGCTGGAAGTGGATTAGTTACAATACATGCACGCTGAAGACAGCTGATCCAGAGCGAACCGTTGATAACTAACAGGGTTTAGATTGAACGGTCGTGATCTAATCAGAACGTACATCTCAAGGGCACAATATCACGCTCCCCGATTTAGAGAGTTGACAAGCAGTTGAGGTTCGTAGTTTTGTGGTCAGTCACACGCAACCTCGTTAACGACTAACAAGCGTTTTAGAGAGAGAGAGAGAGAGACTGATGGTGATCGGAGACGGCGTCGAAGACGAAGAGAGATGGCTCTCTGCTGGAATCACCGGCCTTCAACAAAACGCCTTCTACATGCATCGCGCTCTGGTAAGCTCTGTTTGTTTCTTGAATTGTTGATCAGTCGAGAGAGAATGAAACTTTGGGGAAAATTAAGTTCCTGAATCTTGAATTTATCTTTTGTGGCGTTCCTCCTATGCATGAATCCTGAGTTAAGATGTAGTAATTTTGAATAAAGTCGTGAAATTCTCAGGACTCGAGCAATCTTCGAGATGCTCTGAAATATTCTGCTCAGATGTTGTCTGAGCTTAGGACTTCGAAACTTTCTCCGCAGAAATACTATCAACTTTGTAAGTCTTAACTCTCCTATTCCTGTTGGATCGAGATTTTTTTTGATTATTTGTTAAAAGTGGAACTGTGATTCGTTATTAATGTAATAGATATGCGAGCATTTGATGAGATGAGGAAGCTGGAGATGTTCTTTAAAGAGGAGACACGACGTGGTTGCTCAATTATTGATCTATATGAGCTTGTGCAGCATGCTGGCAACATATTGCCTAGACTGTAAGTTGAAGTTCCTGTTAATGTTAACAAAAAAATACATTTCAACAAGGAATATTGTGAGTGCAATAGCTGTCACTTTATGCACGCTAGTTAGTTGTTTTAGCAATGCGAGTCTGTTACTGCAGTTTGGAATGTTTATCTAAGAAACTTGGATGATAATATGTTACTTTTGTTTGTTGGAAGGCCTTCTTTCTATCTTTCTTTTTGAGTATCTGTTCTTTGCCAGGTATCTGCTATGTACGGTAGGATCTGTATATATCAAGTCAAAGGAAGCTCCAGCTAAGGATGTTCTTAAAGATCTTGTTGAAATGTGCCGAGGCATTCAGCATCCTGTTCGTGGGCTTTTCCTTAGGAGCTATCTCTCACAAGTTAGCAGGGATAAGTTACCTGATATTGGTTCAGAGTATGAAGGGTAAGGGATTATGTGGTTGTTATGTCTTTTTATCCTGTAAGATCATTTTTTTCCATGGTTGAATCTGGAGAATTTTTTATCCCTGGCTAATGTTCACATAATATGGGAGTGACTTAAGTCTGATTCTCCTAAGGTTGAAGCAGCTGTTGTGGTGCATTTTATTTGAAACCATCATCTATTCTAAGTTATTGGAAGTATTTGGCTTTAATTATTTAACTGCCTATTTCTGATTGAATCAAATCATTATCGTTTGTGCCTATACATTTTTGTTTGATTGATAAGGCTGTCAAGTAATGTTTTGAATCAGTAATACAGTTGGTGTAGTGGACGGGAATTCAATTTTTTTGATGGATTTATGGATCTGTGCAGGGATGCTGATACTGTCATCGATGCTGTGGAGTTTGTACTCCAGAATTTCACAGAGATGAACAAACTATGGGTGCGGATGCAACATCAGGTTGGTTGAAAACATCTATGGACTGCTTCTGCTCTCATGTTTGGCATGTGTGTAGCATAGTCCGTTGCATGTCATGGAGGTAAAATTGTATCATGAGGGCATGATTTCTGGTCATGCAGGTGTTATAGTGCTTGTGAGTCATTCATATTCTTAGCTGATCCTGTGTTGAGGATTGCTGTCGGGCTTTCTGGTCTGCAGGGACCTGCCTGGGAGAAGGAGAAACGGGAGAAAGAAAGGAGTGAGCTACGTGATCTTGTAATGCCAATAACCTCTATTTGGTTTATTTCACTGCCATAAGCTTGTGTACGTAACTAATGGAAAGCTTCACTGTTGCCTCCTGTCTAATTAGGTTGGGAAGAATCTGCATGTCCTCAGTCAGATAGAGGGTGTTGACCTTGCTATGTACAAAGATATTGTGCTTCCAAGAGTTCTGGAGCAGGTCTGTTGTATTAATTTCTGTTGAAATAGGTTATATTCTCTAAAGTTCATTATATGTGACTTTTATTTGGTAATAGAATGCAACGCATTACACATCTAACTAATTTTGACAGGTTGTCAATTGTAAAGATGAGATTGCACAGTACTACCTGATGGATTGCATTATTCAAGTCTTTCCTGATGAGTACCATTTGCAAACTCTTGAAGTTTTGTTGGGTGCTTTCCCACAGCTTCAGGTATATTATTTGGTAGGCATTGTTGGTTTTATGGTTCACAGGTCTTAGGCCTCTCAAAGTAGCTTGTTGAGTATTTATATTTTGTTTTCGGCTCATGACAGATTGGTAGACTTGGCCCTCAGTTTTCTTTTTGAGTTTTACCACCTAATTCAGTTATATTAATGTCATAAATGCTTGGAAGTTCAGCCTGTTAAAATCTCTTATACCCCTATTTCATTTTGCAGCCATCTGTTGACATTAAGACAGTGCTATCCCGACTGATGGAAAGGCTTTCAAATTATGCTGCTTCAAGTACAGAAGTGTTGCCCGAATTCTTGCAAGTAGAAGCGTTTTCCAAGTTAAACAATGCCATAGGAAAGGTAAATTTGTGCAATAGCCTGGAGGAATAAAGTCAAAATTAAAACTTTAATGAATTCAACTATTTTAACTTCTGCAATTTTTTGCTTTGTTATTATCATTAAATTTTTGGATGCTTAGTCTGAGTAATTGGTTCCTCTTAAGAGTGACAAGTTTATTGAAACTTTAATGATTGCTTATGTCATGAAAAATAGTCATAAGAGCAGATGTTTTTTCCAACTGAAACTTTTATAACCATTCTGACTGCTCATTTACCTCTTCTTTTTTATTGGAAGCCTATCTCCTTTCTGTTTCTCACCTTTCTCCCATCTGTTGATTCTTTTTTTGTGGATGGTTAGATTAACTCTTATACAACAGTCATAATTCAGTAGTGGTTTGTATGTTTAGTTCCCTACACTTACATGTTTTTTCTTAAACAAAATCTTATTTCCATTTTTATCATAAAACATATTTCAACTTCTCACATTTGTTGGTTGAAATGGAATTTGTAATGCCTATCTAATGATACAGGTGATAGAAGCGCAGGTTGACATGCCTATTCTTGGAGCTGTAACTTTATATTCATCTCTTCTTACATTTACTCTTCATGTCCACCCTGATCGCCTCGATTATGTAGATGAAGTACTGGTATGTTTCAATTATGTTGTTGATAAAGGGCTATTCCTGTTGGTTTGCCTTGTATGTTGCATCATAAACCAAGTTGCAGAAGTTAATCTTTTTTGTGGTGTCTGTGCTTACCTTTTTCCCACCCCTGGTAAGGAAGAAAACAAATAAAAAATGTAGACTGCTTTGAAATTAAAAGTGAAAATTTAATAAACTATATCTCTAAAAATAATAATGTATTGGCTTGTATATATTAGTAGGTGAGAAATAATGATTGTACAATTGATTTTATAGTCAAATAAACGTGTCTTAAGGAATTCATTTATACCATATTTATGCTTATTACTTTCAAGTTTCCATGGTCTGAGTTAAAACTTGAGGTTGAAAACTTGCTTTCTTAAGTTAAGGTTGGGAGTGAATGTAACATTTAAAGCTTTTCTCAAAGCTATATGTTAAAACATGTCTTAAGGAATTTATTTACACTGTATTTAGGTTCATTACTTTCACGTCTCCATGGTCCAAGTTAAAACCTGAGGTTGGAAACTTGCTTTCTTAAGTCGGGGTTGGAAGTGAATGGAACATTTAAAGCTATTTTGCAAAGCTATTTTGTAACTTGGGCTTGTTACATGCAAAAGTAATCCATTCAACATAATAAATGCTGCTTATGCTGTTGAGTTTCTTAGTTGTGTTTACATTTTTTTTGCTCTATGCAGTGTGAGTTATTTAGCAAGAAATTTCTCAGGGATACCTAATGGTTATTATAAATTAAGTTCCTCTGGAGGCAGTAATTTATCTTTATTGCTTTTCAGGGAGCTTGTGTTAAAAAACTTTCTAGCAATGGGAAACTGGATGACAGCAGAGCAACAAAACAGATTGTTGTACTGTTAACTTCTCCTCTGGAGAAATATAATGACATTGACATGGTGTTGAAGTTCCTAAACTATCCTCGTGTGATGGAATACCTTGACAATGAAACTAATAAAGTCATGGCATCCGTTATAATTCAAAGCATTATGAAAAACAACACACATATTTCAACAGCGGAGAAGGTATGCTTCAATCAATCATATGTCCAGTTATCCTGTTCTTTCAAGCATGCTGCCTCGCATTGCAGTTTTTTTTTCCCCATTCTATTTACTTCTCTTTTCTTCATTTTGTAGGTTGAGGCATTGTTTGAATTAATTAAAGGGCTTATTAAGGACTTGGATGGGACTATTCATGATGAGGTCATTTGGATTTTAGCTTTATCATATAAATCCTGTTGTCTGAGAAATATATAAGCGATTATTGGAAATTTCCTTAATTCTATGCCAGGAATTGGCCATTGCTATTGATAGTTTTTTCATTGAAATTGTTCTCAAACTTTTCCTAATTGTTTAGGTTGATGAAGATGATTTCAAAGAAGAGCAGAATTCTGTTGCACGTCTTATTCAGATGCTTCATAATGATGATCCAGAAGAGATGTTCAAGGTATAGTTTTGATTTGGTAGAACTGTTTCTGGATGTCAACACTTTTATACGTTAAATAGTGTTATACCTTACGATCTTATATTTCTAGTGCATCTATTAGGTTTTCCCAATGAAGATGTATATGTAGTTCCTATAAACATTAGATGACTAATCTTTGCTCAGTGTACAAAAGTTTCTTCCTTTATCTGATAATTTAGGCGTAGATTTATATTTATATGTTTAATGTGAATGTTCAATGCCTGGAGAATGTGTTTAAAACCAAGTAGATGTCAATGGTAATTTTGATAATTCAACATTATCTACAGAAAAATGCAAATAGATATTTTGCTGGAATGACTGGTTTTTACCTTTTAGTTCTAATGAAGAATTAAATTTTTTTGATTTGGACTTAAAGAAAACTTGGCAATGTCAGATCATGAAGTTTTTTGCCATTCCTTGGTATTTATCTACTTTCAGTTGATTAAACAAAGATTGCCTATATAAAAATTGCAAATTCAGTGTTTTCGGTTTTCAACTTTTTAAAAATTTAGTATGTTGTTTTTACAAAAAAAAAAAAAAAATTAAAATTTGTGTGAGGATTTTTGTATCATATGCTGATAATCTTTCTTTTTCTTACATGCTTAATATTTTCTTTCCTTTGTTGCAAGATTTTGTAAATCAATTTTGTATGAAATGCCATAATTTATATAATGAATTGCAGGTCATATGTACAGTAAGAAAGTATATTTTGACTGGAGGACCAAAGCGTCTACCATTTACTGTGCCTCCACTTGTATTTTCGTCACTCAAGGTTTGCTGCTTTGTGCTTCTCTCATGTGAAGTTTGAAGACTGTTTTTGTAGTTCATATGATATTAACAATGTCATTGTTATTGGCATGTGTAGTGGTCAGCTCAGTTGCATAGCTTTGGTTCAGCTGGCCATCATTAATAAAGCATAGAAATATGAAATTAACTTTCCCTAATAGATTAAATAATGTATAACTAAATAATTATCGGTGGATAGGGTGAAATAAATATTCAATTCATGGCATGTGTAAACTTAATTTGATTCTTAATTAACGATATATTGTGTTATTTACAGTTGATTTGGCAGCTTCAAGGTCCTGATCAAGGCTCTGCCGAGAATCCATTTGGAGAGGGAGCAACTACACCAAAAAAGATATTTCAGCTACTAAGTCAGGTAGCTATCAGTCACTTCCATTGTTTGAAAATTACATATTTTCCTACTCCAAATTGAAGTATACCATAGGCCATTACTTGTTTTCGTAATGTAAGAATCATTTTTGCAAATGAAGCATAATAGTAATTGATTAGACAGTGAGGTGCACTTGATTCCTTGCAAATATGACACTAATATATCTTGATTGGAATTGAGGCAAGGACATTTGTATTATGCCACACTACCTTAGAACTGATTTCTTATGTACCCTTGGATAAAGGTGAGGTAATCTTTACCAGCAGCTGATAATAGACAGTGCCAAAATGGTTATTTTATCACAATGTTGTAGAGTTTCTTTTAATAAAGTTAAGGAACTCAGGTAATGTACAAGTTTAGCATTACAAACAAGTGAAACCAGCTGTCTACAGTATATCTATACAGTATGAGTCAAGACAACCCCAGAAACAGATTAAAGAAACAAAAAAAATCGTTCAATCTGTACAAAAACCCTAAAAGTAATCTCTTTTAGTCACATCACTGCAGTCCCCCAATTGTTAAAAGTAAAGAAGAAAAGTCACATCTTGAAAATCATGTGGGCGTAGAACCCCAAAGAGGAGCCTGAAACTTAGCTTGTCCCGTAAAAATTCAGTTTAATCTCCTTTTTTGTTTCCAAAGATTCTTATATTCTCTTATTACCCCTAAAAGCGGTATTTTTTTCTTAGAGGTTTGAGGCCCAAGAGAAAGGAGCAGCCCAAGAAAGCTTAGAGGTATAAATAAGATTGAAACTGCCAAACTAAAGGGCATTGCAGGGACAAAGTTTTCTAAACGGTCAACCTCTTTTTTACACATTATACCAATTAGGATAGAGACACATTGTGGGTCTTCTAATGAAGACTTGCATGTTAAACTTCATTTGGGCAATTGTCCAAGCCAACATTTTACTTGGAAGGAACTTTTGGTTATCAAATCAGACTTGGAGGAATCAAAAGGAAGGATAAAAATTTCATCAATTAAACTTTTAAAGTAGGATTTAGTAGAGAAAAAACCAGAATTTTCAGGTATCTAACATTTCTTATGCATACTGTAATTATCAAGTGAAACTCTATCAATAAAGCCAAGGAGTTCGGTTCATTCTAAAGCTTCTGTATTTTCAAATCTCTTCTCAGCGTTGAGATCGCAACACCAATAGGAAGAGACAAAAGTTGCTGTACTAGAAATAGAAGTATTATCTCCATTTGAATTTATAATTCTGAGGAAAAAGATTATAAAAAGCCTTCTCCCCCACCCAAATATCCTTCCAAAATCTACTTGTCTTTGCATTAATCACCAAAACCTCACATCAGAATAAACTTCTGATTTGAGAGATGTAGGCCTGGGGCCAGGGACAGAAGCCTCTCTCAACTTCCTTTGATTCCCAGCCATTCAAGTAAATGGCTGTATTTTCTTTTGATAACACTGTGCCAGAGTCGGAGTGAATTATGCACAAGAGGAAATCTCCGTAGCCCTTTCCTCTAAAGAGACCGATTTCATTTGATCAAATTCCCCAACCCTAATCCCTCTTAGGGGCTGAGAAACTACCTCAAATGGTCTTTATTGCCTTCCTTGCTCCTTCCCAAACAAAGCTTCTCATGTCTCTCTCCATTCTCTTTGCCACATTTATTGGGATTCCAAAACGGGGAAGGATGTAAGCTAGAAGGCTAGAGAAAACCAATTGGATAAGAGTAAATCTCCCCGTTGATAAGCAACATTTCCTCACAACCATCTAATCTTTTTTCTACTCTTTCAGTTAGGGCTGAATTTGAGCCGAACCAAACACGAACAGACATATGTTTGTTTTTTGGACTCGTTCGTACTGTTCGGGTTCGGTTTTGGGTTCGTGTTCACTGAGTATTTTTATAGTAAAGTTCGTATTCGTGTTCGGTTTGTATAATTCAATTCATATTCAGTTCGTATAATTTGTATTTATATTTATTAAAAATTATAATTAATATAAATAATTAATAAAATATAATTAAAAAATTTTTAATTTAAGTTCGGGTTCGTGCTCGGTTCGTATAGCTCAGGTTCGGACTCGTGTTCGCTGATTTTTAAAATTACTGTTCGGATTCAGGTTCGTGTTCGTGTTCGAGTTCGTACAGTTCGTTTTGGGTTCGTTCAAATCGAACTTAAAAACGAATCCGAATATGTTCGGTTCGAATCCAGCCCTACTTTCAGTAACAAGATTCCATAAAGCTCCTGTTCTTGGATTGGCTCCAAAAGGTAATCCCAAAGAATTAATTGGCTATCTCCTGCCCACGATCTATTGTGGATGCTAAAGAGGCCAATCTGTTCGTTGACATGGTAATCCCAGTCAATGTGCTGTTTTGCAAGTTAATTTTCAGCCTTGATGTGACAAAATCTCACTGCTTTAACTAAATTGAGAAATTTGGAATCATGTCCTAAGGTGGCAACCCAAAAAAAAAAAAAAAAAGGAAAGATTATCATCTGCAAATTGAAGACAGCATTTAGATACTTTGTTTCTGCAAATTTCAAGCTTTTCATAGCCCAACCCTAGCTTTCTACCACTGGAGCGAAAAGAAATGGAGACAGTGTATCTCCTTGTTTAAGTCCTCATTAATTCATGATCTTCTAATCAATTGAGAAATTAGTAGACTTCAGCGTCCCTCAATTCAATTCCTCCATCTCAGCCCAAAACTGAGAAATTTTGGTGCAAGGGATGGTTTACTTTGCAGGAACTTGTCATGTGAATCCTTATGTTGAAACTTACTAAAATTGGATAATAAGAGTACTCCTGGAAATGAAAAATGCATTGATCTTAAAAGCAGGTAGGTGAATTACCTTTCTGTATTGTTATTAGATAAATTATGATGGAATTGTTGTTTGATACTTCTAGAACTTAAATGTATATGATTACCTGTTGAATTGTCTGTGCTGCTACATTGCACAATTTGGTTCAAAGTTCTTTCATATTATTTTTATTTTTTTGGGGTACTTTTATAATGCTTACTGCTAATTGTTTCAGACTATTGAAACTCTGTATGGTGTTCCAGCTCCTGAGTTAGCATTACGGTTGTTCTTGCAGTGTGCAGAGGTACATGGTGATTTTTAATCTTTTGCTATTTAGAGTTCCCTTAGTTTTTGATATTTTATTGAGTAGTTCTCAATTAATTCTTATTAATCAGGCTGCAAATGACTGTGACTTGGAGCCTGTGGCATATGAATTTTTCACTCAAGCATATATCCTTTATGAAGAAGAAATTTCAGTAAGTTGATTGCCTGTCAGAGAAGTGGTCCTTTTTATTGAAATCTTTCAACTGTGTTGTGAAGCAGAATACTTCCAACTCATTTTATTTGCCTGAACTTGTTTTGCTACAGGATTCCAGAGCACAGGTGACAGCCCTACATTTAATAATAGGGACCCTTCAGAGGATGCATGTCTTTGGTGTGGAAAACAGGGATACTCTAACACACAAGGCTACAGGGGTAATTATTATTGCATTTAATTTATCCATGGTGTTTGTGAAGCCTCTTCCTAATAAAGCTTCATCTTTGTGCAGTATTCTGCCAAGCTTTTAAAGAAGCCTGACCAGTGCAGAGCTGTTTATGCTTGCTCACATCTCTTCTGGGTTGATGATCAGGATAACATGAAAGATGGAGAGAGGTTTGTAATTTTCCATTTATTATTTATACAATGAATTGAAAAGGTGTGTACATTATCTTGCGTATCCACTATAATTCATATCATTAAGTTACTTGCTACCTAGATGGTAAATTTAAGCTGGTAGATTTGCTTCTAGAACATATACCTGCTTGCAGTAGATTTGAGTCGGCTTACCATTGATCTGGTGTTATTTCCTCAGTGTAGAAATGATGTATGCATCATGTACCCTAGTGTGTTATTATACATCATTACATGTGGGTGGCATATCTTGCTCAGTTGTTTTTCTCTTGTTTTCTTTTGGTACTGCTAATATCGTGGAAGGAGATGATAAATAGTTATCATGTTTCTAACTATTTGTTGTTTTCGTGAACCAGAGTTCTGCTTTGCCTCAAACGAGCATTAAGAATAGCAAATGCAGCTCAACAAATGTCCAATGCTACACGAGGCAGCACTGGGTCTGTCACTCTTTTTGTGGAGATACTGAACAAGTAATACTTGCGCCCATATTTTTTGTTTTCTCTAATCAGAGCTCAAAATTAGTTTAACAAGATAAAAAATCCTAACCATATGTTTTCTGCAGGTATCTCTATTTTTTTGAGAAGGGGAACACACAGATCACTGTTACTGCTATTCAGAGCTTGATTGAGTTGATTACAAGTGAGATGCAAAGTGACACTCACACCAGAGATCCAGTTGCGGATGCTTTCTTTGCAAGCACCATGCGATACATACAGTTCCAGAAACAGAAAGGCGGTGCCTTGGGTGAAAAATATGAGCCTATCAAGGTGTGACACAGTGAATGACAAGATGTTGCTTGGCTGTGACGAGTTTCCAAGCTGAAGGAATTAATTAGGTTTTATTTCCTTGGCTCATGAAAACCTGGAAGCAATTGAAAATCTCTGTTTCCATTCCAAGTTCACAATTTTTTTTTTTTTTTACTCAGAATTTTTATAGGGTAAATCTAGGGGTATATGATCATCGAGATCTGAAAATACAGATTGAATAGATCAGGAGTTAGATTTTTATTGCAGTTTGAACTTTGGTCATGTGAATGACTTGTTTTTACCATTAGACTCAACTTTTGAGGTCTTATTTCACATAGTTTTGGATGTATAAATTTGCATTTTAGTTTACGTTAGATCACTTATTCTTGCACCACAAAATTTTTTACTTCCTCAAACTTAAGGGCATGAGGCCGAATTATTTGATTCATAACTGTCGCATATTGCAATATCGAAAGAAGAAAGAGTCAATTCTACAAAGCACCCGATAATTAATGTTTTTATTAGGAATACTGTAATAACACTCGAGTATCCTAGTTGGTAATAGTGGACACCACAGTTGAAATCATTTATTTTAAGCTATTATTTTGCACATTGTACATAGTAAAGCTGAGCCTGTTTTCAGGAGAGAAGTGGAGGGGAGGGAAGCTTAATTAATTCATGGCATATTTATGAGTCCAACTTCTTGCCACAGTCTCGTATTTGGCCTTGTCTGTCTTATACATGTGAGCGATCTCAGGAACGAGCGGATCGTCTGGGTTGGGATCTGTCAGCAGTGAGCATATAGATAGTAAAACCTGCATTAATCACCCTTATTATTATTTACTTTGAAATAACAGAGACTCTCTACATCCACATCTACTTGTGAATGCGCATCTAGATGTAGACATCACCTTTGATATGGTGAGAGCAGGACTCCACTGATCCTTGAGAATATCTAGACAGATATTACCATTATTGTTAATATTCGGATGAAAAACTTTTGTCTTGAAAGCTACCTGCCCACATGAATCAAACAATCAAGTCCAAGCATCAACATCCTATATATATATCATAGTGAAATTCATGATTACCCTGGGTGGCTTGAAGGGATAATCAGAAGGGAAATGGATGTTGACATGGAAAACTCCACCGGCATAGGGGCAATCTTGAGGGCCAATAATTGTTGCTTGCCAACGGAACATATCATCTGCTACTGGACCTGATTTCATCTCAAAGTTAATTTATATGCTATAGGGAGACTTCAATAATTGTTTTCATTTTTAGTACCTGCACTGCATGAGCTTGGAGGGTCTCTTTGGAGGTCCTTGAACTCCTTGAGAATTCTCTTGGACGCCATTAAAATCAAGCAAGTTTCGCCAGTTAAAAACTTGAGAGAATTTTTATGCAGTGGAAGGAATAATATTGGCTGGAGGGTTTTTGAATGGTTTATATAGTGAGAAGAGAGTGAGTGTGTGGAGGTGGTCCAATGTATGGGAGTAGAAGAGTGGACAAAAACCAGAGGGCATATATTCCTGAAAAGCACTTTGAATAGAATCCACAATTTCTCATTTTTTTTGTTGATTGAACAGCCACACAATTAACTTAAGCCACATCTCCATTTCAACAGGAAAACCAGCCAGTAATATCGTGGAAATGTTGAAGGACTAGGATTAGCCTGTTCCCCTCTCCACATTTTCAGTGGTTTTAAATGCTTTCTGATAGGTTGATGGTACGTTTATAAAATTAAAACGCTTTTACTTTTTAAAATTATCTACCGAATCACCATTAAATTCACAAAGATTACTGATAACATTTTTAATGTCATTCGTAGAGCCATTACAAAGCTTCTTGTATTAACTTTAATTCAAGTGCTCACTAAAATACAATTTCTTTCTCACAACCTGTTAAATATGATCCATAAAACACAACCTGAAGGACTGAGTTGACTTGGTTAAGTAGCTAGCTATGTATTGAAATAGCCCAAGTCAGGTCTAGTGCTTCTACAGCTCAACAATCTTTTGCCTTATAACATACTGGTCTTATGTATACATTCCCTACCAAATATCAAAGGTCCCATTGGCCATTGCAAAGTAAAGGTGTCTTCCACAAAGATTAAGATTCAATGGACGAGAACCCCACACCACAACATCAACGAATAAAACTGCCCTCAATATTTTGTTGAAAAGTAGAAAATATTCGTGCTTACCCAAAATTGTTTCTAAGATTCCCAGACAAACACCATGAATTTTATAGAAAAACCTCACAGACCCTAACCCTGTCAGCAAAAGCAAAATACAGAGTAATGCTTCACCATGGACGGCTCTTAAAAGTCATTATGGTTTTTTTTTTTTTTTTTTTTTTTTTTTTCCGTTTTCCCCATGTCGACATCGATTTTTTTGCATGAATCTACTTCTATTCAATGGAGAAGAATATTTTGGGGAACCAGATAAACCCAAGGGATCCATGGATTTTCATGAGATTAACAAAGCATAAACTATCAAATGGATAAAGCAGCAGAAAACAAGATACAGAAAATATGAGCAAGCCTTTAAAAACAATAGAGTTATAAATTTAAGTAAATTGATGCAAAGAAATGGTGGTTTTTCTAAGTGGGAAGTTTTGATCCATTAATACATAAAGCATATTGAAACTGGGAGTCAAGAACCATGTAAGGTGTTTTCAACAACTAAAGGTCACAACAATTTGAAGAAAGCAACACTAAACCACCTGATGCTTCTCATAATCACCAATTTGAGACATATTACACCTCTTTCAATCACAAAATGGAGCAAGCCTTTTGTGCTTTGTTCTTCTTTTTCTTTTGCTTGGGTGGTTGAAGGACGACTCTGATTGCTGCATCAAAAACTGCCTTCACATTCTGCAGTAACACATGCAGCTATTTTCTTTCAGAGGTCTAGATAACATACATACTCAGCCATCCAACATTGGATTTGAACACAATGAATGGCAAGGATTAAGTAACAAACTTATAATTTGGTCCATCGAAACAACCACAATGCTAACAGTTAATTTCTACATTAATTTTCCTCTGTTCCCTCAACTTTGTTTCTTCTCCTTCACAAGACAATGCTAATTTGTAAGAACCACAAGATCTGCATGTCTATACCCTTATAACAGCTTTTTTTCAATTATCATGCCAGAGTTGAAGCTTTCCTAAAACATTAGAGCTTTTAATTTTCTAAGTCAGATAAGTCAGAGAACTTCTAACATTGATCCCAGTAGTACCTGTTACCTAGCTAAACTTTAAGAAACTCAAAGAGTGTCTAGATATAATGGTTAAATATGAGTTCTACAAAATTGTACTTCAAGAAATTTTACTGTTATTATTACACCTCCGTTTGTTTTATGTTTCTTGTTATTTGATGATGAGAGAGAAGACAGAAAAGAAATGATAATTCAAAAATTAACTGCAACAAAATGTTAGTTTCAGAGCAATAAATTTATATGCTATTAATCCAATGTCAATTGGTTCTTACCATTCATTCTTCTTTATACCAATGACTTTTAATGAGTGTAACACCACACATGAAACATATAGAAGCTCATATAAACATATTAATCACCTGCTGTGTTTTTGAACTGCATTCAATATAGGCTGGAGCTCCAATAAGCTTCCTTAGCTCCTCCCCCTTTTAAATAAAAGAGTTCAAATTGAAAAAATTGTAAAGCAAAAAAAAAGGTGGAAATTCCTTCAAAATTATAAATAGAGAATCTTTACCTGAGCTGTACTGATGGGCACGGCACCTGGGTGATCTATAAAGAATTGCTTATCATCCCGAAGATCTGGTTTGTTGGACATCACAAAACAATTCGTACTTGATAAATCATTTAAACAATACACAGTTAAAAAATCCACTGGCACAAATGAGTCGGTTCCAATGATTAAACTAGGACCAAGAAAAGAGTAGCAAGCCAAGGTTTTCATTTTTGGACTCTCAAACAAAACATATGTCAGCATATGCAGGACTAACGGAAATATTCAACAATAAACTTCTGACATATTCATGAAAGGAACAGAAAACAGTGTAAAACTTCTAAAGCTGCAAAGTCCACAATTACTATTCAACCTCTTAATCTCAGAGATCAGAGTATAACAAAAAATATAATCACCAATTATAAAAACTCATACAAACACCAAATCTTAAAATTATCTGTCATACTTCTAACATAAAAAACTAATGCAAGAAAATAGTTCTGCTTTTTCCGTTTCCTTATTTTCTTTTTCTCCTAATGAAATGAAATAGTAGATATAATTTAGTGATTATTTTGCAGTAGATACTGTATTTTCAATCAAATCATGGCCCAAAAAAAAATTGCATAATAAATTTTCCAGTAACTTCTTTCACCCTCTCTCTCTCACACATAGAGCCACACCTGAACACACAAAAGCATGAAGGGCAAACAAATGATCAATACATTGTAACTTTAGCACATGGCTACAAAAAAGTTGTCAGTCAAAATAGTTAGATAAGCATCAACAACCATGGAAAACCTAGTGTGCAATGGTTAAATCACAAAGTAGATTAACCATGAAGTCAATCACAAAAAAATGTCCTCAGGCACTGAACAATCCAACAATAAAAAAATATAGTCCTTTTCCTAATCCACAGCAGGCATGCTATTTTGCTATTTTCACCATGACTTGAAACCAAAGCAATTACAAACTAGGGGCCAGCACTGAAAATAAGCAAGGATCTGTATCAACAAAAATACACAGAATCAGCACATATGCACGGTACAAAATCCACATAGACAAGAGCTTTCCTGCATATCCTAAGTCATGTTTTAAAAATCGTTGAAATGCTACTGATCGAAGCGTCAAACAAAGATGCTTAAGCTAATAAAACTAATGACCAGATCAAACATATTCAAAAACTAGGTTTATTCTAATTTAAACAAAAGGGCTATACAATGCGCAGAAGCTTGATATGAAACATAACTGACGCTAGCTAAGAAGACTAAAATAATGTAGTAATACCGGTGACAAACTTAAATAAGAGAAAACCTTACCAAGCTTTGTTCCAACAAGAATTATTGGAACACCTGGTGCATAATGTTTCAACTCTGGAATCCACTGAAAATGAAGCCAAAAAGGAATTTAATTGAACATACTGATAACATGCCATCCACAAGTGGTGTACATTACTTAAAAGTAAATGAAGACATATTATTCAAACATCACAAAATTCCTCACCTTCTTGGAAACATTCTCATAACTTGCCTTGCTAATGAGAGAGAATGCAAGTATGAAAACATCTGCCCCACGGTAACTCAAAGGTCTCAATCTGTTATAATCTTCTTGCCCTGTTCACAAAGAACAAACTCACACCTAGAAACATAAATCTACAACCATATTTCCAGAAAGAGATGGCCAATCAAATGTTACCTGCAGTATCCCATAAACCAAGATTAACAGTACTCCCATTGACGACCACATTTGCGCTGAAATTGTCAAAAACAGTTGGCACATAATCCTGGGCCCACACATCAAAAAAAGATTAATAATAAGATGCCAAATATCTCAAAAATACTCTTCCAAAACATTGTTCCAACAGCAGATAACACAATATCCTTACAATGGTTTTGCATCATCTAACAACAGTCTAATGCATTAATTCACTATACAAAAGAAAATGATCAGCAATAAATTCCATCAAACAACATTACAGAAAATCCCAAAAACATCAAAATTATCAGCTTTGCTCAATAAATCGCTTTTTATTCCCTCAATTCTTTTCCAAATAAACCAAAAAAAAAAAAAAAAAAACAGAAACATTTCCTCATTTAGGAAAACCCAATTTCACCAATATTTCCAAAAAAATACATCCATTTTGCCTTCTTCTATAGGCCTACATACTGTCGAAAACCAACATTCACAAATTTAATCCATTCACTCAAACAAAAAATCAAAGACACCATAAAAGGAAAAAAAAAAAAAAAAAAGAATAAAAGTAGAAAAAATTACCGTAGGGAAGGTGTTGCTGGTGTAAGAAATCAGCAAACAGGTTTTACCCACAGCTCCGTCACCAACCGTGACGCACTTGATAAACCTCGACGCACTCATTTTCTTTTTTCAATTAATTTCCACTCCAAAGAGCCTCTTTTTTCCCCAAATTTAAAAAAGAAGAAATTCAAAAAAGAAAAAACAAACAACCCTCAGATCCTAACACCTGAGGACAACCGCGATCACTGCAGTCTCGTCAATTAGTCATCTGTAGAGTAAAATTTAAACACGCATAAAAAAGTCTCACACCAAACCCTAGAATTTCAAGAAAATGCAGAAAGCTTAGAAAAAACAAAACCGTATAAACAATAAAATACGATTTCGGCAAAAGACAAATGAATATCAAAAGCAGAAAAAGAAAAAAAAAAGAAAGAATATGAAAAAAAATCTGAAAATGAAGAGGTGAAAATCGAAAGAAAAAGAACCTTGTTTCGGCCGGAAAATTATGCCGTTGAAGCGTTCGTTGGGTGAACCAATCTTCGCCAACAAACCCGTATGTCCTCTTTTACTCTGCCTTTTTTTATTTTATCTTTTATTTTTGGGCACTTTTTTCCTTTTTGGTTTTCCTTTTCAACGAGACCTTTTTGGAGATTAGGCCACGTTTCTTACGGATCCGACCCGCTTTTGTTTATTAAGATAAAAGTCGTTGGGAGTAGAGATGATTATGGGATATCTAATTTGTGGCCACGTCTCCTAATTGTATTCTGATAGGTTATAGGTTACCAACCAGATCGTATTTTTTCCTTAATTATTGAGATTAAAAATACATACATAATTAATTAAAATTTGAAATCAATCCGAAATTGAAGGGAAAGACCCCTGATTAAAAGAATTCATGTGGTGAACGAGGGAGAGGGGATCCCGTCCCGCCACATTCGAGTTTCAGTTTGAAGAAAGAGTCGGCTTCCAAATCAAGCAAGTCCGAACATGGAGAACCAACCTCAACCAGAAGATGACAAAAGAAAAAAAAAAAAAAAAACGAGAGCTTCTCCGAGATGTACTCCTGAACCTCAATTTTGCTTTCCCACTTTTTCCTAACCTTTTCACTGCAATTACCTAGAAGAGATAAGTCGCTCTACCGGCTTCCTGGTGTTTTCCGGCGCTGCTAAGGGGAGCAGCCATACGAAAGATGTGAGTTAGGATGGGAGACGGTTGATCATGTGAACTTGTGTAGTGGAGTGGACTTCCACTTTTTAATCAAATAAACCTATCATACATCTTTTAACATATTGTCAAATATATTGAATTCTTAATTGTAATTTTGTTCATTCCATAAAAACTACTTTTCATTTAATATAAATTCATATGTATATTCCATTACAGTCAACAAGTTTCAATCCTTATAATTTAGGGTCATACCAACTGGTAGTGGAGCAACATTCCACCCATGTAATTCTTAGTCAACCTATGAACAACATATGAATGGAGGGTTGAGTGGATTCATTGAAAAAACAAGGTGAATGATTTTAGAGACTTGTGGTAAAAATAGCATAAATAACATAAGGCCAAAGGACTTGTTCCCACCCATAGTTTGAGGCGAGGACAAAGTCCCACCCAACTTTTAAAAGCCCAGATTTCCACCCTTTAACTAAAATTCAAATATTATTTATAATTTTTAAAATAAATTGACTAAAATACCTTTTAAAAATAAAAATTTATAATAAAATTATAAAATAATTTGTAAATATAAAAAATTAAAAAAAAATTAAAGTAGCCACCGCCGTCGATGCTGGTGGGGGTGGCTCTGTTCGGTGGGGGCGGTCAGATTTTGTTGCCTCCAATTTTGGAGGAGGAGACCAGATTTGACCTCTTCCACCGGAAACAATGGTAAAAAATGGCCGCTGAGACCAATACTGACCCTTTTCAACTGTTTCCAGTGGCCAGATCTGGCGATGGTTTCCAGATCTGGTCTTTGCTGGAACCAGGTGGTCAGAGACGACCACTTGGTTCAGTTTTCAGCGGCCATTGCCGTCGGCATCAACGGCGATGACTATTTTAATTTTTTTTAATTTTTTAAAAAAATTTTAAAATTTTATATTTAAATAAAATTTATTTTATTATTTTATAAAATTTGAATCTTAAAAGGATAAAAATATCCCTAAATTTTTATTGTTTATTATTATATTTAATATTAAATTTGGTTGAATGATGAAAATTTGAGCTTTTAAATGTTAGTGAGTGAGATTTTGTCCTCGTCTCAAACTATGAGTGGGAATAAGTCTTTTGGCCATAACATAACGGGTAATTTTGGATACTCGAAGAGAAACTATTGAAAATCTTGTCCCTTTGAGACATGGCAGCTGCCTTAATTGAGAGGTTTATTACTTAATGTAGGCTAAAATCACCGTAAGAGGGGTAGCTTCAAGGGATTGGAATAATATCAATTCTCCTTTGGTGACCCATATTTGACCCTCTATCAATTGTTCTCTTCATCAAGTTTGAAAGAGAACACTACAAGATACATAAGTTGGTTTCATGAACAAGAGTGAGGAGGTGGAGCCAGTAGAAGCAGAAAGGAAGGTTGTTGACATGGTAGATGATAAAAACAGTGAAAGCAAGAATGAAGACTAGATAAGTGGATCTGAAAGGGAAAATTTTGTGAGGTTGCCCATTGATTTTGAAGGAAACAGATTCAAGAAATCATCTATAAAGAGAGTTGAAAAGGATAGCCACAAGTTTAAAGAGGGTAAGAGATGAGGGAGTTATGGTGGGTGCGATGGCAACTGAAGTGATTAAAGCATATCACTCAACCGAAGCAGCTGACGGTGAAGGCTAACAAAGAGAGAATTTGTCAAATGTGGAAGCTGCCATGCATAAGCAGTTTGCCTACTACAGGTTAAAAAGAATGGACCCACTGAAGCAATTGAAGCAAAGGGCCTATATCGCTGAAAACTATCTAGACAATGTGCACACAGCAGTAGGTGATGCCAAAAGATCAGCTACCTTGAGGTGCCCTGACAGCAATCATATTGTCAATGTCGCAAAAAAATAGTTGAAAAGGTTGCCTTGACTTACTCTGATATAAATTGTTTTAAATTATAATGCGACTTTGGTGGTGTTCCTGAGCAGCAATGCTTGGGAAAAAGCAGGTGTAAGGTACCGTTTGACAAGAAAATTTTCGATACGTTTATTTGAATGGATCTAAGTAAAGTACAAGGGCTATCCAGATTCAGCATTAATCATTACTGTTTCCCTTGTAGAGTTCATAGAGACCCTTTTACAGGGCTTTCAAGCCCCAGAACCAAATACTGATGTGGTTTAGTTAATATGAAACGAGTTACCTGCGGACAATGGAAGTGCGAGCTCTCACAGAAATGAGTCAAGTGAATCGCAAGCTGTAAATATATAGGTCAATTGTTCCCCGGTTCTCTTCCCAAGGAAATTCTCTTTAGCCCTTAGGAAGTAGGCACTTTTGTATAGGCTCGGAATATGAGGTTGTGTTTCTACTGAAAAGGCTGCTTGAGCTCAATTTTTGAGTTCAGACTTAAGTAATAGGCTCTTTTTTATAAATTAACTGAGTTCAAGTTGACTCAGATAAAATTCAAAGTTAATTTTTTTCAGTGAGTTTGAATTTTGACTCATTAATCTTAAACTATTTTGAATTAAAGTCAGTGTCAAACTAAGTTTTGTCAAAACTGGCTCAAATCGAAACTAGCCCTAACAATTGTGGTGCTTGTCCAAACTTGATACAAGTTAGCACACATCTTTGACAAACTTACCCAACTTTTGCTACTTTTCTCTGGGATAATCCCATTCAGACAAAGTGACTGGACTGTTTTAGCAATGTTGATCCTTTATAAATAGACAAAGTTTCAGCAACTACATTGGAGAGGAGTTTTGCTGGTAGCCCTTCTCCAACTAAGAATTTATTAACAGATCTTGCAATGGCGTTCATACACCACCAAAAGTGGGTAAAAACATCACTAATACTGAAGCCATGGTACAACTGTCTAAACAGCAAAACGAAATAGGCGCAAGAAGAGGGAGATAAATAAAATAAGGAAAGAAAACCTGTTTATCCATTGCGTCTTTGTAATAGAATTAGGATGAACAGGTGAGCAGAAATCCAAGTACGGGTAAGAATAGTGGCATGACGATTAAGTTGCATAACAGATTGGTTCTTGTTCTGGGAATAACTGGGACCACAAACTGGCATAGTTTACAAATCACGACTTGCAAAATGCATGGAGTGTATCATCCAGGGCCTTTCTGTCATAATCACCTGTAAAGACACATTTGCCTAGAGGACCTTTCAGAAGGATAAGCCTTAGTAGCCCATCAGCTACCTTCTTATCAACCTAAAATATCAAAGTATGCAAGAATGATAAGGATCAGTCGGAGGAAAAGAGAGCTTCAATGAGTAGTGATGACCAAAATCTCTTACCGCCATTACAGACTTGAATGTTTCTACAGTCATGGTTTCTGGAGGTGCAGTAGGTAGCTTAGCCTGTTTCAAAATGTTAAGCACTCGTTTCACAATTGAATCATCAATCCAGCCAAGCCGGTAAGACATGTCAACTGCCATGACCTAAAAAACGATGGACAACCAAGTTCAAAATATGGAAGATGAGCCAGATAATGGACAAAACACAAATATATGTGATGCTATACCATGCCAGCTGCAACAGCTTCTCCATGAAGCCACTGCCCATACCCAAATCCAGCCTCAATGGCCTGAGAAGAAGTTGATCAAATCAGGAATTTTTGCATTTACATCAGATCACAGAGAGCATTCTTAAAGACCATTCTGACAACTTGGCGAAGTAGTTAAAAAGAAAAAGAGAAGTTCATTATACTTGGTACTATTATGTATATGAGTTACTCTACAAGCTAGCTCTGATCAGATGTTTTGTATGCATTATATCTAGCCTAAACAAGATGCAGACGAGAAACAACAGGTTGACTGAGCAAGAAGAAGAGTTAAATACTTTAATGCAAATACAGTACTCACATGACCAAATGTATGGCCTAGGTTTAATGTTGCCCGTAGTCCACCTTCTTTCTCATCCAAGGAAACAACTTCTGCCTTATTTTCACATGATCTCTTTATAGCATAAGCCAATGTGCTCGGATCCCTGCAATGACCCAGTCCCAAATATAACATATGCACACATAATTAAAACAAAACTAATTGCAAGATGATCAAACTATTACTCGATTGTCATCAGAAAGAGAAAGAGGAAATGAGAAAAGGGTGGAAAGAAGACATGGAAGATTGGTTTGAAATAAGATCCAATATTTTAAATTTAATGCAGGCATGTGTCCTCTGATGCAAAAAAGGAAATGTTTCATCATACAAACTGTTGAATTAACAAAAAAACATGCCTATTGTTTGGTAAGAACTTATTTTGAATTTGGCATTGATAATTTATACCTTGCCATTAATTTGTCCATATTGTTCTCCTGCCATTCGAAAAATTCGGCATCCCTGATAAGCCCATACTTTACGACCTCTGCAAAACCTGATGCCAGTTCCCTGTCTGGCAATGTGTTCAATGTGTCTGTATCTATAAGCACACATTGAGGTTGGTAGAAAGCACCAATCAAGTTCTTCCCAAGGCGGTGGTTTATGCCAGTTTTTCCTCCAACAGAGGAATCTACCTATAAGGTATATTTTATACAACAATTATACAAACATTAGAACAAAGATTTGAAGACATATGAGAGAAATGGAACAATTAAACACATTTCAAGAGAAAATTATATAAAAATGAACCCTGAGTGGCAAAAGACCTGTGCCATAACAGTTGTAGGAATTTGAATGAAATTAACACCACGAAGAAAAGAAGCAGCAGCATAACCACACATGTCACCAATCACACCGCCACCAAGGGCAACAAATGTAGATCGTCGATCCAATCGTGATTCAATGGCTTTATCAAAGACTTTCATGAGAGTGTCCTATAGAAGAAAAAGAGTTAAAATTGAAACTTAATCTAACCTTCAAAACAAGATGTTAATCAAAACTTTTAAAAGAGCTTACCATGTCCTTGTACTTCTCACCATCTGGTAAAATCACACTCTCAACCGAAACATTTGGGTTCCCTCTTGTCAAAGCATCAGTAACTTTATCCAGGTAAATTGGCCCAACTGTGTTGTTAGTCACCACAAGAACTCTCTTCCCATGAACATGTCTATCAAATAACATTTTTTGATATAAACACAAGAACAACAGAGAACCTTCAATATTCATTCTTGCAAGCAAACAAAATCATTTATATTGAAGTGTATTAGATAGTGTTTTAACTCAAAAGCACATTTTACAAGATCTCTCCCAGGCACAATCTTAAGTCCTAGTAATCTAGCTCAAAGTCTGGGACAGAGCCACATTGGTTTCAGAGGGGGGCTCCCATGTAACTCTTCTTTTCTTGTTACTTTGTCTCTCTTCTTACAATAGCTAAAATTATCCCCAACGAACTTTTTTTGAGTTGCATAACTGCCTATTTGTTTTCCTTGTCACTCTTAATTTAATTATATTTTTTTCCTTTTTTTTTTTCTATCTCTACATAACATCTAACTCTTTCGCCAGTACTAATTATAGAATATTATCAACATTTGATTTACAGAGTTAATATTAAAAATTTTAAAAATCAGCATCTAATGCTCAAGATTATAAATCAGAAATGATACTAGACGATTATTCTACAAGAACCTAATCAGATACCACACAATCATACCAAATTTTTGTTTAGATTTGATAGCTATGTAACTTATACCTTACTGAATATGAGATTTACTCTATGAAAATGAGCTGGCAATTATTACTGTATATCTTTTCAATATTTAAGATTGAAAAGATAATCATCATTACAAAGAAAACATAACTTAGCAATTACAGTTTAATATATTAAATGGATATACTATAAGAAATTTCTATATTTTAATGATTAATAAAATCTCAGACTCCTTCACTGCTTAAAATGATTATCCTGCCTTGCCTACACTGATCAGCAATTAAAAAAATTTCAGGATTGAACAAACTACAGACAAAGAAATGTTAACTTGGATACCTTTGTAGCAGGTCGTGCTGATCAAGAATACCGGATCCAATATAAATTGGGTAACTCCGGTCACCCAAATCCACGTCAACAGTTGTAGGAGCTTTATAATTCGCTTCACTAACCGATTGATCCATCACCGGAGCCGCAGTAGCACATATCTTGGACGCCACTCGACTCGCACTCAAAACGGCAGAGCCGCTCCGATTGAAGTCAATAGAACTCGGCGAGACGAATTGAGAGGATCGAAGAGAGACCGAGTTGGGGCTCTGAAACCGGACCAAAGAGTCGGAGGATTTGGAGGTGAGTTTAGCTGAAAGAGAAGGGGAGAATGAATTGGCGGTGTGTAGAGCCATGGAATCCGAGTCGGGTATGAGATTTGGGTCGGAAGGATTATGAGTCTAGCATGTGGATTTAAATTGAACATGGTTTGTCGATGAAGACAGGATGAGAAGAGAAGATGTGCGGGGTAGGTGAGGGAGGACGCGATTGGTGCAGGACGTTACTTGACGGAGCTACTTGTTCCGTTAACTCACCAAAAATTGTTAAATCAAATCCCCTTATTCAATCTCAGAATCTAAATTAAACAAATTTAAATCAAAACTTTTTTAAAACACTAACTTGATTTACATTTAACCCTAATTTTAGATTAAAAAAATTAAGATTTTTATTTTATATAATTTTGCAAAATTAATTAAAAATACAAAAAAGATACTTTTGTATTTTAGGATAATTATAAAAATGATAATAAAATGTAGGTTCAAATATACGAGATGATTTATTATTTTATGAAATGATAATTTTAATTGTTTGCTTCTTAGTTAATAAAAACACAAATTATTCATTTTTTATTCTCTATTATGTGTTTCTACTTTGTAGTTAGAATTAAATTTTGTTTATGTTATGTATTTTTAATTTGAACCTTATCTTTATTTCAGACTATAATTAAATTTTGAATACATATATTATGTTTAATAGTTTTAAAACTATAATTTAAATCTTAATTACGCATTGTATTGTATCAAATTAAATATATAATTAAAATATAGATACTCTATGAAAAGTATAAAAATTATATAATTAAAATTATTATATTTTTATAAACATTATATTGATAATGTTTCGTATTAAATTTATATAAAACTATTATATTATAATTATATAATTTTTAATTTTTTTTCCTCATGGTATTTACTAATTAGAAAATTTAGGTGGGTTGATATGATACATTGCACGTGCTTCGAAAGGTCATAGCTGAATTGGCACGTGGAGAAAGGCGAATTGACGTCTTCGTTAACGTGAGAGGTGAAACTAACAGCTACGCCGTTAAAGAATTGGAGGCTAAGAGAGGTATTAAAAAAAAAGAAAAGAAAAGATATAAAATATATTATAGACAAGGACAGATGTTGTGTTTGATAGTTGATGCATTGAAAGTCGGATACTAAGCGAAGTTCAGAGTCCAAATCAAAACGTATTACCAAAAGGTCAAGCTGGGGACGATGAATTTAGGTAGTCAAGCCTAACAGAAAGCCTATTTTTAGAATTAATCCTTTCCATGTTTTGTTTGATTGGCTTTTGCTGCTTTCAAGTCAAGTGGGTAATTTAGATTTAAGTGTTATTCAATTAGGCCATCTCTATGGGTTGTAGCTTCTATTTCATAGATTGGTACGGATGAGAATTTAACTCCGCTAGGATTGAGCAAAAGGCAGCGGAATTGGCCTATTTCTCGCGCGCGTACCAATTGAACTATTTTGAAAATATGATTTAGCCATATATATACAATCAACACAATACAAGAACGTGAAAATATGTGATTAGCAAAATGAGTTCCTAATTAGAGAAATAACGACGCCAACATGTTCCACTTCTCTTGTATCGGCTGCGACGATTGCAAGGAACCTTTTGAATAAAGGATCCACAATTTCAACTCCAAAATGGCTCTGAATTAGTGACTCGTTAACTGCTCTGACGGCCTTTGCCATGTTTTCAGCTGTTGTTGTCCTCTCACAGTTGCTCCCTTTATTCACACCATCCCATGCCACTGCATTCGTCTCCATGCTGTCAAGGGTGAACGATCCTTCTTTATGTATTTCACCCTTTATGTCTTCTATATATGCCTCGTAGTATGGCGTATTGTATGAATCTAGCTTTTCCTCCTCAATCAGACCCTACATGAATGAATTATTGTAAAACAGAATACTGGACAGGAGTTTACATGGTAATTAATATACCTGAGAGACTAAATCCTGGAATGCTGCTCCCAAGTAATCCCAAACTAGACAGCTTTCCTCCGCAGTTGGGTCAGGTGTTCTTCTGGCCCTGAATGACAGAACCATGCGCCCTCCAGGAATTACTTCCATTGACCGACACTTGAGAAATGAAGAGAAATCCCTCTGAAACTGAGTCTTATAAGCGTTTATAACAGCAACTGGACTTGTCTTTGAAAGGTATACCTTCCCTTTGTTTATCACTGGGTTTTCTATGTCACTCAATTCCGGAGGCACCTACATGCATTTCCAAGTAAAACGAAATGACCCAATGCATTCAAACAGGATCTCAAGGTTCTCTAATGGTGAGTTAGTTACCTCGGAAAGCCAATGGAGGCTAGAAGAAGAGTGTACAAAATGCAGGCATTTTGATGGGAAAATCCGGTCATAGAAAGAGCCAGGAACACCGCAAATGTACACAGGCCCATTTTGTTCCTGTATCTTCTGCTGAAAATCTGGCAAATACTTGAACACTGTGTTGAAATCATTTGTGGGAAGGTCATTCAGATACACGAGAAATTCGGGAGGTGCACGACTAAGTTCACGGCATCTTTTGCAAATGAGGCTTGTGATTTCAGTAACAGCAAATAAAGTGTTTGGCCCAGAGGAACATCCAAGGTCTGCAATGGTCACTCTCTCTTGTAAGTTGGAGGAAGCAATATCCTGTAGCGCTTGCCAGAGAATAGACATTGACTTGGACAAATATGTTGTCTACCACAAAACAACATCATCAATATTAGCAAAAGTTTACAGATGATGCATCATAAATTCCTAAATATATGGTTTTATAAGAAATAGACTTTGCTTAAATGGAAAACGTTAAGCCATCTCCTATATGTTTGCTTATGAAAGGCACTAGGACTATTTCACACCCATTTTTTTGTTTGAATGGAACTTTCCTACCCTCCAGCTTTGAAATAAATAGTTTCCCATCTTCCGTCTAACTTGGAACTGCATGATTTTTTTCTGCTAAAATATCTCAAAAATAATGAAGAAAAAGAGAAATAAAGAAGATAATAGGAAGAAATTAAACCTGAATAACCGAGTTCTTTGCATAGCTTTCTTCACCTACTCCTCCTTTCATGTGGAGTAATTGCGGCCTTTCCATGGTTTTATGAACTAAAAATTTTCTGTCTCAGTTAGTCTTCAGCAAGATTTAGTTATATTTGCTTACCAAAAAAAAAAAAAAAAGGATTTAGTTATATTTTATTACACATATACAACCAATTAAAGAAGATGAAGCTTGAACGCATAGTGCTACTAAGAGTAAATCACATATTCCCACCCAAGCTTTGCAAAAACTTTTGAATTCAAAAACTACAAAATTTCACCCAAAATTTACCCTATTATTTATAATTACTTTATTTTTATAAAATTCCTATTTAACTCTTAAAATCATTCCAAAAAAAACATGTAACTTTTTTGGATTGTATATTTTTGGGTGTGATTGCACTCGTTAAAATTGTACCTTTTTTTGTGCAACGTGACAATATGGTAACATGTTAAATTTTTTTTTTATTTTGAAAAGAAAATAACTTTTGTACCCTTTTTATTAATAGAGTTAATTTGGAGGATATCTTATATAGTTTTTGAATTCAAGGGGGTGTGATTAACTTCCTCAGACCTTGGGTGGGAATCAGATATTGCTCTACTAATAATTGGAGTAAAATAAGATGATGGATTTGTCCTACAGTCAGACATAGCTTTTGATTCTTCTTATGGTTGACAAAAACAAACGAAAGATGATCAATTGAAATTATAAAATAATTAATCAGCTAATATTCCACAAGCATTAGAGAAAGATTCTTCCATCTTCAGGTTTTATCATTTTCTTGGCTCCTCTGGTGTTTTCTTTACTCTACCTTTACCTAATTTTATGGGCTTTTTATATTTTGAAGCTCTTACCATTTTTTTTCACATGTCCTGACCTCTTATCAATATCATCATTTTCAATCTCTTCTTAACATCAATTCATTTTCAGATCTATCTCATATCGATAATCTGTTTAATAGGTCCTCTTAATGTTGATATCAACATTTCTAAAACCTACCAACATCAGTCTTGTTTTGCAGTTAATCCAATGATTCACTTGCAAGCTGGTGCAACTTTTCTTGTTGAACTAAGTTGTAGTCATGGGGTAATCACTCAAAACAATTGTTGCCTATGGGTTCAAGTCAGATCGATCAAACCGATTTATCCGATCTGATCACGGTTTTAAAACCATGATGTATTATCAGCAACCTTCTATTTATGATATCATTGTACTTAAAATAAAATCAATTGAATAATCAGATTTTCATTTTATGCATCTTTAGCAGATTAATGTGCCATGCATGACCATCTGAGCTAGTCCCATAGAACTATGAAGAGGCAAAGCGGATTTAACTTCCCCAGGCAAAGCTGGTCATCATTCATAAATCAAACACTAATTTTATAGATATTGAGGATAACATTTAAAGCATTAAAGTAGTTTCCTATGCAAACACCTAAATTCATCCAGAGTTCTGAAGTTGCCACCATTTTCTTTACCAAAATGGCTCACAGCACTCCCCATCCACTGCGCTTGCACAAAATTTGCATCACATGGATTTGCATAGAGTGAGCCTGCAACACTTTTCAGTGCTTCTATTATCGATTAACTAGGATGCATGTCATCTATACATATAAAAACCAAATATTTAAGATCCCATTTTAAGGGAGTATCATCTTCACTTGTTGCTCCTGTTTAATACTCTCGACTTGATTGTATAAGGACTCGAATGCTTGCATACAAACACTTGAAAATCCGACCATTGCTTGAAAGACATGTGGGAAACCCATCTGCAGGCTATTTATGGTCATTGCTCTCGTCACAGCTACTGACTTCCCGAGCTTACTCTTTTCCTCCTCTGCCCTGGTTCTTAACATCTCAACCTTCAGCTTTTTCTCTGCTACTGGGTCCTTCCCAGAGCTTTGAGGCACTGAAAATGGGCCATACTTGTTCTTCAGTGATCTAAGCTCAGATGACTTCTTCTCAAACTCCCTAAACATGGACTCTGACTTCTTCTTTTGTTTATGTTCTTCAGTATGTTGAGCTACAATATCATTCATCACTGTTAAGAAGCTCCGGATTCCTTCAGATGCTACTTTGTCTGGAATCCTATCAACTGCCAGGTTCCATTCTTCACAAAATGAGTAAATCCCTGATTCCTGATCATTTGTAGAAAGTGGGGTTTTGGTGAACTGAAAAAGGCTTAGGCGGAGCCATCCTGTGAGGTTCTGAATGTATTCCTTTTGGGCTTTGACTAAGTTGCAGAAAGATTGGTGCCATTGCTGGACTTGGAGCTGAAGCTGGAGAGCTGATTGCCTGTGAATCTCTGACGTGGGCTCTGTAGATGGAATTGTGTTGACGTATTTGAACTGCTGAACAATGTGTGTTTGGACCTGGTGGCTCTCATACATGCTTCTCCACATGCACATCAATCTAGGAATCAAGCAAGTGAATTACATACTGTTTTCTTGATCATACAAGTTAAAAAAACAATTGGAAACAGTGAGACCAAAAAATAAACCAACAGAAGAATGAAATATAAACCACACTTTCATGGAAGGAAATATGTCCATCCTTGCATAGAAATCAGGGCAATATGTTCTAGGAATCTCTCACTGTTTTATGTAATTGAACAGAGGGATTATAATTAAAACCAGAGTGTCAAATCTTAGATTCTCTAACCGGGGCACCAAATCCTAAACCACCTAAATATTTTCTTGCGAATCACATCACTCTATTAAAAATACCTTGCCCACATGTCAAAAGGATATAAGCCGGCTTAAGCCTTTCAATGATCCTAAATTCCACTGTTAAAATCTTCTTGAAATTCAAATCTTGTTCAAAACAATAATATTGAGTTTTGAGGACAATAAAAATGTCTACATCCTGTCCTGCACACAAGTACGAGTTAATTGTATTTAGCCATCAACCCTCTATGTGACGACCCCACTACTAAATATGTTGTACTCCTATTAAGATGACAAGATTGTGTTCCATTGAGATATGCAAAAGGAAAAAGATAAAGCCTGGTTGTAAAGACAAGGACAGAGCGAATCAATGAATGAAATTGAGGTTGGTTTTGGGATCACAGCCCCACATAAATTTGTACTCAGATCTTGAAGCGGGCTAAAGTAATTCTTTGTACTGTAAATAAGCAAGTCCTTTCATATAAATGTTTATGGTTGACTCTCACAGTTACTCAGTATCCAGGTACGTTTTATCTTGTAGTTGTTTATGGGGGCCCCCCAGTTCTGATAAACCAAATACAAAATCCATTATTCTCTCGGATCTTGTAGTTGTTCCCTTTCACTGGGCTTAAAGTAAAAGCAACCAAGTTAAAGACGCCCTGCCCAACTATGACAATGCCATTTGAAGGATCCAAAGTGTTAGCACCTCTTCTCTACAAGGTGTCACATGCTATACCAAACCAGCAGGACTTAGAGGGTCCCCTGAGTTGGAGAATGGTCACAAAGTCACGTGATTTCTCTCAGGCCTTTCCTTTAGCTCTTAAATGCAGAGGCGTTAACTGTGAGTATCTTCATTTTTTTCGACCAATATATATTATATGTGAAGTAGATGTAATTAGAAGAAGACTAACCCTTTTACAAGGTCAAGGAGTTGCGGGTAGAGTTCAGTATCTCTGATTTTGTTGATTTCAGCTGAGATAGTCTCAATGGCTTGAGAGGAAACAATTAATTGCGACTCTTGCTTTTCAAGCTCTTTCTTGGTCTTCTCAGTCTTCAAATAGTCAGCTCTTTTCACCTCCAGCTTCCTCAACTGGTCCACCTTCTTCTCATGCTCCATCTTTATAGCCTCAGAACCCTAAACAAAGAAGCAGAGAAATCAATTAAACTCAAACTTATCTAAATGAGAACGGAATAATAAGCTTGTCATATCATGAATATATATTTATATAAACCACCAACTGCCTTTTGAATCCCTCGGTTTTTGTCCAAGAAATGCAGAGGCCATTCTTGGGCCGCAAAACATAAAGAAAATGTTAATTTTCCTTTCGTTCTGTTGAAACTTGAACGAAAGCTGACCGACTAATACTAGTAACTAGAGCAAGCTTTGTGAAAAAATAAATAAAAGAACTGAGAGAGAAAGATCGTTCAAATAGTTGTGAAGGTAGATCTCTACCTTAACCTCCTCATACAGTTTCTTCTCCCAAGCATATAGCTTCTCAATAGTTGAGGAATGGCTACCACCTCCACTTTTAGCAACTACTTGGTCACGCAAGCAGCTTCCAAATGCCTGAGATTTTGGACTGGAACCCCATGTCCATGACGCTGGACTCAAATTGAAGCCATAGCTGTAAACTTTACCTGCCAGTGCAGATTCACAACTCACTCATAAACAGTGTCAAAGAAATGAAAGCCTATATGCTGTGATCGCATGCAACAACCAGTGGAAGACATAATTATTTTGTTTCTCAAAGAAGTCAAGAGAAAGTACATAAGAAATAACACAAATCTGACAAAGAAAGTCAAGAAGCCCACATATTAATAGATAATTACCTCCTTTAGTTTGGGTGGTGGAAATAATAGAACTTGTAACCTCAAGAATCACAGAAAGCTTTGTACCAGCATCAGCAGCCTTAAGGAAGTAATCATCAACTTCTTTGATAATCTCACCAATATTCTTACCATTTCTTGATTTCACCAGAGCAAGTTCACTCCCACTAGTGTCTTTAGAGTACCCAGTCAACACGGAAGGTGGCGCCATTATACTCTCAGTCCTAGACCTAGTCAATGGCTGTTCAGTGACCTCCTCCTCCCACTCTTCCTCGGTCATCGACTGTGTTGTTGTCTCCACAAATGGGTCCCAGAAGTCCCAAGTTGAAGATTGTGGAGGTGGAGGAGGCGGAGGAGGTGGAAGAGGAGAAGCTCCAATTGATGATGACCAAGTATCAGTACTGGGACTTAATGGAGGCCGTGGTGAATGAAAGATTTCTGCTGGTAATGGTGGGGGTGGTGGTGGTGGTGGTGGTGGTGGCGGTGATGGTGGTCCGAGGTGGTGGTGGTGGTGGTGGTGGTGAAGAGCAGATTCACTAGTTGAAAACTGAAGAAGGGCAGAGCCAGTATTGCGAAGAGAACGAAGATACATTGCATGTGAAGCTGATAAAAATTGTCTTGCTACCACAAGTTGTTTCATATATTTCTTTCTCGCTCTGCATCGTGAAACCGTGTCTCCCCCATCTAGATTTGAGATACAACAACCCATCTCCCGGTTGTTGTGTATTTTCAGATCAAATCTATTGTTTTCCGTTTGACTACCACCAAAAGCCAAAAAATACAAGATTTTGCTCCGATTGTGGGACGGGAGGAATAAGAAATATCTAAAATGAAACCCCCTCCTCGGCTCTTAAGATGGTATTGGCGCACATTGCATCAAGTCAAAAGTAAAACGCTTTTTCATCTTTAATTAGTACGAACATGTATCCCGAACAACACTGGCTACGCGAAGCTACACATAGTTTCTTTCTTACCATAATCTTTAAGACTATTCACCAGTACAGCATACAAACTCAAACCCGACGCATGCCTGCAAAACTCCTACTTTCTTCCCTTATTTGCGTCTCTTTTTTCTACTGTAGAAATGGGTTGGGTTGGTGTGTGGTTGTGGTTGATGGCCGTAGTTGAAGAATAGAGAGAGAAAGGGAGTGTGGTTGCGGCGACAGTGAACGTTGGGCAGAGAGCCTTCGGCACAGTGAAAAATATTTTATATTTGAATTTAGTGACGAAAGAACCCTGGTGTTGCCCCTTTAATTACTACAAAATGCCCTTATAGAATTAAGAGAAGATTTGTTGTCAGACGGGCTTAGGCAGCGTAACATGGTACATGCGAACTCTGTTTGTTTTCAGGGTGTTTTTTGTAAATTGAAATTTCAACGAGTATGCAGAGGTTTCAAAAAAGAAAAAGTTTCAAATTTACGCTTACGCTGTTATATTGCCGTTATTGGGTTGAATCGGTTTTAGAATATTTTGAATGTTTGGTAAAAATACGAAGAGGCCTTTTACAGGCCCACTATTATTGGTCTGAAGTTTCAACCCGGTTTGGGTCCAGTTGTGATCCAAAATAACGAAAAACCGTTGTGGAAAACGATCCGATAGGGGTCCCATCTTCAATAAACATACGACACCACTCTCTTCTTATTATACGCGCACTCACACGAACTGAAAATTTCTCTATATTGGTTTATTCATTCGCGCGTGGATTACACGCTCCTTCAACGACGTACATGCCAAATTTGAAAATAATGATTCCCTTCCCTCCATCGACGCCAAAATCCTTTTCTTTCCGTGTCATCTCGTTTCTGCCCAACTCTTAAATCAATCCTTTTCTTTTGATTCTTTTCCTTGGTGTTTTTCTCCGTAAATTTCTCTATATAATTGCAGAGAAACTTGATTCAACCGTGTAGTTTATAGTTTTTGTTTTGAGAATTGTAAGAATTATACAATGGTGGGACGTATTGCAGTAGACGCAGAGTACATGAAGGCCATAGAGAAGGCTCGTAGAGACCTTCGACATCTTATCTCCAGCAAGAACTGCGCTCCTATTCTTCTTCGCTTGGCGTAATTTTTATTTTTTTATTTTGTCTATTAAAGTGTTGACTGTTGATAATGTTACTGGCAAACTATGCGATTATGGGGCCTTTGATGAATGCATGGACAGGTGGCACGATGCTGGAACTTATGATGCTAATACCAAAACTGGTGGGCCGAATGGATCCATCAGGCAAGAGCAAGAGTACTCGTATTCAGCAAATAAGGGTTTAAAGATTGCCATAGATTTATTGGGTAAGGTTTTGCTACCTGGCTCTACTTGTGTAATGATCATTGTTATTAGTATTGGTGTATTTTTACTGACTGTTTCTTGCTTTTGTTTTGATACTAGAGGGAATCAAGGCCAAGCATCCTAAAATTACATACGCTGATCTTTATCAGGTTAATTATCTTTCTTTAATTTAGGACTGTAATTTATATAAAGAGTTTTGTTAATGAAAATTATATTTGTCAACATTATGTGAGCTAATCAAGTGTCTCATTAAAATATCTGATGTGATTCATTTAGATATAAAGTGTTTTTGAACTTTGGATTTTCAGCTAGCTGGGGTTGTCGCTGTGGAGGTCACTGGAGGACCCACCATTGACTTTGTTCCCGGTAGAGAGGTATTTTATCTGAAGATGACATGGTGTCGAATTGTTTGAAGTGTGTTACACGATGATAATTTTTTTATTTATTTTATCAGGATTGTACAGTTTGCGTCGAGGATGGGCGTCTTCCAGATGCAAACCAAGGTTTGTAACTGAACTACTTGTGTAATTCCGTTTATTTCAATTGTATCTCGTGTCTTTTCCTCTTAAACTATATGGCTTTTAAGCAGAAATTTTCTGCACAGCACTTGCATTCCCTATTGGGCAAGAACGTAATTGGTTTAGATTGAATTGATAACATTTTGTTTGCA
Source organism: Anacardium occidentale (assembly GCA_026122585.1). Taxonomy (NCBI): domain Eukaryota; kingdom Viridiplantae; phylum Streptophyta; class Magnoliopsida; order Sapindales; family Anacardiaceae; genus Anacardium; species Anacardium occidentale. Next base: position 1,034,015 of record JAJEJH010000005.1, on the reverse strand, counting down.
TGGGCGTAGAGGGTTCTAAAAGCACTGTGAATTTTTTTATGGGCGAGGATGCAAATTTAGTTATGTGAGGTTCTAGGAAGGCGGGTTGATGACTTGATTCTATGGGAGGTTTTCATCAGGCTTTTGTTGGCAAATTACCAAGTCCGTGTGTGAGGCCATAAAGAGTTTGATCTAAAGTTATAATAGATTTATGAGATTATTTTCTGTTTTACTCCATATTTTCCAGGTGTAGCACATCTAAAGAATGTATTTTATCGGATGGGTCTATCTGACAAGGACATTGTTACACTGTCTGGTGGCCACACATTGGTAACATTTTGCCTTGATACCACTTGCGCAGCTAATTTACTATTCTGATTAAATCGTACATGTAATTTCTTTTTATTTCTTGTTAAACTTCTTTTAGGGGAAAGCACATGCAGACAGATCAGGCTTTGAGGGTGCCTGGACAAAGGATCCTGCAAAATTCGACAACACATACTTTGTGTACGATAAATTATAAGTGCTTGACATAATGAAATTTCATTTAAGTAGAATATATAGAAAAGATGCATTTAACTGCTATATATGTTCTATTTGCATTATTTATGATAAACACTATGATGTGAGCAGGGAGCTTCTGAAAGGAAAAAAGGAGGGGCTGTTACAACTTCCGACAGATAAGGCTTTACTGGAAATACCAGAGTTCCGCCACTATGTGGAGTTATATGCAAAGGTAATGTGGACTCTTAATAAATGGGAAGATGAATGGCTTATGTTAGGAAGAAAATTTTTTACATGTTGTAGTCAGTAGAAAGGAGGATAAAAATTTAAACTGTTGCATCACATTATCAATTGAGATTTTTCTTTACCCATATGGCAGGATGAGGATGCATTCTTTGCAGATTATGCAGCTTCACACAAGAAACTTTCAGAACTAGGCTTTAACCCTCGTCCCTTGGGTTCTAAGGGTGCTCCGAAGAACTATACTGTATTAGCACAAGCTGCAGTGGGAGTTGCAGTAGCTACAGCTATGGTGATCTTCAGTTACTTTTATGAAATTCAAAGGAGAGTCAAGTGAAGAAGTTCAAATTTCATCTATAGCACTTGGAATACATATTGGAAATTTCAATGACTTGATTGATTAAAAAGAAATGAAATTAAAAAGAAATTTCAGCCATGGAATACATATTACTGGCAAGTCCCATGTGAGGACTGGAATTAAAAAAGCTATGGATCTTTTATGTGGAATGATCATAAGTTTTCTCATTTATTGTGGATTGATCATAAAGTTCTCTTTTCTTTGGTGTCTCCATTCTCTTTTGATTCCCTTTCCTGTTGGCAACCGGGTGCGGAGGTATGAGGAGGGATTTGCAATATAGCGTACCAAAAATGGGACATCAAAATTTTTTTTTATTAAGATGTGCCTTGTTGAGGCTTACATAAGTAGTTGACAAGATTAAAGTGCTACATGACCCTTAAATGTCTACCTACACACTTCTTCCATTCTGCTGGAAGTGGAGTCAAGGAGAACAAGTTTATCTCCAATATAATTTATTATTAAATTAAATTATTAGTTAATGTAATAAGACTCCATCAGATTCAGGCTCTTGGACTCAAACAAAGAGTAATATCTCGGAAAACCTTAAGTCTCTTATCGATCTTCCTCTGAACCATCCCTGCATTGTTGGTACTAGATTCATCATTTTTCCCAGTTTCATTTGTTGAACCTAGAACTGCAGCAATAATAGCTTCTTCAAAGTCCTCGTTGTCTGGCAAAAACTCCGTTAATTTTGCATCTTCGTTTGATAGCCTCCTTGTCTTGTTTTCAGGTTTCTCTGGTTCCACAGCAAAAGATTTGGTGTACTCGCCAATGTCGTTCAATCTCATAGAATTAGCAGCATTTTCGGACCTTGTTCTTTTCAGTTTCTCATGAAACTGACACCCAATTGGTTCTTTTACCATTGGTTCCTTCAAAAATTTGGATGAATAAAATGGAGGCGCGTCAATGTTCCAGGGATTCCCATAAGTGGGAAGTTGTTTTATACTTCTCTGCTGAGGAGGAACCAGTTGATTCACAAATGTGTTGTAATTAATGTTCCCCTCAGTAAAATCGTCCTGAATTTTGACTGCATTAGTTGTGGGCAGGACTTTCTGATCTTTGGAAGGCTGAGATTTCCATGAGTTTCCACAAGGAAAGAGTTGTTTGACACTTCTCTGCTGAGGAGTAGGAATGATTTGATTCACGTTCAAAATGGAATCAGAGTTCTCATCGGCAAAGTCATCCTGCTCTTTATTTGCAGTTGTTGTTGGCAAGACAGTATGATCCTTGCAAGGTTGTGGTTGCCAAATTGATGAAGAGCCAAGAAATGCGTCAAACAGCCTACTTTGTTCAACCCGGTCTCCCCCTTTGTTCATCATCTCAGACTCAAGGTCTTTGAGCATCTGTTGGGCTCTTTCATAGGCCTTGAGATGGGAATCAACCCCTCTGGGTCCATCAGCAACTGCTGGTTTCACTCGCCGCAAAGTCTCTTTAGCCTCACCAATTCTCCCTTGTTTCATCAAACAAATACCAAGATTGCACATCTTGTTGTTATCAGGTGCAATTGTCAGTGCTCGTCGATATGCATCTTCTGCTTCAGTGTAGTTGTTCTGCTGCATCAATGCCCATCCCAAGTTTCCCTGCAACATAAAATTGACTGAAATTCAGTTAAACCATTTTTATAAGAAGTTTTAGAAAGAAAGTACAGGCCACGGAGCAAATTTGTACTCCTGCATCCTCACCAGTAATCGAGTTGCTTCTTGCTCCACTGAGACCTGAAATTTCTTTCCTTGAGACCTGGCAGTCTTAGTGCGTTTACCATTGAAAGCAAGCCCTTGTTGAATCAAATACAGCTTGTGTCTCAAAAGCGATATTTGATCGTCCAGTCTTCCACATCTCTGTACCCAAACAACTAAAACTCAGTATTTGCTAAGCTAAGCTAAACTAACCAAAAACAAATACAATATGGGCAACTGTCTTAAAACCTTGTAAAGATCCAACAGGATATTGTCAAGAGACTCCTGTGCTTGATCCGAACAACGACTTCTCAGTGACTTGATGGCTTCAATGGCTTCTTCAGCTCGATTCTGTTGCTTCATCACAATAGCCATATCTTTCAAAGCACTATCTACTCTATCCCCAGCATTAATAGCTGCCCAAAACAAAGGAATCGCCTTCTCTGGGTCTTTGTCCACCAGCTAAACCAACAAAGCAACAAAAACCATATCAATAAAACACAAACCAAAGAAAAAAATCAACTGAAAACCAATTTTAAACATTCCAGAGTCAATTTTTACCTGAACATTCTTGGCCTTGACGTAAGGAGTGTCACCAACAGGGACTTTGTGGATGGCATGAAAGGACTCTGACCGGGTTCTCAACACCCCAAGAGGCTTCGCCGGTGATGACGGAGCCGATTTGGTTGGCCTGAAACCAGGAGGAGCGTTCCACGTATCTTGAAACATCTTTAAAATTAATTTTAATCCTTCCTTTTCCTAATTAGATTGGAGTTTTTGTATTTCAGCGATTTTAAAGATAAGCAGGCGACTAAAAAGTCTTTGTGGAGAGGAAAAAGAGCAGAAGAAGAGCGAGATTTAAGAGTGGGAGGCAGAGAGTGAAGAAGAAACACGTGATTTAGTGTCCTTTTTAGGAGAAACTTTTTGAAAATTTTCGACCGTTGATATTACCGTTTTACCTACTAGCCGTTAGAACGTAGACTCAGCCTGAAAGCGATAATAAAACAATCGTAATTTCATATTAGTCCCTGAGATAATAGTATTTGACCCTAAAGGCACCGAAGATAGTCTGCGTTCACGTTGTAATGAAATAGTAACCCCTTATTTGACTGTGAATCCAAGTGATCACATGCCCTAGGTTTATCTTATTCGATTAGTTAATATTGATCGACTGAAAGGGTTAGATTCAAACCAAACCAAATTCAAACATATACATATTTATATTCGAACTTATTTCGTATAATTCTACTAGTACTATATAGAATTGAATTTTTTGTATTAACGCCTTATCGTATTCCTATAAGTATACTATTATATATTTTGACATAAATTATATAAAGATAATTCTACATAATTATTCAAGTTGTTAATGGAAATATTACAAATATATTATAGTTTATTTCGAAATAATTTAGTATAAAATTAGAAGAAGAAAAATGGATGTTTAATCAATATTTTAATTTTTAATTTTGAAAACTAATTTTTCAAATACTATAAGAATAATATTTTTAAATTATTAAAAGACTGAAATCAATTTAATTTTTTGAGCTCCAGCTCAAGCCTAAGATTTTTATCTTATCAAGTTCAAGCTTGGAAGTGCTCTGCTTGCCAATTTTATCTGAGGTGTCATTAGAGTTACTTCCCAAAATATTAGAATCTGTGTGATAATACAGGCATTACAACAAAATTAATACTTATTGACATTTTTTTCTGGCATTTAACTAAAAGTCATTAAAAAATATAGAAAATAAAAAAATAAAAATTTATTATGATGTATTGACATTTATCTCTTTTTTTTTTCTTTTCTTTTCAAATTACATAATATGAATTGATTGATCATTTGGAGCTACAATTTTATCGTAGAGTTTATTAGAATTAAAAGTTAGATTTTTTTTATTTACGTATTTGTGTATATTAATTTTAATTAACTAGTTAGATAAACGTTTTAAAAGTATGTAAACTACTCTAATATACATTTCTGATATCGTGTAATTTTATTATTTGCAATAAAAGTATGAAATTCGATCAAGTGATTATTGTAAATGTCAGTATAAGTTATGTTTAAGGTAAGAAAAGAATTAACTTTTATGACAATTTTAAATGTCAGAGATAATTATCACTACATTGTTTAGCTTTTGGCAACAATTATTTTGTGTTTATACCAACACTACAAATAATTATCGTTAAAACTTATAGCAATAGAAGATTTAATAATATTTGTATAAGTGTTGGTAAAAATAATAAAAACATTTATAAATGCTATTAAAATTCATAAAAATTTCATTAAATAGTTATTATATTGTAGTTAGAGATACATGTCAAAGACATCAAATACTATGTGAAAACATAGATAGACATTAGAGACATTGGGGACTGTGTGATAATATGGGGATAAACGTCAAAGATGTCGGTAACTATGTGAGAATATAGAGAGAGATATCAAAGACATCAATCTTTAGTAAATAGAAGATGTTGGGGACGTTAGAAATTAAGAAATGTTAGTAAATAAATATATGAGATTTTGAGGTTCATATCAGGGCTGACATTTAGAATGTTGGATAATACCAGAATTTAACAATTGTTTATAATTGTTAAGGTTGAATGCTTTAATATTGATGTGATATGTGGTGCTAGATAAGTCATCTGCCTATTAAGTACTTTCACATTCATGCATTCATCTTTGTTTTGCAGGTAGAAGGGCCAACGAGGCAGCCAAGAATAATAACAATGAGATGAGTTGATTGCATAGGTGAGACTATAAAGTTTATGTTATGTTCGTCTTTGATCATTTATGTGATATGTATTGTTTATGTATTAGTCATACATTTAGTTAGACTCATATTTCATATTATCTATATTTTCAAAGATATTTTTTTTTTCATTTTTGCTCACTGATTATTTTATAATCAATAAATGGTTTTGAAAATATGTTACATGTTTTGGACACTATGAAAATGAGGTATTATGTTTCTTCTTCCTATTCGGTATTGTATTCTTTATAATCATTCGGCAAAGAGTAATATTTCACTTCATTGTCTAGTCCATTTATTAAACCCAAGGTAAATTTTAATCGAATTATATGTTTCTTCCATACTAATTTTGTCCATTAATTTTTTTAATTGGTTATTAATTTATTAACTTTTTGATATCTATTGTTTTTGAAGGTTGTAAGTGAAGAATGGTTTTGATGATGTAAAGGTAGAGTGATTCCTTATATGAATGGAGAAATATTTATTGAGAGAAACAATTGCTTTAGAAGAATACTTTCTAAAGATTAGCATGTTAAAGAATTAGACAAGCATGCTAACTTCTACATTAAAAGTGGACTGTTTGAGTATGTTGAGTTGACTCTATTAGTGCTAGGTATGATATGAAACTTAGGAAATAATAGGCATGCTTTAGTTCATGGTTTCAAAGGTTGGCATTTAGGAAATATTAATGATTACAAATTATTCAATTCAAATGCACCCTTAAAATGCTTGGACAACATAGTTTCTCCTCTTGTTGTAAAATGAATTGGAGTACTTATTCCTTCATTCGTTTTATTAGAAGGAATAAATTAATTCTATAACATGTGGAGAACCTGGTTTTTGTTCATAACAATCTTCGTCTTTTATCTAAGGTCACCTTTAAGTATTATGATAGTAACGATAAGATGTGGCATATTGATAGAGATCACTTCGGGAGTAAGCAAAATGTGAGAGTCCTCAAATTAGCTTATCTCTCATTAGATGAATGGAATTAGAGTTCATGTTTTTCAGTAAAGATGTCAATCGGATAATAGATAAGAATAATGATCAAATAGAAATATATTGCGTTTGTATGAACTATGATTTTGAAACTTGGAAATCATGAATTAGATGAGAGAATGTTGAGTTTGAATATTAGTTTATCCATATTTTGATATACAATATTGGTTTATATACATGTTCTGATTGTAATTTTTATTTTTTTAATATCATTTTTTTTATATTTATGTTATGGAATATGGAAGGTTCAAAGATGAAAGATAAAAGGTTTGAGTTAATAAAGATTTATGATGAGTTGAGAATATAAAAAGATGAAAGATGAAAGATTTGAGTTAATGTAAATTTATGATAAGTTAAGAATATGAAAAAGTGGATACTAGTATATAAATTGCTTGTATATTCATTCTACATATGTATTCACATATCTTTAACTTTTGTTTGAGAGAAATAGTAGCTAAAGAAAGATGTTCTTTGGGAGGAGTTTGGGTTTAGCAATTTTTGTAGAATTGCAATAAATCAAACAGTCAAACTGTTCGGCTACCGTATCTCAGAGAGGACGGGTCAAAATTTTTCTTTACTATGGTGGTTTCTAAGCTTTGCTAACCTTAGAAGGCTAGAATCTCCTTAAAAAGAGTGAGATAATTGCGCCTTAACCTTATAGTTTTTTATGCAATCTTCATTATTCCTCTCATATTTATTTGTAATAAAATTATTATTTAATTACATTTTCACCAATAATTTTAAGGAGATTTGAAAATATAGAGATTGCACAAGACAAACCCTTCAATCAAATTGGAGATCCCAATAAGCCTTTTAAGTTTCATGGTGTCATTTCAAGAGGTGGAAAGGTAAGGTGTTATTTTATCCTAATCTCCGCAAGATGGCCTATGTTCTCACTAAAAAGAATATGATTTTTGAATTCAATGACGCAATTTTTCATAAAAATAAGTTTTTTTTTTTTTTTAAATCTAGAAATAGTAAGAGTTAAGTTATTTCACAAAATATTATAGGTAGTCTTACCTCTTCATTAGGGGTAGAGCCAATAGTCCAACTCTAGGAGGACCAAACTAATAACTATCAAACTCCTTTAATAATTAATGAAGAAGGGAGAAGAAATTAATAAAGAAAATAGTAAATAAAAGGGGTTTTGTGTTCAAGTAAATAAAGAAGGTAGAGGAAATTAATAAAGAATGAAGCAAATTATAGGTATTTTGTGTTAGAGTAAATGAAAAAGAGAGAAGAAATAGCAAAAAAACAAAATAAAAAAAATGAAGAATTCGACTAAACCAAATGAGAGAGAAAGAGAAACCTTATGATATTTATTGAGCATTTATTGTCCTGATTGAGAATTGTTACCATTCTCAATTTATCTTTTAATAATTTCTCTTATTCCTATAATAAATAATAGTATTATCATATTATTTTTAATATAAAATATAAAAAATAAAAAAATTTAAGCTAGCTATGGCCATAAATAAGAGCAATGTCATATTTTTAGTATAAAAATTAGAAAAAAAAATGTTATGCTCTTCATCTTTTGCTTTATTTCTTGAATGACTGCTAATGACTTTAAAATAAATGAGTGTGATAATTGCATATAATAAATTTGTATGTTATTATTTGCCTTCATATTGGTGATATGTTAGTCTTTGACTTTAACTTGCATGTTATTCAAGATATAAAGAAAATACCTGAAAGCCATTTTGATATGAAAAATCTTGGCACGACAAATCTTAATTTGGACATTAAAATCACTAAAACTAGTTATGGTATATTTCTTGGTCAATTACATTATATTGAGAAAATTTTGAAAAATATAATTTTACTAATTATAAGCATGTAGTAATACCTTTTGATTTCTATCACACCTGCCTCAAAGGGATGAGACCAAGGTGAGGTAGGTGGAGTGAATCACCAATACTCACAAGCCCTCTAACACAACCTATCTGAATTCAGTGATATACAAAACATAATCTATACGTTTGATGCACTAAAGAAATAAATGACGTAATACTTTGTTGGATATCAAATAGGTATTAATACAATGAATTTGAGAATCAAGTTGATCTAAATAACAAAAGAATAGTTTTATAAAATAGTATCTGAATCAATAAGATACAATGTAGATATCAAAATGACAAAAGAACTGATGATCAGATCACGAATACAATAAAAATGAAGTTTGAACATCAACCTCGTTTATGAAGCTTAAATTTGAAGATAGAATCTTAAAATAGTTGGATTGAAATCAATAAAGAGATGGAACAATTATCAACAATTTGAAATGTTATAAAAGTGCAAGATGAGCACACTGACTATTGTACTCAGTGAATGATCAAGCAATTTAAAGTAAATGAACTAAACAAGTTTTTCTTCCATCATAATTTCTTAAATGCATTTACAATCACATATACATGGTTCATTTCTATTCAAAACATAATTTTTGGTAATTATTGGAAAACATAAACAACTTAAAGTAACTTAACTCTTGATAACTATTGGAAAGTATAGAGTAACTTGAAGTAAATTAAACTCTTAACAACTGTAAGAAAACAAAAGGTAATCTAAAGTAATTTAAACTCTTAATAATTGTTAGAAAACATAAAATAACTTAAAGTAATCTTAAACTTTTGTTCTTTCTTTCCACTTTGTGGGGAAGACTTAACCTCATCTTGGGAGAGGCTCTCACCTCATAGGAGATTGGGTATTGCACAATAGTTTAAGTTCCAAACATCTCACAAGATCGGTACAACTTTTAAACTATGTCACAATGATATAAGGCCTTCAACTTAAAAGGAACTAGAATTTGTGTACTTTCTTTCTTACATTCTTATTTCATTAAAGCATTCATAAATCCTTTCTCATTATTAAGTAACTTGGAACTCATTAAAACTAGATATTTAAATCATACAAAACAAAAATCTTATTTCTTCTTCAAAAGTCATCACCACTTATGTAATTAACATAGTTGTAACAAATATATGATATCACAATGTAGAACATAAAATAGTTCTTATTAATAGGTTGCTTGGAACTCATGAAAACAACATGTATAAATCATGTAAGATATAAATCTCATTTCTTCTTCAAAAGCACTTTGTAACCATTAAAACTTAATATATTTGCAACAAACATTGTTATTTCTCATTTAACAAAAAAAAAATAATAATAATATCATAAAGAAAATATATTTATTTAATTAGTATAACCACTCACCTTAAAAGCTTGCAATCGAAACTATAGTTGTGAGAGGGGAGAAGGAACTATAATCAGAGACTTAGTGATGTCAATTGGAACTCTTAAATCAAGAAATGAAAGAGAACTCAATAATATAATACAAGGTTGACTCAATATAATAATCTCATAGATTGAAACATGCGAGGTATCTGAAACATGAAGATGGAATGCAACTAAACAAAATTGAAATTTAAACATTTAAGTGCCACATTTAAATCCTTTGAATTAAAACCAATTAATCGATGTCAAATTGATTTGAATCCCAAAAGAAACTCCAAACTTGTTAAACATGTGTCTAACATCCAAAAGCAAAATTAAACATCAATTCATTAAGAATTTATTCATTAAACTCATGAAAATCCTTATGTACCAACATTCAAACTTATAATCCAACACTTAAAGACAATCAAACCAACTAAATTAAGTCTTCCAAGATGATTAAAAATTTTTCCTATGGTCTAAAACACATTGTATTCACAACTTCATAATTTTAGTCACATAATCTACATTTATATATAACTCATTCAATGCTTCATCAAATAATTCAATTGAATATTCATTTGGATTCAAAAACATCTCATTAGCATTAATTAAATATCAAATTAACTTGATTATGCCTTGATTATCATTTTCCCTAAATCATCAAAAATTAAGGTTCTAACTTTAATTATTAAATTTTGAAATTTTTTCAATTAGTGCTATCAACTACCTTTTATCACTATTAATGAATTTACCCGTCTCATTTATAAGCATTAGTGACTACTAGTTACTTCAATAAAGATAGAAATTAATTAAAGAGTTAATATCCTTATCTTGAATATATTTTCCCCTTGCTTTCAGTCATCCTCTAAACTTCTTTGAATCTTTAAATAGCTAAAAATAAAGCTGAAATGGTTGTCTTTTTTTTCTTCTTTCTCTTCTCTTCCTTTTCTTCTCTTCTTTGTTTCATGAAATGTGACGGTGGAAAAGAAAAAATGGGAGGTAATGTTTTGTTGAGTAAAAGAAAAGAAAAGTTAAAAAAAATTATATATATATAGACACACACACGCACGTGTATAATCTTATACAGTCAAGCTTATTATAATTGTGTTTTCAGCTCCCTTTACCACTCATTATTCGCTCTTTCTTTTTCTTATATTTATTTATTTGTAACTTTCACATTTCCATTAACTTATCCTTGCTTGGGAATCAAGTTACCAAATACGTGCATCCCAAATGGCAACAATTGAGCTGAATTTGATTTTTGGGTTACAGATACTACAACTTTAGTATTCACTTGTTTTCAATTGAAAGTAATAATGAGATTTGTAATAAAAAAATAATGTACTAGTATGATTGGTTGTTTGCGTTATGTAACTGATTACACTAAACCTGACATTGCCTATGCAGTAATAGTTCTAAGTAGATTTACTCATAAGCCAGGTAAAGAGTATTAGCATGCCATGAGAAGAATTATGAAATATTTATCTAGTACTAAAAACTATGGCTTGTTTCATAAAAATATCCTGTTGTACTTGAATGTTATAGTGATGTTAATTGGAACATATTGTCAGATGATTCTTTCTCTACCATTGGTTTTTTTTTTTTTTTGTTTTGGGTGGTGGTACTATATGTTAGAAATAAAAAAAGCAACTATAATTGCTAACTCTACTATGGAGGCTAAGCTAATTGCATTAGCATCAACAAGTGAGTAAGCTAACTAGATAAGGGATTTATTATTTAATATCTCATTTTTTGAAAAAATTGTTCCATTTATCTTAATACATTATGATAACAATACTGCAATAGGTAGAGTAGGAAACCGTTTTTACTATGGTAAATCTAAAGTCATAGGGAGAAAACGCAATATTATAAGATCTTACTTGAGTAATGCATCATTAACATAGAGCATATTAAATCTCTTGATAATCTTGCAATCTATTTACCAAGACCTTGGCAAGAGAAAGAGTTTAAAGCATATTGAAGGGGATAGGATTAAAGCCTATACAATCATGATTCATGTATGAAGAAACCCAACCTAAGGACTAGAGATATTGTAATTGGGTTCAATGGGAAGAATAAACATATGGTAGACACAAAAATGCATTATTTTTTATTCGAACATTTGTCCCCATGAAGTGAGTGCATTATCTTGTAACGATTGGATATATGTAGCTTATTGTGAGTGGGATATTAAGAATTACAAGAGCATCATGATAGATTTCACATTTATGAGTCTAAAAGTAGGGTTGCTCTATATGAGAATTGGGCTTGATCTCAAAAACACTCATGAAAACCATGAGAGCACAATGTCGTAACGTGTTAGCCATGGAAGCTCAAATTTAACACTTGAATTGTTATGTGTGAGCAATAATTTTTATTTCCCTAAAGTACTCAAAGTTCAATGTCGAACATACTTTAATTCTAGAGTGAAGATTATTATTTCACTAGTGGAGATTCAATGCAGAGCACACCTTCATTAAGCAAATAGTCTATTTTTATCTGGTATTTGTTCTCTCTTGTATGCATTGTTAGTAATATTTATCATATTAAAAAATGAGTGGGGGAATGTTGTAATTTTTATTTTTTAAAATTATTTATTTTATATATATGTTATGGAAGATAAAAGATAGGACGGTAAAAGATGAAAGGAGATTTTTGATGAGTTGAAAATATAAAAAAATAAAAGATGAAATGTTTAAGTTAATAAAAATTTATGATGAATTGAGAATATGAAAAGGTAGAAACTAGTATATAAACAACTTATATTTTTAAATTTACATATGTTTTTATATATTTTCAATTTTTATTTAAGAGAAAATACTAATTAAAAAAAGGTGTTCTATTGGAGAAGTTTGGATTTAATAATTTATGTATAATTACAATAAACCAAATAACAAAACTGTTAAACTATTGCATCTTAGAGGGGACAGATCAAGATTTTTTTTCTATTACGCCAATTTTCAAGCTTTGCTAATCATAAAAGGGTTAAATCTCTTTAAAAGGAGAAAGATATCTGCGTCTTAACCTTATAGTTTTTTATGCAATCTTCATTATTTGTCTCATATTTATTTGCAATAAATTATTATTTTGTTGTATTTTCACCAATAATTTCTTTTTCCTCTTAAAGGTTGAATGTCTGAATCTTTATTTAATTTATGTTTTGATATGATATTTATGTGAGTTCCTCGTTGCTCCCAATCCGATTAGAGAGCCAAGAGATTAGAGATTTATGAAGTTTTTCCAATAGCATGGCAAGAGGTAAGTGTTCCTTACCTTTTCTTGAGTTTTCCCAGCTTGTTTTGTGCCATTTGCTGCCATGGATGAATTATATGCATGTTGATGATTAATTGGAACGTTTATATGGCCTTGCATGTCGATTGTGGGTGATGGATTTTCATCCTTGACTTGTGCATGTGTGTATGTATGGCTTTTGAGAGAGAAAGAAGATAATTCCATGGTAAATCGTTGGACGATTGATGCATGTGGGATATGATGTTTGAATTGTGTTATTTGGGATGTGGATAACATGTGTTTGAAGTGTTATGGCAAATGGATGTGAATTGATATGAGTTAAGGCAAGTTTTCCGGCGGTGCTTTGTTGAAGAACCAGACGCACGTCCGTGCACCAGCATGGCACGACCGTGAGCCTGTGTTTCTCCAGATGCACGCCCGTGTGCACGACCTGTGCACGGCCAGAAAATGTACATGCACGCCCATGTGTCCGCATACGCACGCCCGTGCATAGGCATTTTCAGTGAAAGTGAATAGTAATTCCAGTAGCTTGCACGACCAGGCACACGACCAGCGCACGGTCCCGTGCATCAGGGTGCACGCCCGTGCACGTTTCATGCACGCCCGTGCATCAGCAGATTTTCAGAAAAATGTTATTAAATGGGAAATTAAGCATGCGAATTCAGATAAATGGGTAAATGACTTCAGATAAGCATCGAACAAACATGTATTCAGATAATAAACTGCATGTGCATATCATGACATGACATGTAGTTTCAGAAAGGATCAGGGGATTCGAATTCAGCAGTATTCAGTATTCAGAACCCGATGTACGGGTAAGGGTAGGGGTGTATATACGAGGGGGCATCTGTGGGATTCAGTTTTACCATCTGACACCAGTCAGATTGGGCAGTTTCAGCAGCATTTCAGTTTCAGCTCTCTGACACCAGTCAGATCGAAGCAGTACAGTATTCAGATTCAGCTTTCTAGCCAGTAGCTAGAATGGTTAACCCACATGGCCAGGATGTCGAATCCCTGTATCCCCCAGTCTGATCAGCACAGTAGGTACCCTCGGGTACATTTAGTATTCAGATGATGCATCCAGTGATTTCAGTTATCATGACATGACATATGCATCATGATATGAACATATATGATAACAATGATTAAATGAGATCCAGATGATTAGTTTTCAGATACCAGCGAGCGCATAGATGTATGATTAGGGCCGAGGCCCAGGTATGTTTGAATTATATGATTGTTTGTGCTTGCTTGGGTATTGAGGGAAGTAAGGAGCGCTTACTGGGTGATCTTTATCACTCATCCCCCTCATTCTTCCAGTTTTCAAGTAGTTTGTGCTGTTGGTTCGAGGAGCGGTTGGATCGAGGCTGACGGAGAGGGCACGCACACACACCTCGATCAGTGTATATCAGTTTTGGACCTGTGTGGTCATTGTTGTACATGTTTTGTATCCAGATGTACAGTATATGTATATGATGCAGGTCAGTGGGCCCTTGTACAGAACAGTTGTATATTTCAGATGTATATATATATATGATGTATATTCAGAAAAGGCTTCCGCGTGTGCAGAAATGTAATGTAATGTACAGTTCACAGTTTTATTTTATTTTCCGTAGGATTCCCGTCACGGGTACCTATATTTTCAGTTTATTAATAAAAGCTCCCTAGGGTTTTCAGCAGCAGGGGTACTCGTGGCGGCGGGTCCTACAAATAACATAAAAACTAAAACCAAAATAAAATCAAGCAATTTTCGAAGCACGCCTAGGAAAATTGAATAACAATATATGAGATGATGCTAAGATTTCAGGTTCACTAATTCATTACAATGTAGGTTTTTCGTATGCGTATATATCTTATATTATTCATGTGACAAAGAAATTCTCTAAATTGATCAACATTCTTTTTCAAGCAATATTAATCATATTTAACAATCTAATAACCTAAATATCTCTATCTAGGTTAAATTAGATGAAAATGCATTAAGTTCTATGGAATCCAGTAGCTTTCAGCACAAGCTTATTCTGCCTATGACTATTGCATGTATTATCAAATATATCTCTATATTTAATTAATCCACGGTTCGTATTCTCGTTGCTTTTATGCAATATCACCTCTCGGTCTCAATCACACAACAAAAATCCTATTAAAATTGGTCAAATTTTTAATAGGCATTAAGTTCAGAATGCAAACTCACATGAAATAACATGTTCGTAAATTAAATTCGAAAAACACTACACATTCATGAATTAGCTAGCCCTAATCTTAGCAAAAATTATTTAGTTCATCATTAAACACAAATAAGCAATGAGATTCAAACAAATCATAAGCATAATGGAGAAACAAGAATAAAACCAGATAAAGTGTTGAATCTCTTATTGAAGTTGATGAAAAATATCCTCACAATTGTAATCTGAAACGCTTTTGATTGAATCCCCAAAATAAAATTTTGATATCTGAAAAGTGTGTGAAGAATCTCTCAAAAACTCTCCTAGGACGACTCTCTCTTTCTCTAAAATTACAAAGATATATATATAATTAGGGTTAGGGAATAATTTCAATCAAAGTGAAATTCTGTTGAAAAGTGCCCATGCCATGGCATCATACTACGGCCTGGAGGTTCTGGACTGCATGCCGTTGATCATGCTGTGGCCTAGAGCCGCGGCCTGAAGATTCTGGAATTTTTATGCGCCTCCTGCACTACCCTATGCTGCGGCATGATACCGCGGCATGTAGCTTCTGAAATCCGAAATTTTGGTCTTCATCAAAGTTGTAGCCCTGGATGTCTAGTTTCATTTGCATTTTGAATCACCTCATTTGGACTTCAGAATCAAAAGTTATAACCATTTTAGTGTGCAGTGGTCAAACACAGAATTTCACCAAGAAGACTTGAATTTGCGGCAACAGTTGAGGGACCAAATGACTCGGATTTTTCCCCATAATAGCTTTTTGAAAAGCTTGAGATGTTCACTACAACTTTAGTGAAGGCTACGTTTCCATTAAAGAACTCAAATATATTGAAAATCCTTGTTTTTCTTCTGTGGCGCGCAATACTCTCCTTTCCTGTCTTTGCTCTAGTTGCTCATTCTTCTTTAGTCTAAAGTCGAACCTCCGGTTAGTCCTTCATAAGTGTCTTTTTGGCTTAATTTCCATTGAAATCATATCAAAATCAACATTTTTTGTAAAACCAAACATGAAAACCCGTGATTCCAAAATATGCACATAATAAGGATAAAATAGTCAAATCACCCTTAAAACTCTATAAATTGACCATGAAATTATACATGCAATTGACACTTATCAGCTACCATTTAATGTAAATTTGTTGGTTGAAGAGAAAATGAAATTTGGCAATATGAAATTAGGATATGTCGATTTGGACTTGCTTAGGTAGCTTTACAGGTGTTTTTCCTCTCAACAAGATTTGTAAATGAAAGGGCAAAGAAATAATAAAGGTTAGTTGTTCCTATGTCATTCTAGAAGGCTTGTACCCTTTTAAAGAAATAACAAAGGCAGCTGTGTTTTTTTTTTTTTTAATATAAAAAATGGGTATTTATAAAAAAAAACCCTATATTCTTCATATTTACAAGTTTTCCCACATTTTCATTTCCAATATTTTTGAAAAAAATATTGGAAACGTTTTCGTTTCTGTGTTTTTATGTTTTCCATGCTATTTAGCTTGTGGGTATTACAACCAACTATTAATAGATTAGGGAATTAAGACAAACATGATTGCATTATCATTGATAAAAAATTAATTTCACATGAAACTGGTCATCGTTTTTCATATGCTCTCAAATAACAATATTTAGAATGAGTATTTTTATCATTCATGCATTAGGAATGGAGACTTAGCCTCCTTTTATTATAGTACTTGACTCTCCCATTACAAACCCAACAAGCACAATGACCCCCCCTTGAATTATCATAATCTATATTTTATCTATGACGTGCGTTATACATTCAACAAAATTGATTACGGTATGCCCATAAAAATAACTTACCACTCAACAACCTAGATTTTATTAAATCAAAACAAGATTAATACTTGTCTATATTTAGAAAATTTTCTAACAAGCCCTTAATCAAACTCAACTATGCTGGGATCCTTCCTGGCTGTGGGATGCTTTTTTTAAATATGATTATTAATTAGTTATATGTACATTACCATGATAACTTTCAACTTCTCTACTAGATTTTCTCACTTTCCCTTTTGTAAGAATATATATATATATATATATATATATATATATATATATATATATATATATATATATGTCACTGAGATATACCATTTATCTGAACACTTTTCATCAATATGCATTTAAATCCTTATTACGAAACTATATCTTTGAATGCTGAACTTGGATAGGACCATGATTTAATTCTTATGTTTAGTAGAATCAATGAATTATATGTAACTACCAAATGTCAATATAGTAGATGCTGCAAGGACACGATCAATATTGAATAGCTCTTTTTTCATAGTAAGTGAGTAAATATGGTAAACTTTTAGTTGAAAATGAACTGTTGTCAATCTCAAATTGGCTCATCAATTTCATATTTGTCTTTGTTTGATGAGGGTGGGGCTATTTATCATTATTTTTTAGAGTCCAAACCAATAAGGGTTAGTAATAAAGGACCTTTATCAACAGTAACCTTATTGTCAAGAGAAAAACATAAATCTCATAATCATCCAAAAAGAAAACTGCAAAGTCAATATTGGAATCAACATAACCAAAACTGGACAAATATCAAACAAGTTTCACACACCTGGAGGCTGCAATCAAATGAAAACATTGCTGAAATATTGTTTATTTTGGGTTTCTTTATTTTTAGGATTTTGTTCTTAAAAGATGTCTCTGGAGAGAGAAAGAAAGAAAGAGAAATACTAAGTTTATATTAATTCAAAACTCTTATATCATATTTGATATGATATTTTTAATATCAACATAATCCACTAGTTAAAAGGGTTAGAGATAATACTTTACGTCTTTTTTATAAATAACACTATTATTAATACTATTTTGATATATATATATATAAATAATAAATTATTTAAAATTAGGAGAAATTGCCCATTTTAATATTTGTTCTTCTTACAGGTTTATCTTAAAAATTTGTCTTTGCCAAAAAGAGAGGGACAATAAGTTTATCTACCTCAAGACCCTCAACTTCATTTTATTTGACGTAAATAACAAGACACCATTATATTGGAGCAGTTTATCAGCAACTTGAAGTAAATATGGTCAAAGATTTCAACAAAGATTCGGATCTTTCTAGTCATTAAAGTAGGATAAGCTTTTTTCTGAAGGAATTCTGAAATTCGATTCATGCTTTTCACTTCTTTGGTGCTTCTGAAAAATTCTGAAGCCTAGTATGTAATCGTCAAACTGGGATATTTTCGTTGAGATTACATTTTTTAAAACACACAGGCTTCTAAAACAACAGTTAAAAAGGATATTTAATGACATAAATCTGTTAAGTTTGGCTAAGAAAAGTGTGGAAGTCTTGTTATATGTCAAAATTGGTTAATTTAAGGACAGTAACATAAAAGACATACATTAAAATTTTGAATCCAATTAAATCTTGTCACGTGTTTAATAGTTTCTTTTTTTAACATTTTTCACAAATTTGCTTTCTTTTTTCAAGTAAAACTAAAATAGCCTCCATTTTATACATACACAACCACACGTACTCAACATAAAGAAGATTAATCGATCAAATTGTGAGTACCTAACACACATAGTAGACAAAATTCAATTCGCATGGCATGAAATTTTTGTGTGTGTTGAGCCCCATTTGGCAAGCAACATTTGTTAACCATTTTTGACATGTTTTAGCACAAATACAACAAAAAAAAAAAATAATAAAAAATGATTAAAATCGTGTTCCCTTTCATGTTAAATATGTTATAGCACAACAATTTGAGTTTTTTGGTGTGGATTTTGTTGTACATCGCTTTGAAAATTTTGTCTAAATGCTTGAATTTATGGCAAATTTGATTAAATTTTTAATTGGAATTATGTTATAGTAAGTGTACAATCTTATATAAAACAGATTAGAAATTATGGAATTGTGGTTCATCGATCACCATAGTCATAGTTTGTAATTGGCACATGTAATTTGTAGCGATCATGTGCATCAAGCATGGTGGATAGAGTTAGGGACGAGATTGTAATTCAAATTTTAAAATTGAAAAGGTTACAATGAAAGGCTTAAAAAACAACTTTAGGGGGGTTTTGATCACTTTTTAATAGGGTGGGGGTTCTAATTGGTGGTTAAATGAAAATAAACTAAAAAAAATGTAATACCTATTTTACTTTTGACTTCTCTTGTTTTTTTATATAAATACATTGTTATCAAATCTTGAAAACATAACACACTCTCAAAATTTATTTATGTTACACTGTTTCTTAATTTCCATTATCAGTAGTTTGATAATATGAAATAAAGTTTGTTTATGTGGGTATTTATTTGAACTTTTAATCAAAACTTAATTTTTGTTAAATTTAAAAAATATAGAGACTTAATTAATTGATATGGTATTTACGTGGGGTTAACTGTAATTTACCAAATGAGGTATATGTTGATATGTTAGCAGGGGTTAACTGATATGGTATTTTTGTTTGCAAGATATATTTTGAGAATTTAATTGAAGTAGCCTTTTTGTAAACATCCCAAACGAATTTAACCTTGTAGACGAATTATGGTTTACATTTTATGGATTATATTTCATTTTTTATGGATTATGATTTAAGATTTACGTTTTGCAATAGTAGTTACAAAACATTATAAAACTATAAAATAAGTCAGTTAGAATTTTGACAAAAGTAAAGGAGGGAATTTGTTTCCTAAACTGTAACCTTAAAATCATAATTTATTAAGCATTAAATGTAAATGCATAAATCCTAAACACTAAATTGTAAACCGTAAACAGAAAACCTAAAAACTATACATCGTTAACAGTAAAAGCTAAAATACTAAACCTTAAACCTGCAATCATAAACACTAAAGATCTAAATCTTAATCTATCAGTCGTAAACTATAAATCGTAAACTATGAAACTTAAAATGCGAAACCATAAATCATCAATTGTAAACGATGAACCTTTCAACCACAGTCCATAAACCCTAAACTATAATCCGTAAAATGTAAACCTTAAACTAAAGCCTGGAACCATAAAACTTAATTCTTAACCCAAACCCCTTGAGACTTTACACCTTCTAAACTCACCAACCTCTAAACACTAAGCCGCAAACTAAAAACCTAAAAAATGTACAAATTGAACTGTAAAATTTGAATACTAAACCTTAAACTTACGATTGTAAATGATAAAGACCTAACTCATAATCCATCAACTATAAACCGTAAATAACAAATCACAAACTATAAAATTCAAAACTCTAAATTGTAAACCATAACCCATAAATGGAGAACCCTTCAACCATAATTTATAAACTCTAAACTTGTTCCATAATTTGTAAAAACTAAATAGTAGATGGTAAAACCTTAAATTGTTAAATTGTTACCCTAAAATCGTAAATATTAAATTGATATATTTTAGACATGCGAGTAACAATAAATATTTTTCCCTTATATGCTTAATAACTATAATAAAGGTGTTTTGGTTTGTTTTGATAAGGAAGGGATGGAAGATAATGGTACAATGAATTATGTAGGAAAGTGAGAAAATGTGGTTTAAATCTCGGAGCCCATGACATTAGATGGATTTATCCAAATGATAACTAAAGTCTTGTATATAAATTGGAGGCAAAATATGATTCAATTATCAATAAGACCCAGTAACCTTAGAAATTAAAGACCATTAGACATCACATGTGATCAATATATGGAATGTTTTATTGGACTTTCTTTTCAATTGAACACATTTGTAACATCCTAGATCTGGGGTCAGATTGAGATTTCTGAGTATTCTAGGGTTGTGTGTAAGTTTTGGGGTGAAAGAGAGGTTTTTCTTGAGTTTGAGGGCTTGTGCATGGATCTGTTTGGGTGGATTTGCATGCGAGCGCTGAAAAATGACATTTTTGTAATTTTTTCGGGATGCACGACCGTGCGTGAGAGATGTACGCCCGTGCATGCACATTTTTCCAGCTGTCTTGGTTTTAAGTCACGCTTATCCGTTTCCAAACCCATTTTCACCCAAAGTTTGGCTTTGATTTTCAGAGAATCTCAACCCTAGAAGTGGAGAGCAGCTTCCAAGACCTTCCAATCTAGCTTGAACTTGAGTTCTTCTTGAGAGAGAAAGATGTCTAAAGGTAAGTGCTTCATTCCTCTTTCCCTTGCGGTTTGATTATGTTTGATGCTTGCTTTATGCATAAGTTGTGTTTCCAGCATGCTTGTGATGTTCTCCTTTTATGCTGATGATGATTTGAGATGATTATGATGATGATTGATGCATATGTTTATGCTTATGTGTGAGAAAGTATGTTTATATATGTTTATGTCATGGATTGGATGATTGGCTTGAGATTTGAGTTGCTGGAAGTGTTATTATGCTTATTTGAAGTGTTGTGCATGTGATATATGCTTATTTTACATTTGAATTGAGATTTGGTTGGGAATCGAGTTGATTCTAAGGGGTTATACAAGTGTAGAGCAGGACGCATGCCCGTGCACCCGAGGCGCACGCCCGTGCATACTGCCTTTTCTGCATGGTCACGGTCGTGTTTACGTGTCCGTGCATACCCTAATTTGAGGGGTCACGACTGTGCATAGTTTATGCACGCCCGTGTACCAAGAGAAAATGAGAATGTTGCTTGAAATTCCAGAACCTTGCACGACCATATGCACGACTTGGTCAGGTCCCATGCGAGTTCACGCACGCTCGTGCACATGACACGCACGACCATGCGAGTTCACGCACACCCGTGCACATGACACGTACGCCCGTGCGTCAGACCAAAATGAGAAAAATAAGCTTTAATTGAGAAATGTGTACAGTAAACCCTATCCGATGGATAGAAAATAGTAAATTGAGCTCAAATAAGAATACATGATGCATCATACATTCAGCATAGCATGGCATGCCATACAGTGTTTTCAGAAGCGGATCCAAGGATCCAAATTCATATTTTCAAATGTAAAACATAGTTTTCAGAGGTGAATACGAGGGGGCACTTGTGAGTTTCAGCACCCGTGACACCAGGAGTTATATACTCATTACTAGCCCTATGTATTGGCATGTACCGGATTGCTCAGCTAGCAGTTTAGGTTTCCTGATCTGAGGATCAGATGTAGTTCATAGCGCGAGGTACTCAGTTCAGATCAGTTTCCAAGCCTAGGCCTGATGGCATCACGTGGGCTATACAGTTTATGGCACGTGTTTATAGAGAAAACTCACATGGCCAAGGTGTCGAATCTCTGTATTCATCAGTCTGCGCAGCATAGTTTTCAGTATAGCATAGTATCCCAGGGTACTCAGTTTTCAGTACAGCTTTCAGATAAAACTTTTATATGATTTCAGATGTGGGATCCCAGGATCCAACAACAGTTTTCATGAACAGTTTTCAGAAAATTATTTTCAGCATACAGGCCCAGGCCTAGTTATGATTTCAGCATGTTATCATATCATGTCATGATTATATGACACATCAACATATCATTCAGAGAATGATAAGACAGTAAGAAACTGTAAATGATCAGAACATGAAACAACGTGTAAAAGACACGAACAGCATAACATCAAAACATGATAAGCCACGTAATGACACGTGAATTTTAGATCAGTATCAGAACAGTTCAGTTTATGCTTTCAGTCAGAGTTCAGTGCGTCAAGTTTGACCTCTCGGATTACTCTTCACTCTAGGTTGTTTACGTATACTCATATACGTATTTTACGATCCGGTATGAGGTAGTATCCGATCAGTGAAAGATGAGACTGTCAGAGTTTGATAACAGTTGAGCCTGTTCTGTTTGAGTTGCGGTGGCAATCCTTCGAGAAGGATTGGGTTAGGGCCTGAGGATATGAAGTGCTTACTGGGTGATTTTATCACTCACTCCTTACTTTTCTTTCTCTTACAGGTGAGTTGTAGGGAGCTGGGAGGAGGAGTCTGCTGCTATCTGGGATCCAGTTTACTTCAGTTTTATTTGTATACACATGTATATGTTTTCCGCGAATATTTTAATATAAATACAGTTTTATTTGGGCATGTATATACGTATGTAGACATTGTACCACAGATTGTTTCGCTGCGATGTTTTGTTCAGTTAAGCATTTCGGTTGGGTATTATTGACCATATTTTTCTTATTTATTTATTTATTATTATTTTATATAAAGTAATGAACAGTAATACCCTTCTGAGGTGTTTTACAACATTCTAGTTTATGTTAAATGCACTGTAACTTTATTCAATTGTTAGTAACAACATGCCAATATGATTTTCAACAATTAGGTACAACAAAGCACAAGTTACAAAAAGGTTCCTACAGATGAAGATAACAGTGGCGATGAGGATGCAAATGACTTCTCAAGTTGTTGAAATAGATTTAGATCCAAAACAAAAGATTCATGATTATGATGATTATGAGGATAATAATGATGATGTAGAGAGGTTCTCGTAGCATACATGGATACTAATAAGAGATTTGTTGATGACTATTTTAGTGGTTTCAAGGATAAACCATTTAGTTAATATGGCACATACACTTTTGGTGTTTTCTAGGAGACACAATACATGCATGGTCATATAAGCCCCAACATGCATAATATACTTGAAGGGGTATTTCATTGGTTAGCTTCATACCTTGACCTCTCTTCCACACCCAATAAAGTAGAAACCCAAACACAATTTGATAGATGTTTTCTATTAGTATGCCATTAACAATGGATACCCATACAAAGTAGATAGGTCTAAAAATTTAAGATAGAATGTGAGTTATGTAAATAAGGGATGCAAATAATGTATATGTGTGATGAGGTTGAAACCATCAAAGGTCGTCTTCACTATCTCTCGCAATATGAATGAATGGAATAAAACTCTATTAAATTGGTTATCTTCTAGCTTAAAAAATTGATTGAAACAAGTGGTCGTGAACAACTCCAATTACCTTTCTAATAGCTTTGCTTGAACTAAGGCAATAGCACCCGGGGTCCCCCTAGTCGTCACTTGCACTTTAAAGTGGCACTCGAGGGGATATTGTAGCATCCTAATATGGTGTTTTATTCTTTGTTTTTTCACATCCTTTTCTATTGTAATTATCTATATAAAACAATCAAAACATTATGTTAATTATCAAAATACACATGTATTTCAACAAAAATAGACCAAACATTAAAAAAATACATATCAAATATCAAAAAACCCCTATACTTCAATCATGCTCCACTCGCGGTATGGGTTCCCACTAGCCCTTATAAGTTCTAAGAAGTAACCAAAACACCCCTTAATCTACCCCGCCACTTGTGTCATGAAAACCCAATTTTTGAAAAATAACAAAAACACCCTTGTCCCGAATCATGACCATCAAGCGTGATATGAGTGATAACTACGAATGACGAGTCGTGGTAGAATTGCCCTACTTTTGCTTCTACACCAACTTTAACATAATTACATTAATAAATTTCATCAAAATCAATAAATGTTCAGGTATTTAAATTAACTTTCAAACATAATTCCAAAACCTCATGAACTTCTTAAATTCACACCAAAAAAAAAAAAAACTTAAATTTCTACTCTATCAAGTGCAAAAGATGATGAGAAAGGATTGACCAACCTTTTTTCTCATTTAATTTTCACAAAAAATGGTCAAAAATGGCCAAAATTTGAATCGGTTTGGTCACTAGAATTTGAAACTTGAAGTGCAAGTGGAGACTTTTTCTCCACTAACTAGGCTACAATAGATTTATATACGAGGGGCATTTTCATCTTTTGACTCAATTATATAAAGAAATTTCATTTGATGTTGATGAGTACATGTAACACGAGTGATTGGGTATACCGAAAATGAAGAGTATGTTTGTTTAACTTTAAAAACTAAGGTCAAATTCGTTACGAATGTTAAAAAAAAAAAAAAAAAAAGCTATTTAAATTAGTTTCCCAATTTAAAAACTAAAAAAATTTAAAAAAAGAAACTAAAAACTAAAAAGTATGAATGGTCGGAATCAAAATCAAAGATATCTAATTCAAAAACTTAAAAGAAAAAGAAAAAAAATAAGCTTAAAACCAAAACAATTGAATTATGTCTAATGAGTTAAAAATTAATTAAGTGTATTTTTCAAATTTTTATTATTTTATTGGTATGCTTTCTAACAATTATATGCACACACTTCTTATATCCACTTTATGTATTATGTATCATCAGGATGATTTTGAATTAAAGATAATTTTATACAAAATATGTATAAAAATTTATTTCATAATATAAATAGACAAATTGTTTATAAAAATTCATTGCATAATATGAATATGGAAAACAGGTATAATAATTAATTGCTCTTTTCAGGGTGAAGCATTTGATAATACCCTAGTTAAATTCTCACCATTTATGTACATATATAAATACGTATATAGATGTAAAAATCTTTCATATTATAATGAGTAAAAGTATAAAGAAATTAACAGTAATCAAGCCTAAATTTTTATTTCATATCAGTCTAAACACATATTGTACACCTTTTTGGTTCTACTACAAAATCAAGATTATTTTGTGAATTAATGAATATCACATATTATATATATCTTTTATATTTCTGAAGCATACATAGTCGAAATTGGATTTTGGAAGAGTGTGTGTATGGAGCCCTTAGTTTCTTCAAAAATAGCATATTCATGTCAAGGGCCAATAGGCGGGTGGGGCAAATTACTAATTATAAATGATTTTGATAACTTATCCTAAGAATGAGTAATAGGTGAACAAAAAATCTTATATGTGACACTTCAAAATTAGAGTTAAAGGTAAATGGGGCATATCATATGTCATACACTCTGCAACGTCTACATTGAAAATTAGTGGCCATGCTTTTATGAATTCAACTTGCTGTGAATTACAACCAGCAATCAGGCCCCATTACTCCTGTTATCAAATATATAGAAAGAGCAAAATTAAATGCACAGGTTTAGCTTTATACAAGTAAGACACCAAAATGGAAGGTAAAATTTCTGGTGCATGCACGCCTTACCCAATTCTAATCTAATATAAAAGAGGCAGATCAATAATATCCTCCCCCTTTTACTAAATATTTATCAATATTCAGTTGATTTTGTACGAGCGACATGATGGGTGCACAACCAAGAGAAATTTTAGTGTTTTTTAGTTATATGGTAAGCCTCCTACCCAGGAAAACCATCAATAATGAAATTTAATGTTTACTAGTTTGGACTCACTCTATATAAACAATGTGGAGTTCATCTCTTCCTACATGCACCTCCTGGAAACTAGTAAAGCTTTACTGAGCTGCAATTTCACTTTTATTTTTCTGTTTTTGTTGCTCTTTCTGCTTGTGTTTTTATTGTCTCTTTCTCTGCTAACTAAGCTCTCTTAACGTCTTTTGTTTTGTTTTTACTTTTGCAGCACATGCAAGACATGGATCATAAAGCCCCTAACACTCATCTTCCAATGGCTCAAGTACCTGGAAAGCCGAGTTCTTGCAGGGGAAGTGAAGGTTTGGCTTCCATGGTCGATATGGATATCGATACTTCTGAGGGAAACGATAACTTTGTCACCAGGTCTCTTGCAGTCAATAGTTCAATGTTTTTGCTTTGTCCTTCTTCGCCTCCTTACGAACCTCCCTACCGACATGATTTCAAAATACAATTTCTTCCGGTACATTGTTATGGCTGCGGTGTACGTTTTGATGATCGACCCACCACCGCGGACAAGATACCAGCTTCTAAACAATCCTTTTACTTTTACAATGAGAAGGTCTATTGTAGTTCGGCCTGTAGACAAGAGATCATAAATATCGAATTACCATCTTTAGCGTCCAAAGACGACGAGGACACAGCTAGTAACCCCAAGGCAGCCCCAAGGAAGAGGAAGCCAATAGATCCAGCCCCAGCTCGTAGAAGCTGAGAATATGCACGTCATTTTCTGCATTACAATAATCTTCACTCCCTTCAGCCCCATTATAAGCTGTAACATAGAAGAAGATTTCACAAAATCTAGCCTGCATGCATGATTTTTGTGAAGAAAAAGCTCTCTATTTATTAGGTTTGTAAGAAAGACCTGTAATATAATGCGTTTTTAAGTTTACCAACTCCGTGCTTTCTCTATTTGTTTTACCAACTCTCCTTGAATGGTGAACTTTGTCTATGGATTGAGTGTAAAAGAAGAAAAATTTTGTCGGAACTGAATAGTTGGGGAGGACATATAGAACTAGTGGCTATGATTAATTAGGTTAGATAGAATTTAATTAATATTAAACAATGGTAATTAATGGCACTAATAACAGGATTTAAAGGGAAAGAAATGGTAGAAAGGGTGTCACTGATTGAGGAGATGGGGCTACGAAATTTGTGCCAGAATCAGATGGGCATACCATGCCAGTCAGCTTTTTGGCGATTTTGCTTGAGTGAGATAAAAGAAGCAGATGCACCATTGTTGTTGGATTGGACATTCTTAGCTAAGTTCTCCTCCATTGCATCGTGGCATCGGAAAACCCTTTTTGTGGTTGTGGACTTCAAGATGTCATTTTGGTCCAAAACACTATTTCCCACCCAACGTTTGATGAAATGATAAGCTACCACCCTTAAAATTTTGACATAGCAAAATTCTTACCAGCCCGATCAACCCATAATTGCCTTATTACCCTTGTTATTCAACATAACACCCAAATACAAACTAACCCATATGAACCTTCAAGTCCAATTGGCCAAACACTTAACCCACCATGCAACCCATTTAAAATTTCAAAAACTCCTTAAAGTTAAACAAAATTATAATTTAACCCAAATAAATAATTATTTATCATTTAGCATTTCAATATTTCTAGTGATAAAATTTTTATTATTTTTAATTTTAATTGATATAAAATTAAGTAAAAAATATTTAGCAAAAATTTAAGAATAAATTATTATTATTTAATTTGAAAGTATTTTTATCTTTTTAATAAATTTATAAAATATTTAATAAAAATTTTAACAAACAGATGAAAATTTAGTTTGTTTAAATTTAGTGTATAAAATTTTGTCATTTCAATAAACATTGAATGAGGATAAGTCCTTTGGCCATTTTTATTACCCTTTTAAATTGATATGGTTGAACTCATACACACTTTACAGTCTATCTAAATGTGATGTCTATTATAAATTACTACTATATTTTAGACACATTCAGAGATCAAGTCAACCTGTGAAAAAAAGCATGGTTTGCCCTAACATAGCCCACAATTTTGTGAGTTGTATTGAAGGCTTATGGGTAAGTTTTAAAGACCAACTCAACATAGTTCACAACAAATAAACTAAAAAAATAAAAAAAAAAACTGTCAAAGATGTATGTGACCCAATCCATCAAAGATCCATATAAACATGGTCTAGAGGATTCGGATTATATCCTGATCCTTATTATTCCAACAAGTCAACATGACTTGACACAACCCATAAATCACACATTAAACATGGTCCAACACAATTCAGAGGCGTCTTTACCTTCTCTTATAATAGTACTACTTTTTGAAGTATAGAAAGAAAAACCCCTACATAAAGACATTGTGGATACCTTTCTTATGTAAGTATGTTTTTAATCTTCCAATCTCCTTTTATCATTCCAAGAAACTATAAATCAAAGAAATTGTCTAGCTTTTTTGTTACAATACTTTTTGTACATACTTTTTGATTAAGTCGGAAAAGAAAATGCCTTATTTATGATAGAATTAACATTTGACCAATCCAACTATCCAAGGCATTACAATTTTCGAAAATAATCCCAAGTTTTAAAATTTATATATTCTCATTTTAAACTAATTTCGTAACCTAGTCAATCAAGTGTTGTTCTCTCTATGAGCATCGGCCACCGGAAATATACTTTTGTTGATCAAGCATTTTTGATAAGTAAAATAGTGCAAATAAGGCTCTTTAGCAGCTGGCTTACATATCCAAACAACTTTTATTAGAAAATATTGAATCTTTTGATCATAGGAGGAGGCGAGGGAAATGTCCTCCTCATCTAACACCTTATGCATACCTCTTCTTTCTAAAACACCTACATAATTCGATTTGTGTTTTGTTTGAATTTAAATTTTAGTTTGTTAGTGAACAAATTATTTCTTTCATTACTTAGGCAAATCATAAGGTTCTAAATCCTTGAGCTTTGTGTTCGTTTTTATATCCTTGCTATAGCCAAAGCTTTCCACCATCAACCATCAATTGCCCAACAATTAGATGTGTATTTAAGTTCTCATTAATATAATATTTTTTATCTTCCTCTTATAAGCTTATCTTATTCTTTATTTAAGTGTTATATTAAAGTTAAGAATACAATCTTTATTTAATTACAATTTTGTCCCTTTGATGACTACTACTTTATAAATTAAGAGTTTAAATAATACTTAGACAAATTAATGAAAATAACATGTTTTCTAATGGTGTTATGTGATATTAACCAACTCTATATGAATTATATAGACAGAGTTAAAAAAATATGTTTTGTCAAAATTACCCACATATATAATGGTGGTTTGCTCATTTCAAAATGTCCATCATTCTTATCATGAGTAGGGTTAGATTCGAACCGAATCAAACACAAACAATAACATATTCGTGTTCGGACTCGTTTCGTACTGTTCGGATTCGGATTTGGATTCGTATTCGTGTTTGTCGAACATTTTTTATAAAGTTCGTATTCGTGTTCAGTTCGTATAATTAAATTTGTATTCGATTCGTATTCGTATTCGTATTCGATTCGTATAATTCGTTTTTATATTTATTAAAAATTATAATTAATAAAATTTAATTAAAAATTTATTATTTTAAGTTCGGGCTCGTGTTCGTGTTCGGACTTGTGTTCGTTGAATTTTAAAATTGCTGTTCGTGTTCGTGTTCGTGTTCGTGTTATGGTTCGTTCGGTTCGTTTCAGGCTCGTTCGAGCCGAACTCAAAAATGAACCCGAACACGTTCAGTTTCGTTCGGCTCATTTCGAGCTCGTTCGAGCCGAACTCAAAAACGAACCCAAACACATTCGGTTCGAATCCAGCCCTAATCATGAGAATCCAACTCTTAGATCTTCATTGTTTCACCAATTTCTTAGTCGAATTCATTAGTAAAACGAGTTATAACGTTAATATTAATTAGTTTATTCAATTTTATTAACGTTTACAATGATCATTTTTTATTCTATTTAAAAGTACAATATTTTAAAAATTTGTGTTTTTGAGTTTGAAATTAGTTGTTAGTTGATGAAAATTACTTATTTGTTAACTTAAGGTGTGGTTTAAGTGTAAAAATTGTTTATTTTATTGAAAAATGATAGATTTTTTTGTTGGTTGAAAGTTTTAGGGTAATGGACCAAATTTTCAAACTTTTGTTAGTATATTGAATTTTTTAGTTTAAATTGATTGTTAGATGATGAATAATTATTTTTCGTTAATATATTGATCGATTTGTTGAGTGAAATGATGTATTTTACCGAAAATGAGCGAAAAACCTAATAGATGCGATCAAGTAAAATTGGGCTCCAACTTAAATAGGCCGTCTACAAGGGGGCAATTTGATATTTGCCACTTGCCCAATTATTGCCATGGTAATGGAATCGGGGGGCTAAGTGATAAGTGGGGCGGCTACTTGGATGCAAATGGACAGTTGCCTTTTTAGGCAAACTGCCCGGGGCAAATAGATATTTGATAGGACTAGTTAACTTGGGACAAACGAATATTTTTTAGAATACATTTGCCAAGGGTAAAATGATATTTTTACCTTCTTAAAAAAAATTTTCCTTGCAATTTTTTTTTTCATTTTAATTTTTTATGTTTTATTTGTTTTATACTAACCTAATTTTATTTTTTTGGGTCAATTTTAAAGAAAGTATAAATTTAATTAATATAAGGTATCATTTTAAAGTGCAATTAATAATGAAATGATAAGAACATAATCAAAAAGATTGAAGGAAAGTTGGGTAAGGCTCAATGACAATTATTATGAGGGATATTATTTTGGTCGATTTACTAATTTGGAGAAGAGTAAATTTAGTGATGTGCTTTTACATTTATTGCTTTATAGGTAAATTAACTATGAGAACTCTTTTCTGTGAGCTTTGGGGTTGGCTAAAAAGAGTTACATTTTCCATGGTCTACAAAAGTTAAATGACATAAGGGTAATTATGTAATCTCAAAGAAATTTCTTTTAAATTATTTTCTCTCCATTTTTTTCTTTTAATTTTTAAACTCTTTGACTTTTTTAAAGAGTGCTAATTAAATTAATCAAACTTAAGAGACTTTGTAAAATGTAACCAACAATTGTTTGTCTCTTAACTTTTTTGGGTATTAATTAAAATAATCAAACTAGGGAGACTTAATAAAATATAACAAGATATCAGGGTTTAACCTAATCGAAAAAAGAAGAAATCACCAAGGCTGTCAAAGTTCAAATTACGATGAACCTAATAACCTATGATTTACTTAGTCTACGATTGTAAGTTTAGATGGTCATAGACTCTTGAATTTATTCTCTTCGATTAGTTAAATGTTAACTGATTGATATAGGTTTGAAGTTTCTGGATTATTAAAAAAATAATAACATATAAAGAATAACTGCAACATTATATTAAGACTAATATTATGTACATTTATAATTAGAATTAATTTAGGTGCATGACCATTATTATATTATTATTTTATTTTTAATTCAAAATCACTTAATTATATGATAACACATTATTATTAGATTAATTTATATTATAAGAGCACATAATTTTGTTGTTATACTAATATAAGGAGCTAACTCAATTAAATACAATCTCACTCTTACCTTAACCTTGCAACCAAATCCTAAACCTAACTCTCAACTTAATCAATCTCTAATTCCTATTTACAATATCTTAATCTTTAACATTCATATATTACGATGACATTTATACATGTTTAAATGATGAAATATGTGTAATTCTAGGTTAGTAAATAATTTTTGGGATTTAAAGTTGCATGACATGAGAAAATGGCCAAACAACAAAGAAAGTCGATGACATTCCTTCCCTAGGCTGTGTAATTTTCTCCAAGGGTTTTTTTTGTAAGTTTAATACTATAAGGTTCTTTTTCGTAATTTTTTGAGTGACCAGGGCTTTTGCAATTTTTTTTTTATGTACCCAAGACAAAGCACTAAGCAGGTCACATAAAATCTTGCCCTCACCCAAGATTTTCCTTAATAAGTGCCATCCAAAAACTTTTAAAAAGTCAAATATTTAATTATTGATCAATTTTTTAAAATTTTTTAAAATTTATTATAAAATAACCAAAATACCCTCTATTAGAAAATAAATAATTGTAATTTTAAAATAAAATTTAATATAAAATAAAATTAATTTTATATTAAAAACGTAATCAAATGACTGGAAGTGCTTACCTAGTTGGATTGGTGATCAAATCTGGTAGTCAAAATGATAGAGACGATTAAATCTGATTGTAAAAAATATAATCGTCTTTGCTATTAAGGATGACTGAAAACGATTAATTTTAAGTATACCAGTCGTTTCTGTCAGATCATTGATGATTATATCTGACTGTCTTTATAATCAAGACGATTAAATTTAGTCGTCAATCCAATCAAGTGGTCAATTTTTATCACTTGATTAGATTTTTTATGGTTATAACTATCGACGACGGTGGTTGTTTTTTAAATTTTTACTAAAATTTTAAATTTTTTATTATTATTTTAGTATTGTTTATATTTTAATTATTTTTATAAAATTAATTTTATTTTATTATTTTTTATTCAATAAAATAAAAATATTTCTTTTACCTAATTAATTTTATAATTAAATTTAATAATTAATTATTAAATTTAATTATCAATTAAAATTGATATATAAATATTTAATTTTTTTAAATTAAAAAATAAAATTTTATCAATCGTTTATATTACGTAACGCAAAGAAAAATCTTTATTATCTCAGGCAACACTGTTTAACCCAAGTCACTAAAAGAGTTTCTCAAACACAACAAAAACACTATTATCTCTTAAATCCTAAAACCATTAACGATTTTAATCACAAAACAGTAATAAAATTCATAAATACACGACAAATCTTCTCCTTCGTATATACAAACCTTGAATAATCCATATTTTGACCAAAAATTATTTCAAAGATTAAGATATTGATTTTGGCACTTCGAGTAGAATAAACTGAAGCTAAGTTTATATATGAGAATTTTTTAAATAATTTTTTTTAGATATTGATTTTTGCACTGCGACCTTCGCGTCTAACCGACTGAGTTAATAGGCCATGTAAATTTTTTTTTTTTTTTTGCAACTTTGGATACAAGTTCTTTGTACGACCCCCGAATGTTATAATTTGTGTAAACCCCAGCTGACAAGAAATTATCCATGGCGACGACAGAAGAATACGAGGTATGTATTTCTGTTTGTTGCGATTTATGGGGTATCTTAGTAATAAATACGTTGATTCGTTGGATATATATATTGCTTGGGTGTAAATTTTGGGGTGTTCTTAGATTAATATTAATAGTATAGTTTGGGGATCGGTTGAAATTGATGTTACTTTATGTAGTTCTGGTTCATAATTATCAATGTAGTTATTTTTAACCCTAAATTTAGTTGTTTATATCATTTAGTGAGCAATTTTAGGTATTTATGACAGGAGTAATTTGATTTGATTGTAGATTGATGAGAAAAAACAAGCTGCTGCTGATGTACTGTTCCAATATTCAAAGTTTGTGATGGCTTGTATTGGGAATCAAGCTCGACCTTGTGACTTGAGATTGCATTTGATGAAGGTGTTGTGTCATTTCTTTTGTTATTGATTGGGGGCATGAAGCTTCTTTTATACTTTCCCCAATTCAAGCCATGTTGATTGACACTATTATACCTGTTCAGGAGATTTCTGGGTTGCCAACTACTCTGAAGAGATCACCTTCTCAAGGAACAGCTTCTCCTGATCCAATGGGCGAGTCTTCAAGCTCAGGCACAGGTAAACTGAAAAATCCCGACGGTTTTCGGCTACAATAGTTTTAAGATGAGTTGTGGTTAGTTGTAATTTGTGGCGTTTCTTTTGTGATTATTCTTTCGTGGTTATGGAATATTCTTTTTTTATAGTGGAACATAAAATGTCATCCAGGATTTATGATGTGTTAAATCTATTTTTTTCAATAAATTATTGAGTGATTTGGATTTCATGACTTGTTTCTAAATCTTCTAGTGGACAGAATACCCAAGAAACTTTAATGCACATACATATTTGTTTATGTGTATTTTGATATATGTGATGAAGGTTTTTTTTTTTTTTTTTTTTTGTGTTGTCGCAGATCTTCTTGATTCTTATCTAAATCTGATCACACTCTAGGCTATTGAACTTAAAGTAGGTTAGTCCTTGGATTATTTTAAATCTTTAAGCATTAAGATTAGATTTTCTTGTTGAAGAATTTATGGAGTTATAATAGTTTCAAACACATGTAACTGATTGACTAGCTAAACAGTGGTCAATGAGCCTACATAGTCATTAAAGTAAAATAAGTTGCATAAAACATAAAGGTTAAAGTTGCAGAAACACCTCACAGAATGCTGATGTTAGTGTGTGACTGCAAAACTTTTGTTTTGGTGTTGTGTGATGAAATAACTTGGATGCTTTACCTTTTCCTCCTCTTATTGTTAATCATGTCTGTTGAAAGTTTTGTCATGCCATACAAAGATGAGAAATATTCTAACAATGATGGTGGCTAGAAAAAAATTAAGAAAAAGAAATAATTATCTTTTCAAGATATGGGTAAATATATTTCCACATTTTGCTTGAACCATATATATGCATACAACATAGTAACAGAAGGGAGATTATCAAGAGTATCTATTGACGAATTTGATGTTTGTGTTTGTGTTTGCACTTTAAATTGAAAATCTGATAAATTCAAGCTTTTGTAGTCTAAACACCAATTCTCAAGCCAAAATCGCCTCTATTGCTGCTATTGCTGCTGAACTCTTTATTGCTTCTCAGCCTGAAGCAATTAAGAGCATGAAACTTCTCTTTCTTTGTTTACAAGTTGCAGCATGGAGTTTAGGTGGTTGTTGATAGGGCTGAGTTATTGTGAGCTGAAGATTCAATTTCTTTTTGTTTCCTCTATCTGCACTTTGACTTTTAATTGCACCCAAATCTTTTAGTGCCCTCATTTATAAAAATTGCTGCTGGATTTTGGTTGGTGAGTCAAGGGATCTATACTTTGCTTGTATAGCTTTGTCTTTATGGTAGTTCTTGATTTCATTATATGTTCTTCTGTAAAACGTTCTTGCTAAAAGAGACCAGTTTTTAATTAAACCATAAACAAATTCCCGTTTGATCTTCTTTGCAGAATTCAATAATGAAAGTTGATAAAACTTTGTTTATAGCTTACCTGTTCCACAATAGTGAGTAGATTAAACTTGATAATAATTTTATTGTCTTCATTGAAATTCCCACACTTGGTATCAGGGCATATCTGTTTTCTCTACCAGTAGTGGTAACTCTTGCCACAAGGGAGAAGATCAGCAGCTTTTGGGAAGCTGTAGCAGACTACTCTGTGAGCTTGAATGTAACTGAAAAGTTCTTCACAGTGCAATCACCATTGTTGTTATGACCTTGGTTACGACATGAACACTGAGACATGGTAGCACCATTAAACTAGCAAAAAGTAGTAGTGTAGTTCACTAGTTTTTCATTGAATTAGAACCCTCTTGCACTATAAATCTCTTGAGTTCTAGAATATCCTGTAAAATGTTTTTATCTTTATTATGTGTGGGCAAAATATCTTCTCCATTACTGTTGTTTTCTTTTTAAATTGTTTCTATTAACTACCAAATGTGTTAATGCTGCCAGCTTCTTGGGTTAGAACCTAGTTGTTTGAGGGTGGAAAGATGCTTTTTTGTAATCTTAAGTGCCTATAATCACTATCCTGCATAAATTGGAGGGCTTATGAAAGTCTTGCAGAATTTCTTCAAATATTATTATGCAAAATTTTGAAGATAAACTTATTGATACTAGGCATGCATTGTAGAAAAGATTTGAAAAAATTTTAAGTTGACGTTCCTCATGCATTTGTGGTTTAAGCGTGCCATCTGGTTTGATATATTATTTTCTCTATTCATTGGACTTGCTAAATAGTGCTTTTTCAGATGGCTTTCTTGATTGTTATCCTAAATTAAGCTGCTCATAATATAGCTGTATAATATTCTTATTAACTACTCAATGTCATTCACCTTATTTTTAAAATTGACTATCTCTAAGCTTGATTTTGGTACCCTTTTCTCCTAAACCTTTTCCCGGTTCTTTCTCAGGTGCTTGAAAAGAATAAGTAGCCTTCTCAATTTGATGAATTTTCCAATCAAGCTCTTTATGTTGATTTTTTTCAATCTGCCTAGCCACAGGTTGATCTTTATATATTTTTAGTGGCAAGGCAACGTTCTTCGCCATTTTGTTACCCTCAGCTTCAAAGTATGTATGCATTTTTGAAGCTTCAATAACCCTTCAAATGCTTAGTGTAGTCTGCCTTTGGATAAAAACCTTTCTTTAACTTTATCCACTAACCCTACCATCTGATGAACTTGCATGTTTACATATTTATGCAAAACCGGCAATTAAACATCTATCCAAATATAGCAACAATTAAATTATTAGCCCAAATTGTATAGCTAGGCTGTTGGAACCGTCCGCTAAGCTGGTTGAACTGGGAACCCCCAGATATTTTGCAGCATGGGCTTGGGCAAAGTTTAGTTTACTACCCCCGTCCACAAGGATACAAACGTCTTTCTGTCCCACCCTACCTCGAAGTCGATTTGTCTCTGGGAAGCTTCCGCCCTCCAAAGCATGGAGGCTTATGGCGGGCGGTGTTGCAAAATCAACAATCATCTCCGAGATGGCTAGCTTTTTAGCAGTTAGCATCAGTGAGGCTTAGAGGTGGGTCATCCTCTTCTTCCCGTGAGGGTAGGAGGAATAAACGACCTCTGCACTTATGGCCAATATGGAACTTTTCATCGAGTCCTTCCTCTCGCCGTAGGAGCTGTTTGAGTGGATATAAACAATAGGCAACCTCAGTAGCACGTAAACGGAAACGGAAACGTTAAAATGTATTTTCTAAAAAATATAGAAAGCACAAACAGGGGAGCCGGCTCCCGGGGAGAAGATGTTTTCCGAACATGCTGGAATCTGAAGCTCTCAAAACAAAATATTTAACTTCGTATTTACAAATTGAAGCTCATCCTTTCAGTTCAAAATTACAACAAAACAATAAGAGTACGTACAAATTATTAGCTCTACCTCTGTTTACCTTTCTTTGTGACCATAAAGCGTCTCCTCATCGCTGAGCCTCTCTTCCATCCAACCAACAACATAAATAAATAACAATAACAATAATTAATAGGGCTCCTCCGAATTGTTGGACAACATGCCCAATCCGAATCACAAAAGGCTTATAAAGACAAAACATTCCAAGAAGGGAAACTAGAGAGAATTTGACTTAGTTTAATTGGAGAGCTAGAAATAATCTGATTCGATACGAGTATAATTCACATCTTGATTTGAGTTATTATAAGCAACTGTAAAAACCAAATACTGTAATAAGCCTTGTCAAGCTGAATACAATGCGACCTGCCATGCTGAAGGGTCATTCTATGCCAAAATTTTTATTGATAGATTCGCTATTTTATATTTTTTTAATATTTTTTGTAATATCTTGATTTAAATGTGTATATATATATATATATAAATTTATTAAAAAATAATAATAAATTAAAATTATCTAAATTAAAATTGTTAATCACAAATTGTTAATTATAGTTAAGTGGTTAATCACAAATTAAATTGTTCATAATGTAGAAACAATCACAGTGGCATTTTAGTCTTTTTGTAGCTTTCGTAACACGTCAGTTCCCTCTTTCAACAATTTTCTTTTTGATTGCAAGAGTCAGATCTCCGCCCCATAGAGATACAAACACTGAATCGAAAACATATCGATCTCCTCATCGTCATCACTTCCTATGTCTGTCGCTAATAAATCTTTTTTTTTTTTTTGTTTTTGGTCTTTTGAACTTTTTTATGAATTCGAATTTATTATTCATTTAACGTAAATCGTAATTTGTGAAATCATTGCTACGTAGAAGTACACTATGTCATCTGCTTCAAGATGTTTTTTCATTTCGGAGGAGATTCAAGAATCATTGCTCCTTTTTTTTGGTTTGAATAAATTATGGTTAAATCTGTGCTCCTTGAAATTTTGATTTATGGATGAACTAAATTGAATTACTGGAATTTGTTAAACAAATATTTTCATATTGAAAATTTTAAATCAGATTTATTCATTTATTTATTTGTTTTTCGCTCGATTTTTGTTGGCTAGATTGATAAGTGGCAGACTTCTTTTCGTCGTTGGGAACATAGTCCTGGTTGTGATGTTGAGCAGGTGCATCTTAAGAAGGAGCTACTGGCCTCTTACGAGAGCATTGAGTGGCAGGTACAGCAAATTATTCTATTTTTGTTGTTGAAGCTCCGAACTTTGAGTCTGAAATTTAGGCATGGATTCTCAGATCAAATTTATGATTCAATGGTGTGCTTAATTAATAATGCCACTTTCCCTTTTTTTTTTTGGATAAAATTATGAATATAAATAAGGTACTGAATGAAATATCGATCGACATTGCAATAGTAAACTGGTTCTTCGGGTCACTACCAACAAAGAGAGGCAAGATCTAAATTCACTGTTTCCAATTTGTTGAATTTAAGGTCTATAATATTTATTAGCTTTGCCAATAGAATGTAGTACAATGTCTATGTTTAGTGATTTGGTCAAACACTGAAATTAATCTATGAGCTAATAAATTTTGTCTGCCAAATTTGTTGCCTACGAATGTGATTTTCTTTTTTTTCTGAATAATGTAAATCTATGTACTTCTTTTAATGCCTTCATATTTTGTAACTTGACGGAACTTTAATATGCTTTGCCCTGTTCGAGAAATACATTTGCTGGGAATAACTTTGTTGATGTTATCCAATTGGCAGTGGGATAGGAAAAGCTGACGCAGCAGGCATGAAAAAAAAAACTGGTGCGGATAAGGATCGAGGAAAGAAAGCTCGCGCATGAAGTAAAGAAGAACAAAAAAAAAAAAAAAAAAAAAAAGGAAGAGAAAGAAAGGCCAAAGTACTTGTTCCCACCCATAGTTTGAGGCGGCGCGCCATTTTCATCCATTAACTTTTAAAAGCTTATAATCTTATCCTCAATCAAATTTAATATTAAATATAATATTAAACAGTAATAATTCAAAGGTATTTTTATCTTTTTAATATTCAAATTTTATAAATAATAAAATAAATTTTATATAAATATAAAATTTTAAAAAATTTAAAATTTAAGTAACCACCGCTGCCAATGCCAATGACGGTGACCTCTAATAAAAAAAATTTATTGTTTGATGCCATCAAAAGACAGATGTTGATTTTGAATTTAAGAAGAGAGTTTAAGTGTTTAAGATGAAAGAAATAAAAACAATTCAAGAATATGCTGACAGAACAAAGAATGTGGTAAATTTGACTAGAGTGCATAGAGATAAGCTTACAAGTTAAAGGATTACTAAAAAGATTCTAGTTAGTATTCTAGAGAGATATGAGTAAAAAAACTCATCACTTGAGGATATTAAAGACTTTTCAAAACTTTTCATATATGATGTAATCAATACTTTGAAAGCACAAGATTAGATAAGAGCTCTTAGGCAAAAAGATTCTATTGAAAGAGCTCTCTATGTAAAGTAGCTTGAAAAGAAACATAGATATAATTTAGGAAAAAAAATACCATGCTAAGAAAGGTGGAGATAAAGGAAAGCAAAACAGTGAAAGCTCAAATAGTGGTGATAAAAAAGGTTGGTATAATCCTTATCCTTACCGCAAAAAGAAAGAACATTCTCCCAGTAAGTGTTGGTTTAAAC
The DNA here is from genome assembly GCA_026122585.1 of Anacardium occidentale. Lineage (NCBI taxonomy): Eukaryota > Viridiplantae > Streptophyta > Magnoliopsida > Sapindales > Anacardiaceae > Anacardium > Anacardium occidentale. The sequence goes on along the minus strand of JAJEJH010000005.1, from coordinate 993,978 downwards.
CAAATTTGAGATGCAGACTAGGTGGACAACTTGGTCATATTGATCAAGTATGCCAAAACAATGTTCGAACTCAAGTTCAACATGCACAAAATGTTCACAATACAAAAAAGTCAGATGATCAGGGAGAAAATCCTTTTACACACGCATCCATTTTTCAAGACTTGGATACTATTTATTCATCCAAAGTAAAGATTTGCAGTAAAAATCTCTTGGAAGTTAAAGGCAAGGGCTTTGTTCATATCCAAACTCAAGCAGGTACAAAAATCATTAATGATATTCTTTATGTTCCTAAGATGACCTATAATATGTTGAGTATGGCATTAATGGTTGATAAAGGTTACTCTTCGCATTTTGCTAATAAATTATGCGGGATTGTTGATCAACAAGGGAATAAGCAAATGAAAGTAAAAATGGAAAATAAAAACTTCACTGTTAGTTGGATTCAATTTTGTGATAATGTTTTTCAACATGTTGAGTTTAATTCACAATTATGGCATAAAGATTAGGCCATTTTAATTACTTAACCTTAAGATAGATGCATGCAAATCAGATTATGCTAAATCTCCCTATTGTTAATGAACTTTAAAATGTACTTGAAGTCTACCAGTTAGGAAAAAAAACCACACTCGTTTTCTCCAATAGCAAGTCAAAAGCTTCAGATAGACTTCAACTGGTGCATTCGAATGTTTATGGTCCTATGAGCATTCCTTCTTTGAATGGGAGCAAATACCTTCTATTGTTTGTTGATGACTAATTTCGAGAATCACTGGATTTTTTTTCTTAACACAAAAATCTGAAGTTTTAAGTGTGTTCAAGAGATTCAAGTCAAAACATGAAAAACAAGTTGAATGCAAACTCAAGATAGTCGAAACTAACAATGGTACTAAGTACACATCTAAAAAATTTGTTGAATTATAGAATTTAGAAGGAATTATGCATCAATTTACCACTTCATACACTGTACAACAAAATGGAGTTTGGAAAAGAAGAATATATCCATTTTGGAAATAGCAAGGCGTCTTATGTTTGAAAAAAAAGCTTCCTAAGGAATTTTGGGCCAAGGATTCAAACGCTGTAGCATACCTGTTGAACCTATTGCCTATAAAAGCCTTAAACCTTAGAACACCTCATGAGTTATGGTTTAATGAAAAACCAACAATAGACACTTAAAGGTATTTGATTGCTTGTGTTATATGTATGTCTCAAATAAGAAAAGAACCAAATTCGATGAGAAAATATAAGTAGGAATTTTTGTAAGATATAATAAGATCACTAAAGGATTTAGAATTTATAATCCTAGAACAAAAACAATAGTGATCAGTAGGGATGTAAAATTTAATGAACTTGCATACTAGAATTGAGAAGCAAAAGAAGGAAATCAAGTCGAATTAGGTACTCAACCCAGATACATTGTGCAGCCTAATGATAAATCTTATTCAAGTGATGAAGAGCAAATTCCTGCAAATAGAATAAGAGATTTTAATGACATATACAATAGGTGTAATAATTGAGCCTACCTTCTTTGAAGTTGTTAAAAGTGAAGGTTGGAAAGTTGCAATGTGTGATGAGGTTGAAATGATTAACAAGAACTTGACCTGAAGTCTTGTAGATAGACTTGAAAATCAAAAAGTTATAGGGGTAAAATGGATTTATAAACAAAGTACAGTCTAGATGGTCCAATTTATAAACAAAGTACAGTCTAGATGGTCCAATAATCAAGCTTAAGGTTAGATTGGTGGTGAAGGGATAACAACAACATTTTGGAGTTGACTTCGTTGACACATTTGCACCAGCAGTCAAGTATGACACTATAAAATTTTTAATTGCTTTGGCTATTAAATTAAACTGGAAAACTTACCATCTAAATGACATTCTAGATGAAAACATTTATATTGAAAAACCAGAGAGGTTTTTATATCATGTCAAGAAAATAAGGTGTATAAATTGCATAAAGCTCTCTGTGGTCTTAAGGTGTATCAAAGGCTTGGTGCAATAGAATTGATGCTTATCTACTCAATCAAGACTTTATTTGCTGCTTAAATGAATCAACTCTATATGTTAAGTATGTTTAGAATGCGGTTAAGTTGGTTGTCTCTTTGCATGTAGTTGACTTGTTGGTGATAGGAGATTGCAAAATTATGTCTGAGTTCAAAAACAATATGCAAGCTGAGCTTGAGATGTCAGATTTAATGAGTTATTTCTTAGAATTAGATATTGATCAACTTAAGGATGGATTTTTCGTTTCTCAAAGGAATTATGATTCTAACTTGTTAAAAAGATTTCATATGGAGCAATGTAAATCTATTTCTACTCCTCTTTTGAATGAGAAATTCAAGCAAGACAAGTCAAGTTGTAAGGTTGATGCTTATATTTATAGAATCTTGATAGGAAGCTTTTTGTATCTGTTATCTAGTAGACCATTAATTATGTTCCCAACATCCTTGCTGTCAAGATTTATACGGTCTCCAAATCAAAGTCATATGAGTGTTGATAAAAGGGTATTAAGATATATCAAGGGAACAACTGATTATGGATTATGGTTTTCCAGGCAACGAAGTGGCTACGTCGTAGGGTATTTAGACAGTGATTAGACTGACAGCATAACAAATTTGTGGAGTATTTCAAGCTACTGTTTTTAACAGGGCAGTGCAATTTATTGTTGAAATTCAAAGAAACAAGATTTAACCTTCTACTGAAGTCAAGTACATATCTGCTGCAAATACCACTAACCAAGTTATCTGAGTGAGAAAACTACTTGCTGATCTGGGACAAATGCAGTATGAAGGAGTAGCTCTTTACGTGGATAACAAATCTACTATAGCCATTGCACAAAATCCAGTTTATCATGGGCACACCAAGCACATTAATGTGAAGTATCATGCAATTAAATAAGCAGTTAAATCAACGGAAATCAAAATTCTTTACTGCAACTCCAAAGATTAGATTGTAGACATCTTTACTAACGCCTTACCTAAGCCACAACTTGAATTCTTGAGAGCTAAACTTGGAGGGACAACAAAAACCTCAAAGGAGGAGTGTTAAAGTATTGAGGTTATTGTTGTCTTTTTGTTATATCAAGATTAATCGAGGTTAGGTGTTGTCTGTGGTGACCCTCACTTTATGGTAATTTCACTACTTCAAGTATGGCCTGTTCTTAATGAAGTATGACCTCCAAGTATTTTGTAATATGAAAAATTCTTTACTAATGAAATAAAAAAGATTAGAGTTTTTTTCTCTCAATTTCTCTCCTCTGTTCTCTGTCATTCATGGCACAAGGAATGAACTTGCTCTGAGTTAAACTAAAAGCAATTTAGTTTTGATTCGTTATGAACTTGATAACAATCTCATAGCAGACCACTATGGACACATTGACCGAAGACTGATGGCTATTGGTATGCTTAGGATGAGTGTGGCCTTCATTAGATCTGTCTGATGCATGCTTTGGGTGTCGTGGTGAATATCCATTCAGTTTCCAACATGTGTCTCGCACCTGACGATATTGATCACAGCATGAGTAATGGAAAGGGTTTTGATTGGATGAGTTGGAATGAGAAGAAAAGCTTTGTTTATGTCAAAACAGCCAGACTATCGAGTCATCCCGTCGGAGAACCATGGTTGATGTCTCTGTTGTCTCGCGTGCAGCATCCAGGCTTGTACCATGGAAGAGTAAGTATAGCATGAGATGTGAAACATCAGGTAATGGATTTATCAACAGCATTTGCCCTCAGATTGCTTTGTAGGATACGTTAAGTCCCATGAGATGTAGCATCAGTTTGTGCCTCGTATGGTCTGCCCCATAAGAGCGAACCCTGTTAGCATAGGGGCCTAGTTCATCCCATAATTTTTCAAGCCACGTGTAGTAAGCACAACAGTCACCTCATCTTGAGCAGGAAAAGCAATTTCCCTCAATCTAAAAAAATATGAGGGGCTTTGCTTTGAGAAAGACGATCCTGTAGTTGAAAAAATTATAGCAAAATTTTATTCAAACGCAGGCTTTCATCTCTTTAATTATAAAAATTTAAACATTCCACTCCTAATTAAAGTCAACGATTAAATTTAATAATTAATAATAACATTTTCAAAGTCAAAAAAATATTTTGATCATTTTATTAATAAAATTTAAAAACAATAAAATAAATTTTTAAAAATATAAAATATTATTTAAATATTAAAATTTTTTAAAAATATAAAAGATATTAAAAATTAAAAACAGTCAATACCTGATTCAATTAAAGGTAGCCACCGCTGTTGGTAATAACGGTGACTATCTTTTTATTTTTAAAATTTAAATATTTTTTAAAAATTTTCAATATATTTATATTCAAATATTATTTTATAAATTTATTGTAAACTTTTTTTTAATAATAATATTTTAATTATTTTATATAATGTATTAGTAAAATTGGAAGACAATTGCATAAAGGATAAGTGTTTGGGTTTTTAAAAATTAAAGAATAAGAATTTACAGTTGAATAGAACCTTGGGTGGGAAGAAGTCCTTTGGCCAAAATAAGACTGTCGGCAACTGTACATGAATACAAATTATATCCACCTGCGTCTCAAAAGAAACTGTATCTTTCATCAAGATACCATTGCGCCGATGTTGAATGTGACCGCATGAAATTAGCAGATTACTTGTGATGTAGCTGGCGTCGAAAGATCGTTCTTGACATTTACTGAGTGGATGGGATACAATCATCCAGCTCTATATGGTGCCAGACGAGTACGTATGGTTGAAAGGAGATATAATATATATGTGTAAATATATGCGTTATAAACTTCTCTGTGTAAATATATGTCCTTGTTTCTGTTCACTTGTAAAAATGCACTGCATCACGGGACAGTGAAATATAGTTTAAGGACCTTGAATGAAGTAGGAGCTGAAATCCTTGGCGAGGAGTGAGTCAGGAGAGGGCTTGGGCCTGAGAGAATACAACTATAACATGCAGATACTGAACCAAATACAAATGCATGCCAGGCAGAGCTTGACTTACTGGGGGAAGATGACAGCGGGATGGTAAATGGTGAAAAGCTAAGTAAGTCATTTGAAACATAATTGAAGGACAGGCGAAAATGAACAAACTATCAATAGATTCAGACTCATATTCGCCTCACTCCAAATTCACGTCATTGGGACCAAAGACCTTTTTGACATCCCTATTAATAACCAGATGCAAATATAAACTACTACTTCTAAGGTTTTTCCTACGCTTTCATGTCTGCAAAATCCAAAGGCACTCCAATGGTTCCAGTTGCAAAAATGTAAACAAAACATGATTTAAATAAAATCTAAAATGTGAAAAGAGCAAGGTGAATGACATTTACTAGAAATACGAAAAATACACTCATATTCAAGTTTCCTTGAGAGGAGCCTTCTTTGCAGCCTCGGCAGCAGCTTTTTCTTCTTCAATCTCAGCTACAATGGCATCAATTTCGGCTTCATCAAGTTGCCTTAGACCATGCTCTTTTGTCATCACAGCAACTTCTATGTTTTTTCCTCCACTTTCAACAACCTATCAAGAAATAAAGACACTTCGAAAATTACACCTCAGAAAATATTCAATTGCTTATTACTGTAATGTAATTGAATGATGTACTCTTACTTCATAGCTGAACTATACTTGACAGCATAACTTAACATTAAATATGACAGTCATGTGAATGCACACAAAGCAATGTGTTGGTGCCAGTGACAATTTAAAGATATTGTGATCTCGGATGTAAAAGCAATTCTGAAGAAAATGCTACACAATATTGGCAGTGTAACTTCCGTTTCAGGTTCCACAAGGTATTGTTGCACAATTATAAGCCAAATGATTAATTTATTTTAAGAAGAGATTGAAGCATTATTAACTAACAAAGTAAATATAAAGTTGATATATCACTACATGATGTAAATCTACAAATCAAACCATTTTCTTGGCCCCACAACTCGCTTACAAAATTACCCCAAAACATGTATTGATTGAGATAAGAACCGTGCAGAAAAACCTATCACATTTTTACATTGGCTTTATGATGTAGTTAGCAATCCCTATAACATGAAAAATCTTCTATCTAAACCAACATAAACCAATTTACTGATTCCATAACTCACTTTATAAATTTGGCTCCTAAGATGTAGTCAAGACATAAAATGTGTATGACGAACCATTATATCCCTTCAGAAACTAGTTTAGGAAACAAAGCAAATTGATGTATTTTGTTGTTGAAATGCTTGTAACGTGGACATACAATCCATTGAGGAATGAAACTTCCAAGTATACTAATTGTTGAAAAAGTTCCTCTGTAGATGGTCCTACACATCTAAAAGGGCACTGTATCTTTCATATCATCAAGAATGAGACATCATGAAAGAAGCAACATTTATGTATAAAAGTGGAGATATTAAACAAATAACTTCTCAAATAAATAACCAAGCCAGAATAAATAAACCTCAAGCAATGCTCGAATTGCAAGCTTTGTAGTTTCTCTGCCAGATGTTTCTTTATAATTCTTCTCAAGAAACTCCCGCATTGAGTTAGAGTTTCTTCCAGTTGCATTAGCTTTCCAAGCGGAAAATGTCCCAGAAGGATCAGTCTGATACAGAGCTGGTACACCAGTGTACGGATCAAAACCCACAATCAGAGTAGAAAGACCAAACGGTCTCACACCGCCACTTTGGGTGTACTTCTGTTGAAGACCAGCAATATAACGAGTGATATACTCAACAGTCACTGGATCCTCAACCGTCAGCCTATGGCTTTGACATTCAATCCGTGCCCTATTTATAAGGACACGAGCATCAGCTTTCAACCCAGCACAAGCCAACGCAATGTGATTATCCAAGCTTACAATCTTCCTAACTGATCTGTACAATTGTGCATTAAAACACATCATAAAATTCCATTGCAACACTGATTGAACAAATCTAGATACGAAAACTAATCCTAACACAATGTATTTCATTCACAAGTAACAATTCCAACATTCATTTCCTTCGCATTGATATTATAGTTTCAATAAAAAAATAATAATATCAATTCAACTCATAAAAAACCCTAAAAACGGTGGCAAGACTGAAATTTTCAAAACGATAAGAGAAACCTAATTGTTACTTAGTTTTTTTTTTTTTTTTCCAATAACTAAAAATAGGAATAGATATGAAGAGAAACCTGGAGTCTTGGAGCTTGACAGTGGATTTCTTTTCGACGCCAAGGACGATGGCGTCGGTGCCACGTACACCGACAGCGGCGTTACCTTTGCGCACGGCTTCAAGAGCGTACTCCACCTGGAAGAGATGACCATCCGGTGAAAATACAGTAATTGCTCTATCGTACCTCGCCATTGCTTTTGTTTTCTTCTTCTTTGTTCTCCCTCTCGACCTCTTTCCAATGTGTATCAATTGCTTCAGCTTAGCGAGCAAGTCACTCACTTTATTTCTTTATTTAATTATAAAAAATAATACTAATAATGATCCAGTGTATGCCGGCCACGCCAGTTCCGTGCGCTGTCTAATGAGATAGTAGAATCCATGCAGTGATCCAGTTTATATGTCAAATCATCTAAATCTAGAGATTATGTAGACATACTCGCTAAAACTACAGCAAGCCCCCCATATCTAATCTTTGAATGCCATGAAGTCAGAAATTTTCTTTTACCTCTGAAATTTGAAGGTAAGGCTATTTTCATAATTTTCAAAATAACATTTCAAGATATATTCTCTTGAAAAATATATTATCAACGAGAACTAAAATTAAAAAAAAAAAAATTAAATCAATTTGATTTATCGATCTTGATATGTACTACGGTGTTGGGGTTTTTGTAACTCTGGTGTAATATTATTAAAGTAATAATATGAACAGTTTGTTAGGTGAGCTTCTCAAGTTCTCTAATACCCAGTTTTTGGTTTGTCGTATATTCGATTACGAAACATAAATATCACATCTTTATTTCATATCAATAATGATTTCTTTAGGTCATATACATAATTTATTAAAGTAATTTGCTTTTAGTATTTGTCCTAATACTTAAACACCCATCTATCTATAATGTAACATTATTTAGTTTTAGAACAGTTATGTTTATTATATAAACAATGAAGCTAAAAATACTCAGCAACTTGTTGCTTGTGCCTATCATTGACATTGTTTCCACAACCATTTGATTTTCTATTGAGACTTGGTTAATCTCACCCATTCTCTTTATAGCATGTCTCATGAATGTATTTTGTAGTATACCTTTATTATGAAATATATTATTTAACTCTAAAATCTCTCTTGTCTCTTTTAGGACTATCACTGAAACTTAAAGTTAGAAAATTTGGAAAAGATAGTAGACGATGTATTGAATTAGAAATAGGTACATGCCCATTAACTGAAGAAGCATTGTGACAAGTTGAACTTTTATGTTTACTACTCCACCCAACTTCCTTGTTTGGTTCCACAATCATATTTCCTATTACAAAATGGCAAATCAAGCTAAGTCCACTTGGCTTATTTGTATCCTTCGACTATATCTCTATAATCTTTAGAGTGTTATAAACCATCATAAAATGGTTTATTGAATTAATTTTCTTAAATAATTTGGAGAGTAACATATTTGAAACAAAAACAAGATCAGTAAAACATCAGAGGACTTCATGATAAAAATCACAAGCATAATTTCATTGTACTTGCTGGCATAATATATTGCGAACCTTGCAACCAAACTAAATACAATTTCAACAAAAGAACCTGAAATTGAAAGGGAAATTAAGTTCTGAAAGTTCAAAATTTTCAGTTACTTGTAATTAAGAGAGATAAGGTGGTGGTCTTATTCTTCTTCTTTGTACTGTTACTTGTTAGCTTTCGCTTCCCATGGCCATCAACACTTAATCAGTGCTAATGCCCAGATGCTTCATGATGGTCTCAACCATTATCTTGTCCTGAAGTGGCTTCGTTAGGTACCCATCCATGCCCACTTCCAAGCATTTGTCTCTGTCTGTTGACATTGCATGGGCTGTTTGCGCAATAATTTGGATGTGCATCCCAGTTCCTTCTTCCATTCTCCTTATTTCTTTCGTAGCTTCATATCCATCCATCACTGGCATCTGCTTTTGTAGGAAAAATATTTGCGTAAGTTAATTAGTGCAACCTCTAAAAGGCAACAAAATTTGCAAATTTTGTGTTGTTTCTTGTAATTTCTTACCTGGCAATCCATTAGAATTAAATCATACGGAGGATCCTTTAAAGGCTCCGGTTCTAATCCTTTCTTGAGAGCTTCGTTCCTTCTCGCCAGTGAATTGATCATGTTTGTCATGGCTTCCACTGCCTGCAATCCATCTGACACAGCGTTAACTGTTGCCCCCGCCTTTATCAAAATTTTAACTGCTACCATCTGGAGTAGCAATGTGTCTTCCACAACTAGTATATGTAATCCACGAAGTTTTTCTTCGTCAGATCCGCTTGATGATGAATCGCCTTTCTCTTTGTGAGAACTGCTGACCAATTTTTGCTTCTTGGATTTTGAACTTCCAATTTGACTTTCCTCGGAGGAGGAAGCTATTTCCTTGCCCTTTAACTCGCTCCTTCCACTCTCAAGTCCACTGTAAACTAATTTTGGGCTGCTCTGAGATTGATTTTCTGAATCTATGTTTGAATTACTTGGTTCAGAATTTTGATCAATGAACCCAATATGCTGATTCATGAATGCCTGGTATTGAGTTGGTCTGGGATTAATGAGTCCTTCTATTTTATCTCCTAGACTCAAAGGGACTAAAGCTTCTGTAATGTCGCAATCAACAAGAGCTTCAGTTTTTGAAGCTCCATACTCATTTGAACAAATCTCTATCTCCAGAGTCCTCCCCTGTAGAGCAGCTTCCAAGATTTGGATCATCTTTGTTTTGTAAAGTGGTTTATTAACTACAATTACGTGCCCTCTCTTTCTAAGCTCTGCCTTCACCATACTGGAACTGTTATGGCTTAGCGTCCAGGCGAACTTTGCTTTACCTCTGAATTGATCCAGGTAGTCAAGTTGGCTCAACCATATACCTGCCTTGAAATCAAGAAGTCCTATATCAACGACAATGATGAAAACTTGATCCTTCTTGACTTTTATGTTCAACATTTCCTCTTTTACTGCTTGACTTAGAGAAGGCTGCTCCTCTTTCAATGATTGAATTAATGATGGCTGTTCCCCCAAGCCATTGCTCTCATTTGAGAGATTAAAGAGCTCCGGAAGAATTAGTTTCAGCTGCTTCCATTCACTTGCTTCTATGGTGGACACTTGGTTCCTGCGCAACCACTGGGAGGTAATCCCTCTTCCCACGCTACCGCCTAAAGCCAGCACCACCTGTTTCAAGTTTCAACATTTTAATTAGAGTTTTTCTGTTTGATAGTTGCATACAAGAGCACAAATCAACATGGCCCACTGTACAATTTCATGTTACAGTTTTTATAAACTAAGTCCTGTATCATGTATACCACTACAAAACGAACCCAATTTACACACAGAATGGCTGCAAAACTCAAAAGGATAGTATTCACTCACCACAGTAGGTTTCGAAAAGTCAACTTGGCAGCTCTGCTCACTGCCATCTGATGGTGTGTTGAGAAGCAAGTATAATCGCATTGAAGTTCCTGGAGTGTCTTTCTTAACAACTTTTACTTCTCCACCCATCTTGGTCACCTGCCATTAACATAATTTCAAAATGAATTAAGGGCATCTCAAATGAAATACTTCGTGTTTCTTGTTTATGTAGTTTGAATTTATTTTGTTAGGAAATCTTGCCAGTGTTCGCACAATGCTTAGTCCAAGACCTGTTCCACCATGCCTGAAATTGAAAAAAGGCTTTAGTAAAAAGTTCTCAAAGTCTCAGCTTTTATTTTTCATTTAATTTGTACATATATATTTATATATGGTTTGTAGTTTAATTGTAAGCTTCTATATGATAGTCCTGCATTTTATAAAATCATAAACTAGCAGCAGAGAGGTAGGATTTGATTAAAGTACTTACTTTCGAGTGGTTGAGGCATCAGCTTGTTCAAAACTTTCAAATACAGTTTCCCATTTGGCTGGATCAATTCCTATACAAATTAACAAGCAGGTATGAATTATGCAGGACTGGCGTATGTTCTTTTTTTTAAAGAATATAGAAAATAGAAATATCGAAGTGGTTTTAGAGTTTGATAAGGTTCATACCACAGCCTGTGTCTTCAATTTCAAACCAAAGAATCATCTTGTTTTCCTTTTTACAGGTTTTCTTTACATGATTAACCTGTTGTTTGAACTTTGACCTTAAAGCACACCATAATTTCTTCTGCTCAAGCTGAGACTTCCCGTTATCTTCAAAAGAATTCCAGTTCTCACACCATCCGTGGACAATAATATGACCCGCTGTAACTCATTTGAGACAGTTCTTAGAGCTAATTATACTATAAATCCAGTGATACTATAAGCATGGCTTGCATAATTATTGTACAATGGCACTGTAAAGAATTATTTGATAATTCTTTGTTTCACTTACATTTTGTGAACTTGATAGAGTTGCTAATAAGATTTGAAAATATCTGAACAAATCTAGCAGAATCCCCTCGAAATATCTCTGGCATATCATCTAAATAGAAAAGGATCAATGAACGATATATCAGGATTTTTACATTGGCAAACATCCATATAAAGTTCTTGCTTATATTAAAAACTAAATTCATACCAGAGAGATCTAGAACTAACTCCACATCCTGGTTTATGCACTGCACAGAGTGCATGTCAACAATTCCTTCCAGTTCCTGGCCCAAGTTGAAGTCTGCCTCTTCCAAAACCAGCTTTCCAGCTTCCACCTGCATAATGTTGGAGGAAATAATAGGAAAATGAGAATTTTCCATAAATGTATGGGGAACTTAGCTGTTTGCATGATTTGAGAAGTTTTTCCTGCTCAGATTTTACAGAATGGTAGTACTAAATATTTTCCTTGAGAAACAAGTAATCTTAGCAGTTCATTGTTCTTACAATCATATCAATGGTGGATGCATTTGAGTAATCTTTCTCATTAACCATATAATAATAATGTTGCAAATCATCAAGTTTTGGAATATCTTTGATGAAAAACTAATACACAATTTGAAATAAAAAGCTGGCAAATATAGGAAGCTAGTTGAATAATTCACCTTGCTTAGGTCCAATATGTTGTTCAGTAGCCTCAGCAAAGCTAAGGAGCATTTCCTTATTTGAGTCAAAGAAGCATAGTGCTCACTGGCAAGGCTGGAATCTGTTATCACGATGTCCAAAAGGCCGATAATGGCCGCCATTGGCGTTCTAAGTTCATGACTGTAAAGCAACAGAAGTGCGAAAAGAATGTGTCAAGGGTGTATCTTTAATAGTCTAAGACAACTTGAGGTGAAGTTAATTAGGTTCTGTAATAAAACCATAATGTGCTATCATTTCTATTAAAGTTATTCATTGTATGCAAAGTTAAGTCCTTTAATCATTAAAGAAACTATTTAACTCCACTTTACGTGTTATTGAACAATACACTGACCTCATGTTTGCCAGGAACTGGCTTTTATAGTTGTTGGAGGCCTCGGCCCTTCTTCGTGCATCCAAATGACTGATTAATTCAGCACGTAACTTCATTTCCTTGGAGACTCCGTTTGTCAATATCAAAATGCATAAACATCCTATAAGGAGAATACATACTGATGCAGATATCAAAATAATCAGAGTTTTGAAGGCTCTCTGATCAGCCTTTCCCATTATGTATTCACGTGGTATAATGATGACACCCACCTGCATACAAGGGTATTTCAACTCAATTTCTTGGCAATATACATAGTACTTTTTAATTCATTACAATAAATTAACTACATTGTCAAAACTTACAATAGGCAGTCTCTTTAGGTTCAGAAAGAAGGAGTCTATATAGTAATCCTCTTTGCCCAGTTTAGCATGCTCAACGTGGACAACGTGGCCAGGAGGAAACTTATTTCCATAAATACTCTGCAGCCACCTTGCTCCTCTTCGTATCACATTGTCTTGAGAATCAACAGCCATCACAAGCTCCGGCCTCATTGATGCATTTGATAACAATGGAGCATTAGTTGACGTGGCTAGCAAGTAACCCTTCTGAGAAGTTAAATATATGTGCCCACTGTGCACTTCTACCAGCTCTTTCATGAGCTGGCCAACACTAGAAAGTGCTGTCGTGACACCCACAACAGCCAAAATACTCTGATTGGGAGGGCCATAAACTGGTAATGCTGCTGAAAGCAGCGGTGAATCAGTGAACTTGCTAACTGCAACATGCCATGAAGCCGCTCCATCAGGCACTTGCGAAAGGCCTGCAATGTTGATAAGATCGTCTGGAGGAATAGCCCTTGCTTTACCAATCTTGTTCCCAGTGTTTGGATCCAGTAGTTCACGATACCAAATGGCAGAAACATTACCTTTTATAGATTGATCATTCCAACCTTCACGTGAGTACATGTTGGAATCACTTGCCCCACTAGCACTGATTGAATAGTTTGAGAGATCAGAATAAATGTAGAATGTGTTGTTACTCCTGTGGTCTCTATGGAACGCCTGAACAAAACCATTTCTGTAGTTTATGGTTATTGCATTAAGTGCTTTGCGGCTTTGAAACAGTGACCATGTTACAGCCTTCATGGTTTCATAAAGCTGACAAGAAATGGAAGTAGAGTCCAAAATTAGATCATTTTAAATTAATTATCAAATTTAAGGATAAAAAGAAGACAACTTAAATATTAACCTCAACTAGCTGTGCCTGAGTCGTGGGATTGTTGTATTTTCTCAAGACATACTCAGACAGCTTGACTTGCGCTGTGGTAATTTCGGATGTGGAGTTTAAAATGTTCCACATACGCAAAATGGGACGTTGGAGAAGTTCATAACGGAGGCCATAAGCTAAAGTGTCGAGAGATTTGGTAGTGTAAACTTTAGTGAAATGCCATGTTAGAATAGTTAACATGCCAATTAAAATGGCCAGCATAATCTGCAGAAACCCATAACGAGAAAGTAGAAAAGTTAAAACCAGACCAACAAAAAAAAAAAAAAAAAAAAAGATCTGAGATTTTGGGCGTACGTACGAATTCTACAAACAAAAGATTGGCACTCTGTAGACTTTCTTATAATATCAACACATACCATGTAAAAAGAAAAAGACAAGAAGTAAATTTTCTTTCTGTGGCAAAGGTCGAACCTCGTAATAACATATATAGTCTTCGCAAAGGAAACATAAAACCATGTTTATCGAAACGCTACATTAGTGTGAATCTATACATATCTCCATTTTTTAAGAAGTTCAGATAGTTTTGCGAAGGATAACTAATCATATTTCATCTTCAACCTGACCAGCACCCCAACTTCAGTAAACTCTGCCCAGAAACCAAAGAAGGGAAACCTTTTTTCTCTGCAAAAATGTACACATGGGCTGGGGTTCAAGTCATGGCGGTGGGTACATATGTGGTGTTTGTTACGTAAATTACATGATTTACGCACAAAAATTTGAGTACAGTCGTGAAGTGAAGGAAAAGAAAGCATCTATATATACGACGGTAATTGTAAATATTATCAGAAAAAAAAAAAAAAAAACACAAAGAAAAGTTTTCTCACCTACCATGATAGCAAGGCGAACGACAAACACATTGTAGTAAGATGTGAGACAGCGAGTGCCTGCTTGCTGGAAGTCATCCTGTTGATCAGCGGGACACATCCTACGTCCACATGGTGTCTTCCTCCTCCAGCTCAAAGACCTAGTGAAACCCGTGAGTCTGTGAAGAGCTCCTCTACGAGATCCCTTTGGTGTTGAATCTGGAGTTGCTGATTTTTGACAGAGTAGTGAAGGGGAAGGAGGGAGAGGAGAGGCCATTGGTGAGTTTGGAGATGTGCTTGAAGTTTCAGAAGTTGATGTTGTAGTAGTAGAAGCTGTAATTTGGTGAATCTCTAAATCTTTTTCAGGCATACTGGTGATAGTCGTAAAAAGATTTTTGATTTTCGTTTTGTTTTCTTCAGAAATGGAAATAACTTCGGAAAGCAAAAGAAGGAAGAGAAGAATGAGGGTGAAGGCGAAGGTGAAGGTGAAGGTGTAGGTGAAGCTATAAAGAGTAATGAGAGTGGAGGGGTTGTTTAAATAAGAAGGTGGTGGGTTGTATGTGGGTGATTCGACGTTTCGCACTTTGCGAAGGACAAAACCTCATCTTCAATTCATGCAAATATATATTTTCAAAGGCGGGCAAGAGCAATTGCAAATGTACAGTTTTATTCCCCTTCCACAAATATTTTGCCACATCTTTATTAATGTATTTTATTGCCTATTTATTAATGTTTTTGTGTATGTAAAATATAGTAACTGCCATATATACCTGTAGAGATGAAATGAGCTCCTAAGATGACAACTTATCAAAAAAATGGGCACAATGAAAGGTCGCCATCGATTCAATGGCAACTAAATAAGCTGTGAGTGGTGTGTGTTCAGAATTTTCCAAAACAGAAAGAGATGGCACCCTCGTACTCACAAAGGAGATCTCTTATAACTGGGCACATGCCAGTTTTTCTCATTGGGAAACTTCTAAATTTATTTATTTATTTATTTCAACCTTCAATTTATGATTTGATCAATTTTCAGACAAAAACACTCTTGAGATTAAATCTCTCCAATATTTTTTTCCGAAACGAAATGTTGATGTGGGAGGGAAAGATAAAATGACATAATATTTTATGAATCTTTGTGACAGAAATAAATCAAGTTTCTTCCAATTTATGTGGTTAATATGGAGACAAGCGTCCTATTCAAACAATCTCTAAAAACCAATTAAAAATTAAAAAAAAATCAAATCAAACCGATCCCATGAAAGAAAAAGGGTATCAAAAAATATGAACATAATTTTGACGAGCAAAGTGGTGGTAGTTGACACCCAAAATCCTCAAATATTGATAAGCACCATTACAAAGAAACAAACTAGTGAATGGGAGAGCGTGCGTGCGTGCGTCTTCAACCTCTAGCATGGAGGTTTAGTGAGTCCAACTCATTAATCCATAAAATTTAAGATTGAATTGAAGGGTTATTAAACGCCAGTTGATTAGGTCTTGGTTTAACTTTAAAGCAACAAGATCAGGTCACTTACTCTTAGTGCTCTTATAAATTTTTCCACCCACAAAACTCATCAAAGGATAGCGCTCATAATAATAAATCATCAAGTATTATATATTATTTAGATTTATTTCCATTTGGTAGTGGCCATGGCCAGTGGACGATTGCGTCATTCGTTTTCCTTCTTTGCCTTTAGATTTTTGAGAGGGTAACTCGTAAGAGTGATTCTTTCTCCTTTAGCATGCCAATATTTTAGACTTCAGATTTACTTTGAATTTATTTTATTTCTTGCTTTTCACAATTCAAAATACTAGTGGAAGAGGAGACAATCCCTTCTAGCTTTTGAGGAGTTTGGTGTCTAGTTACTTTTCATGCACGAGATTTCAGATGAAGATGGATCGATTATATTATTAATTAGAGTTAGAAATTGCTTTTTACTTCAACCAAAAGTGCTTTGAAAAAACACTTTCTAAATATTCTTTAATGAATAAATCTTTTGATAGGTGGAAGAGCTTTTATATTTTTTTTCCACAACTCACTCAACAAATACAAGATCGAAGAATATCAAAAGAAGGATTGTTGATGAGGATAATCCTGATCTTTAAGTTGTTAATTAACAAGACTAATCCATAAGTTAAAGAATCTCTAAGGCTGAAAGTGCTTATATAATTGAAAAGATAAATTGATTCTTAAGATGGGTGTTTGAAAAGAGTGTTAATTTTTTTGTGGTGGAAAATTGAAGTAGACTTTTTTTGGAAACATATCGCATCCAATTTCCTGGATTGTTGGTGGTCTTCATGATCGTATAGAGAAATTTCATGTGCTCAAAGAGTGTAAGTTGACATGGCATCTAGATGAAGATGAAGATGAAGATGCGCATGACTCAAGAATAATGTAACTTGAAGGAAAAAGGCATTATTATTATTATTGGTGAAGGAAAGCCATTTTCACTAGGCAAATGGGCTTGCTGTTGAAATTAATTTGTGCCAATTGAAGATGAAAGATGTGATTGTAACATTGATTGTGACGTACTGATTTTAATAGTGGGTGGGATGATTTAAACACTAATAAGGTAACTAAAAAACCTAAAGATGTTTCGTAAATTTGAGGTAAGAAGCCCATTCAATATGACTTGGCTAACCGCCAATTGATGATATGATTTAACTGTTCATTCAGAAACAAAACGAATAAACCAAGCAAAGTTGAATTTTTCAATGGCGTAAAAAAGGAGCAATGATTTTTTCTGTAGGGTTATTCAATATGAGATGGGCTTCCATTCACTGATGGACACACTGTTAGCCGAAAGCTTAGGAAATGGCTCAGATTGGCCTTGTAATTTATTGCACCAATGAGCAAAGCAATTGAAGGAGGAGGACAATATCTTCAAGGACGATGCTCTCTGCACATGCTGATTCTCTCTATTCACGTCTCTCCATTAATGCAAATGGATCCTCTATGCAAAAGTTAATAATATGGTACTGTGATCCCAACAAAAACAAAAGTCAAGCTGTAGAAATTCTTTATAATGGAACTTCAACCCTAGTAATTATTACTCATGATTTCCATACATTTGGACAAGATAAAATGAGTTTTGATAATGAAAGATCATTGAATCAATGAATGGAAGAACCTTTCAGTTAACAAACAAAATCTCCTCAAAGCCAAGGAGATGTGTAATGGCTAAACAATTTTTTAACGACAAACTACTTGGCATTTTTTACTTACACAAAATAAGTATTACTTTTGTAAACAAAGTACCATATCATTGAATTGTTCAATCACAAAGATCTAAAGGAATCCAGTAAAAGCCCTTTGAAGATTTGAGATGGAAAATTTGATGGAACATTTATAGAACGATGGGCATCGAAGAAAGAGAATGACAAGCATTAATTTCAAGATTATCGTACAAAACTAGACGATTAGATCAACCCAAGCTTCAAGATTTAGTCTTTTAATATTCTTTCTTACACACATTTGGGAACTTCTTCCTTCCTTTAGCTATGGATGTTTCATGCTTGAGTATAGCAAAACAGTTAGATGAGGGTATCATTTTACGCCACCATAAAGCCAAATATTGTATCTACCATTCAAGTTCTAGAGTTAGTAGCAGAGTCTTGATTTTGATGATTTGAGCAATTCCCACAAGCAATATTACTTGGAAATAGTCTTCTTCTTAGCCTTAATGTCAGCAGCAGGCTTGGCTAGAGTTCAAGGTTCCAAAACGCTGCTCTTAGGTTTAAGGGTCTTACGAATCTTTTAATGCAGTCCATGCAGTACCTAATGCATGACCTGCTACAATAAGCCCCTCATTGGTGCCTTCAGCTGATTTCTCCCCGTACCTGCACTGCAGCAAGACTACTAATTAAAAGCACTATCCAGACATGTGAAGTCAAAACCAAATCAACTACACGATAGAGAAGGAGATTCCAAGTTTTTGAGAGAGGGAGGGAGGACTGCGTACTACTCCAAGCGTACAGCCTCTTCACACAAATAAAGAGACCGTACAAAATCAGTGTAAATTTGTTCAATTCAATTGGTTTGTTTCTGTTGCACGGTAATTTTTAATTACCAGGAGCTCTGTGGTCACAGTTGAAGATGTTGACATGACAATATGCCCAGCTACTTTAGCTGCATCGCATTTCTCATCTACTGCCAAGGAAAACAAAAAATCAAACCTATGAATATAATATAAAGATACTGACGCTGCACAAAGATATGGGTATCACGGGGAAGTTAGGAATAAACCAATAAGTACTAAGTCTTCAAAATTTTACCGCTGATACAGTGGTTGGGCAGATCAACAAGCTTGCTCAGTACTATAACTAGTTTTATGGTAAAAAGAAAAATGGGGGATAGGTGAAATGCTGAAACATGGCAGTCCCAGATGAAAGGACTTGCAATGGACAGCTATATCATCTAATAGCTGATAAGTTTCCAAAAAATTCCATATTCAACAAAATTATTATTTTCCTAAGGAATAATACAAGTAAATATTATGATGCTTCTGTTTCAAAAGCACTTTGTTAACCAGTAGACACTAGTATCTCAAAATTTAGGGCTTCCTTGATGACTGGCTTAAGCGTTCATCATATTAAGTGAAATTAAGAGACAAAATTCCAATATGAAAGCTTCCATGAGTGGTTAAAAGGCTAACTGCATTCTCATCTCCTCAGACATGAAATCTAACCACACAGTAGAATTAGCAGTATTGAAATTCAGTCACCATTTCTTAACAATAATTTACGGACTACATTAGGGGCACTGATACAAGAACACTAATTGAATTTTTGAGCCGTGTTCATGGACTTGGTAAAGCAACCAAAAAGAAAGTTGGATTTATTTAAATGACGGACACTAATTCCCACTCAAACTTTTTTTAAATGACGTTGTATAATTTAAAAAATTTTAAAAAATCAAATATTCAAATAAATTTTAAAAAATAATTAACATCGTCAACAGTATCATCAATAATGATGACTATAATAAATATAATTAAATAGTTAAAAATAACCATTTAGATTGATTAACAGTTGAATCTCGTTGGTTTGAAGGCTGAAACAATTATATTTGTCAAGTCTAAAATGCATAGCTGCATTATTTTTATATGCAACCCTCTAAAGATTACAAGTGGTTAAGGCTAATAGTCAAAATTTATATCTTAATTTATTTGATAGTTGATTTTGTAATTCAGTTCACTATTTTAACAATCTTAATTAAGGCGACGTTGCTTAATTAACTAAGACTAAGTTTAAAATTCAAAACTTTATTGATTGATTTTTGTAGTTTAGAACGATAGGGGATACATAACTCATTATGAAAATTTTAACAAGAAAGTGCGAATTTCCATAGGACCAAGCTCAACAATAAGAGCTGAACTGTCAACAGGGCTGCCTTTAACCGAGGAGTGTGTCTGTCTGTTGTCGCCTTCAATTTTCCATTTCATCTTCTTCATCTTTGATTTTTCTTGGTTTGTTGATAAGCTCATTTCCTTTAGCTCTTTTATCTGAAATATTAAACGGCAATTAATCCAGAAAATAGTTTAGAGTTAACACTAAATTTACATGAACAAATGTGTAGCTTAGTCCAAATTCAAGTAATATTTGAGAAAACCTGATCGAGATTTTCTGAAGAAGTAAAAAAGAAGAAGCGATATACATACCGATTTTCCATTAAACATCTTCTTTAGTTCAACTTTGGCTACAGTGGAATAGTTAGGATCTTCAGCTTCCTAAACACGTTCATAACATGAGCAAAGCTTGCACAAATTAGCTACGTGGAAACTCTTTGTATCATTATGTACGCAACTTCATAATTTCCTATATTTTATTGGCTATTTAGTTTCTAAGTTTCTACAGCTAATACTTTGTATGTGAAACTACAACGGGAGGATTCCAAGAGAAATTTGAAGACGTGAGCATCAAACAAAGTATCTTTACCTCATATAGGTGTGCCAAACGGAGGAGAACACTTCCATCCTCCAACTCCTACAGAAAGAACGTTAGATAGAGAGAAAATTTTATCAATTCATTCTACCCTAAGATTTTACTGTCACCTGAAGAGTAATTAAAGCAACATTGAGAGGCAAGCTGTAGTCTGGATCCATGGTGGTTGCTTTCGTCAGATGTGATGTTTTCCAAGTCTCCATTTTCTGAATAAAAAAAAATAATGTTGCATCAGATTGATACTAATAATAGTTGATACTCAGTGGATAGAATCAAGGCATACCTCATGTGTGAAAGCTAACAGAATTGGTGCATAAATTTCTTGACCAGTTGTCCTACGCCAACGTGCTCCAGCCCCTACTTCATTGATACTCAAATAGTAGTTTCCTCTAACCTAAAGAAACGATATAGAACTCTAAAAACTTTGACATTTCAAATAACTCTAATGCTCAATCATGTAACACCCAGAATCTAAGTTTTATGCGAATTTTCCGTCAAGACAATTGAAAAGTAATTATATATCATATGTATCTCTCTTGTAACAATAGGAATATAACATCTCAGCAAATTATATCAAGCCGTCTAAAGCAAGATTTGTAGTTTTTATACAATTTCATACCGTTAGTCCTTCACAATTGTCTCCAACACAAACAATTTCATCAAGGGCTTCTCCAACTCCTCTAGCATCATCATTAAGTATACGCCTTGTAGGTGTACTCAAAGAAAAGTTAGTTTAATGAGGTTATATGTAATAGAAAATTTTCGATATCCAAATATGGGGTAATGTGAAACTGAACCTATGAAGCATTATCTCTACTTGTCCATCTTTAATGCTGGCTCCACCAGCAGCACGGTCAACTAAGACTGAGAGTTCAGATTTCTTATCCTCAATGTAAATTCCAAGGTTAAGCTGGAAAAGATAAATGAAAAAATATTATTGCTCAAAATATAGATGGCATTGTTAAAATCATATTATCCTATAAGAGAAACGTTGTTCAAAACCATAAGGAGCTTAAGAATTCGTCCTAATCATCTACACAAGTGTTTTTAGATGCAACTAAAACAAGCTGTTCTAATATTTTAGACACAATTAATACGGTTAAGAAAATTACAGGATAATAATTTCCGGCTACAGGTTGATTAACTGAAAGATTCCAATCAGCTCTGTAATCTCGAACCTGAAAAGGGTTATAGTAGGTTTCAACAACAATAAATCATAGGAGCAAACATTTATTGATTTTGTATGACGAAAAAATCTCATAGAACTATAAATAATGAACATACAAAGTAAAAAAAAGAATTATGTAGTTGATAAAGTTCTAGGTGGAAGGTTACCCGCTTTAGAAAGTCCCTTCCATTGGAGTCAGTGTAAAAGATTTTATCTGTAACCATATTAGCTGTAAGTTGAGATATCACCTCTTTTCCAACACCATCGTCTGTTGGAATTGGTCCAATCTTTGATATAAAAGATAATCAAAACCATATATTTGGTCAATAGAGCTATTATTTTGCTCGAGGCATTAGAATACACAGATAATTTGACTCACAGTGTATTCAACTTCAGCATGCTCTTTATCCTTGTAGAGTCTAATGACCTGGCAAAATCGTATAAATAAAACCCCCCAAAAAAAAAGTAGAAAATAAGGAACTAGAAGACAAGGAAATAATCCTAAGAAGTTTGGGGCAAAAAAAAAAAAAAAGAACAGATTATACAACAGAGGTTACACATCATAAATTGGTTGTCTGGTACAACAAACATGTTAAGTCAATAAGTATGCTTGTGATATTCTGTGCCACTCAACCAATGTAAATCCATATCCATCAAGTAAATTTGGACAATTTCCGGGCAACTGAAGAGCAAGACTCCCATTTCCAAATCCATTACATGAAATCTTGCAAATATGTCCAAATGGCGAAGAGGAACAATGCCCAATAAAAGCCCATGGGATCAAATTTACATCAATGTCTATGAACATGCTTTTACCTTGGCAGGCTCCAAAATTTGAGCCCAAATGCTACGATGACCCAAAAATTGCCCATTCATTCTAAAACTATTATCTGAGAATCTGAGACTTGTCTTCAATGCATAGGCTGTAGCATGTTATGTGACTAAATATGTAAAATTTTGTAAATGTAAACTATTATTAATATATTATTATTTAAATAATCATTTTAAAACTCATTATTCATATTAGAGGTTGAATTCGAGTTCTAATTCAACATGCATAAGTTTTAAAATATACAAATATTGTAATTATATTTATTTATTTTAGTTATTAACAATGTTTTAAAACCCTCGTATTAGATTGGTTAATTTAACTGATCTGATTTAAAATTGTCGATAATCACATCTTTAGGTGATGATTATTAAACCGTACTAAATTATGATCGGGTCGAAAAAATTATATTCATATATGAATGAGATATTAGTTTTATAACGAAAAAAAATAATCAAAATTAACAAGACTGGTATAAAAAATGAAATTAAGTAATAAGATTAATATTGAAAATAAATTAAATGGTAAGATTGATATTAAAAATAATGAGATAGATGTAATAATAAAAAAAAGAAAATGAAGATTTCATTGCTGTAAGGAGTCTTCACCAAGTTAACTGCCAGTCCAGACACGAAAACCTTGTTATAAATCCTTACTTTTTCTGTTAAAAAGTGGGTATAGTGAGGAAATAGTTCCTTTGTGCAAGAAGAAGATTGGGGAAATCTTTGGACCAAGCATTTACCAGATTGTTATAACTCAACTGTAACAAATGAACTAAAACAACAGAAATATTGATAACCTGGTAGATCCATGAACTAAATTGTTGATGAACTTCATCCACCAGACGTCCGCGAACAACACGCATTTGAACCTGCATATCAAACAAAATGTTGGAATAAATAAATTGGAAAGTTGTAAAGCAGAGTTCAAATGTAAAGAGACGAAGGAAAGCAGAGGTTCTTACTGATCTTGAAACTACAGTTGGAGGTGCGCCATTGGGCCGAAAAATGTAGGCACCAGATGCCTGCTGAAGAGGACATATACAAAAAATGGAATGTCAGCAAGTAGCATAACTATTAAATTTAGATAATCTAACTGTAAGACACTATATTTGCTTACTTGAGGATCTGTACTTGAACCATACCATAGAAAGCTCTGTTGCACTGCAACCTCAACCTGGAAAAATGAAATGCAACAACCATTTCTTGGTGATCTTTTCACAGTAATCTGTATATCTGAGAATAAAGGCAACTTACCCCTGTTCTCAAATTATGCATTCGTTTTAGTTGTCCAGTGGTATTGGAGAAGTACATCTTCAAATTTCCAGGTCCAACTTCAATGGTATCATTCTGTGGATCGTCCATTGCAGAGAGATGTCTCTGTCTTCCTTCTACTGTATCATTATAGAACACAAAAAATAGAAGTCCTTGGCATTGATGAATCAATATAGAATATATTTTACACTATTTTTGATTTTTTTTTTTACCTTTACTAGTTGCATTTGAAATAAAATAAGTGCTCCAACCTAATGGAGGCAAAGATACTTGAAAGAGAAGCCAATATTTAGGGACTTGATTTGATGAATGTCCTAAGTAGGCCTCTGTATAGAACTTCCTCAAGTTGATTGTAACACCATCCATAAGTACATATTGGGCAACAATTACATTGCCAGATGAGTCTTTTACAATAAGATTGTTATCTTTAACCTGGAAGATATAGCATTTGCAAATCATATTGAAGGCAAATATTGTAAAACTTGTTTGCATGTAAATTGGAAATTAGAGAAGAAAACTGAAGATGAAGTTCAAAGTTTCTTATATTTAGAATGTTCTCAATTGCAATCATAGATAGAGCTCAAAAATTACACTTACTGGTATCCTTATAATGTCAGTACGGTTCCATCCAATTGGATTATAAGCCACTACAACCTGCAAATAACCATTTATAAGGAATAAATGAATATTCCAATAAAGCATCAGTGATGAGAAAAAAAGAAAAGAAAGCCACAAAAAGATTACCAGATTGTTTCCATTCGAAATGTCTTCCTCTGTTGGAGGGCAGTAACTGATATTTAGCAATGGACACTGTCCAAAATTTGAAAAGGAAAAAGGGGAAGGATAGCAACAGAATTAGGACAAGAGTAACTTTGATGGGGTGAATGTAAACATTTAACTAAGATGAGAAAAAAAACAGAAATTAGAAATGAATTTTCAACTTCTCAAGTAAATTTATCCTTTGGAAATGTCTCAATTTATATAGAAAAGCGTTCAAACCTCACCTGGCTAAATGTTGTTAGAGGCTTTGTGCATTGATCTTTCGATGCAACACTAGTTATGCATGATAAAGCAGAGCTAACAACTGCTTCAGACTGTACAAAATAATAGCATTTGAAAAGATAAGTTTGGTGTACATGAGGAACTATGGAGAGAAGAAAAAAAAAAAAAAACAATAAAGACAGGGAAGTATAGAAGCCCGCCTCAGAGGCTCCAAGATATAGGCGTTTAGCATAGTCGTTTGTTGTATGTTGTTTAGCAGTGCCAGTGACAGCATCATGGTGCTGAGCAATTCCTAAAGCATCTCCGAGAGAGAAGGTAGTCGGCCCAGATGGTCTCCGCCCAACCAAGAATTCAAGTTGTCTTGCTGCCTATTCACAATAATTAGAAAAATGTTTTTAATCTCTTTGCATAAGTCTTAAATTGATGAGGAAAGTCCAACTAGCTTTAACTGACAAAAAGGAACCAATTTTTATGAACATCAAAACACTTTATTTGAAGGGTTAGTAGTTTATCATGCGCCATGACTAAGTTCTAAGCCAATCAAATGAGACACGATTGATGATATAAGCTGGATCAACACTATGATCAAAGGACTGCATATATATAATCCAAAAGGAAATGGGAACATATGACTTCAAGGTGGGTGATCAGATTCTGGATCCTGATTATCAAATGAAGCTTGATTACACAACAGAAACAAAAAGTTCTCCCCAATTTCATGTTGATTTGCATACCAAATGATATCCGCTCAATGCCCGCACATATCGCTTCAAGGCGGGCCGACTAGTAAAAAACCCTGTCCAGTAAGCATTTATTTCATCTGCATATCTGCCAACAATTATTGACAAACAAGTAATTAGAATGGAATAGTTTCGGAAAGCAGTCCTTCATCAATTAAAGGAGAAGGGAACAGGCAGCACTAGTAGTAATACGTACGGGAAGTAATCATCAGTTTTTAGTGGCCATGATACGTTTGCTGCATTCTTTGCATTGGTATAGAGAGATGGTGTAGAATATAATGCATTAACTCGACCATCCTGAGAAGATTAAAAACTAATATGAGTGCACTTTAAATGCAAGCTAAACCAAGTAGTATACAATGGACACCTGAATTAGGAGGGGATTTTCCCCCTTTTTTAAAAAGCTGTTTCTTGTATTCAATACATAATTTTCAAGCAAATTCTACCTTGTTAACATAGTTAATGAATTTATCCATTTGCTTGAACCAAGACTCAGCATATTGGTATTGGAAATCATCCCCCATTGTCCACATAACATGGTTTGCCCGTGTCACGTTTGCCTACACAACATGACGATACAAGTTAATTTTAACATGCAATGCCCATTGGTGAGAGACAACGAAAAAGAAGATGAGGAAGAAGGATTTACTTGGGTTAAAGCAGCCACAATAAAATCATTAACACGTTGATCGACATTGTAGTCCTCCAGTAGGGGATTATCCTGCAGTCGTAATATGTCAGAGATGAGGAGACACACTCAAAATAAACATCATCTGGTAAGATTTAGGCAGAGTTATTTTGTTGAACATTAGAACCTGGAGAGGCACAAAATCGTCAAATACTTCAAAATGGAAGCCACTGGGGGGACTGTAATGGACTGGAAACGTATTGGTAAAAATCTGTGCAGAAAAGGGACAAGTAATAAGTGAACACAACATTACTTCCTGAAGAAAGTACTAACAGAGCAAATTTGCAGTTTCGAACCTGAGATGAAGATCCAAAAGTCTTGGAACCTTGCCATATAACTTCAAGAGATTTATCACCCTTGCGCTTTGCTCTGTCTTGATAATCAATTCTTGCAAAATGCACAGAATCAAACCCCAGCTGTGACATAAATTTTAATTAATTAATACGTATCCCATTTGGCAGAATAACCAACAAAATTATGTACCTCATCTCCAAGTAGGTAAGCTTGCACAGCAGAATGTCCAAAGGGATCGATTTGCCATCCAGCACGAGGAGTGTAGTTAAACTGCTCTTTTATGAAACGATGACCAAGTGTTGTTTGGTCAATCATGTCTATATAATGGGTTGTTGCTTCGTCATGCATACACCAACCACCATTTCTGCAGATATGTAAGGAAAAAGGATCTCTCATTCATTCAAAAATAAAGACAAAAATACTAGCTGCTGATAACTGCATACACGAATTCTAATCGGCCGCCATCTACAAGTTTTCTCACTTCTTGATGTATTTCTGGGCTTTGATATACCCACCATCGATGGAAAAAAGCCTATAGTTCATATCAATTTAAATCGTTTAATGATGGTAACCAGTCACAATTACATAAAAAATCTGAAATCAAGCCATCCAAAACAAATTAACAAAAGAAAAGCATTAGTTGCAGAATGTTTCTTAATTTCTCCAAAGAGAGACTGAGTTTGAATTGGTAACAGAATTGTTTTCAATGCAAACCACATAAAATATGATATTAACACTTTTCCATCATTAAGCAAAGAATCAACAAAAATTACCATTTCAGCGAAAACAAATTTTCTGTTTGCATCTCGAAGCAAGGCTTCCACAACTGAGTCCAACACATTCTCTACACAAGCACCCTGCACAACAACAAAGTTTTCAGAATAAGAAATCGCTTAAAACTCAGTGATGAAACAGTAATTATAAGAACCTGAATGCTGTTATTTGATCCAACAAAGTACTGATCAACCGTCTTCAACCATCCAACATCATCATGAGAATGCGCAACCAGATGAACATTGAGTTTGCCTGGCACAACACCAGCTCCAGTGTTGTACTTAACATAACCACCATTAACAGTTAAAAACAGGCACAAGGCACACATCAAAATTGAAGCTAAACTAAGTTCCACCATTTTTACACAAACTTGAAATTTGTTCACTTGGTTGTTGAAGCCTCTTAAAATATATAATATCCTAACACTAAGAGACAATTTTAATGCGATGATGACAAAGCGCTTTTTCTTTTTTTTACTAATAATATATTGTGGCCGGCCTAAGCTCTGGACATGGACATTTGGAACCTCGCTGAAAATTCTGTTTTAATTTTTATGTGGGATCCATACCTTACCATCAATCACATGCATAATCTTGACCTTGTGTTTGGTAAGATATGGGTGAAAATTGACTGGATCACTTCACTAAAACATTAATTAGAGTAACAGACATTTAATTTAGAAAATATTATACATAAATATAATTTATAATTCTAATTAATAAGAATTTATTGAAATCTTGTGAAGATGGGTACAAAACAGAGGTCGAAACATTGAATACAATCAACTACACATACTTAGGCAAGGGTCACAAAACTGAATATACATTGCTGATGTGATGTTACATATTTGTCAATTTTACTTGGGATAAAAACCAAGTGAATTGTTAGAGCTTGAGGTTGCTTGTTAGTTTTTGAAAATTAAATGGTTATGTGGTTGGTTTGTTTTGGTTAAAATGAAAGGCGTTCCATGTGTTAAGGAAGCTGCCACCTTTTCATGTATGGTGCACATGACATTATTAAATACCTCATGTACCAGCCTATATATATATACATTGTATTTTGCAGAAATGAATACTACTGATATATGAAAATTGTCTCTCTTTACTGCTGCTCTCCTACTTCTTCTTCACCACATATTGAATATTTACATTCAAGGTCATTGCCTAAAGCTGAAGTTTTCCTCTAAATTACATGCTTGAAATAAATTATATGGTATCAGAGCCCTAGAGATCTTAAGGGACTACAAGCTTGCTGCTAAAGTAAACTTTAGCTGTTGTTTTAGAACTCCTGAAAAGCTCATTCGAATGGCTTCAGTAACTATGTCTCCTGCTTCATCTTCTGCACTATCAACATCTATTTACAATGGAGAAAATTATCAGGCTTGGGCTGTCAAGATAAAAAATTTATATGAAAGGATTGGGGTTGTGGCAATATGTAGAAGAGGAGAAAGTGGTGCCTCCCTTGGGTCTTAATCCAACCTTGAATCAAATTAGGTTGCATGAGGAAGAGTTGACTAAAGCTCCCCATGCCTTGTCCATCATTCATCAGGCAGTAACAAATGTTGTCTTCTCCAAGATTTTAACATGTGAAATAGCCAAGGAAGCTTGGGAGAAGTTGAGGGAAGACTCATTAGGCACTTAGAGGTCTAGGCAAATGATTATCTTGAATTTAAGAAGGGAATTTGAAGTTCTCAAAATGAAAGAAGAAGAAAACATTAAGAATTATGCTGAGAGAGTAATGAAGGTAGTGAATCAAGTTAGATTAATGGGGTGAGTCCTTAAGTGATCAGAGAGTAGTGGAGAAAATCTTGGTTCAGCATTCCTGAAAGGTATGAATCCAAGATCTCCTCACTTGAAGACTCCAAGACCTTTTCAGAACTCACCCTACTGGAAGTAATCAATGCCTTAAAGGCACAAGACCAAAGAAGGTTTTTGCGACAGGATGAGACAACTGAAGAAGTACTGATAATCAAGTTAAATGATAGAAAAACTTGCATGTATCAAAACAAAAGATACATACAGGAAAAAGGAAATGATCAAAGAGATGAATGGAAAGAAAAAAACAACTTACCTGGCAAGAAAAAAGGGAAACTCACTCCTTGCCCTTATTGTAAAAAGAAGGGCCATTTCCCAAGTAGCTGCTGGTTCAAACCAAATGTAAAGTGTAGAGCCTGCAATCAACTTTGGCATATTGAGAAGGTTTGCAAAAACAAGCATGTAAATCATTCTCAACTTGCTTAATAAAGTCAAGTAGATGGAAAACATGAAGTAGCAAGTGAAAATCTATTTGTAGCCACTTGTTATAAAGTTCAAGGAGATCAAGCAGCTTGGTTGATTGATAGTGGATGCTCCAATCACATGACCTTCAATGACTCAATCTTCAAGGAGTTGGACAGAACCTATTGTTCCAAAGTTAGAATAGGTAATGGTGATTTGCTAGAAGTGAAAGGAAAAGACAATGTTTTGATTCACACTTTTGATGGTATGAAACTTGTTCAAAATGTGCTTTATGTTCCAAACTTAAGTCATAACGTGCTTAGTATAGCTCAAATGCTGGAAAAAGGTTATTCACTGCATTTCCATAACAAACAATGCACCATATTTGATCCTGAAGAATGTGAAACTTTGATTGTATGCATGAGAGATAAGCACTTTGAGATTGAATGGAGAGAATCAGTTTTAAACACTACATATCAGGTTGATAATCTAACCAATCTTTGGCATAAAAGACGTGGACATTCAAATCTAAATTATTTGAAGAGCATGCATGATAGAGAATTGGTCATTAACTTGCCAAAAATTGTTGAGACTGATCAAATGTGTAAGGCAATATGGTAAGCAAACCAAGCTGCCCTTCGAAATCAGCAATTGGAGAGCAAGGGAAAGGCTGCAGCTGATACATTTAGACTTATGTGGTCCAATGAGTGAACCATCCTTGAATGGAAGTAGATATTTCTTGTTATTTATAGATGATTACACTAGGTACTCCTGGATCTACTTTATAAAGCAGAAATCAGAAGTACTGAATATGTTTAAAGGATTCAAAGCTGAAGTGAAAAAACAAACAGGTTGCAGGCTTAAAATGCTGAGATCAGACAATAGAGCTGAGTATACTTTAAAAGAAATGGCTGCCTATTTCAAAAGTGAAAGGATAATACATCAACTAACATCTCCTTACGCCCCTCAACAAAATGGTGTAAGTGAAAGGAAAATCAGGTCTATGATGGAGATGAGCAGATGTCTATTGTTTGAAAAAAATTTGCCAAAATATTTTTGGGCAGAGCCAGCAAACACCTCAGTATACTTACTAAATTTGTTGCCTACAAAAGCCTTGAAAAATGCCACTTCTTTTGAACTATGGTATGGATATAAGCCTTCAGTGTCACACCTGACAGTTTTTGGATGTATATGTTATGTGCTGGTGCCAAGTGAGAAAAAAACTAAGCTGGAAGCCAAGGCTGAAGCATAGGTGTTTATCGGTTATAGCTTGACAACCAAAGGATATAGAATCTATAATCCCTTTACACAGAAAGTGATTATAAGTAGAAATGTCAAATTTGATGAAATTGCAAGTTGGAACTAAAATAAAGGTTTAACAAGATCTAAAGGCTCAAATAACATGCAAGGAACCAGTGGCATGACTAATAGTCAATCAGGTTCCAATACTGATGATGAAGAAACTCCTGCCTCAAGGATAAGAACCTTGGAAGATATATACAACAGGTGTAATGTGATACTTCAAGAACCTGCATCTTATGAAGAAGCTGTAAGCAACAAAGGATGGATTAATGCCATAGAGGAAGAGCTAAACATGATAAACAAGAACCATACCTGGAAGTTGGTGGAAAGACCTGCAAACCATAAGGCAATTGCAGTAAAATGGATATACAGAACCAATTTAGATGGTTCCATCAACAAACTTAAAGCAAGATTAGTGGCCAAAGGTTATCTGCAGTAGCCTAGCATAGATTTTACAGAAACATTTGCTCCTGTAGCAAAATATGACACTGTAAGACTACTCATTGCATTGTCAGCTAAGTTAGACTGGAAAATCTTTCATTTGGATGTAAAATCTGTCTTTTTGAATGGAGTTCTTAATGAAATGATGTATGTTGAGTAACCTGAAGGATTCAAGGTAAAAGGAAAGGAGGATCATGTCTATAGGCTGCATAAGGCTTTATATGGTTTAAAGCAAGCACCCAAGGCCTGGTTTTGTAGAATTCATAATTATCTTCTGAATCAAGGTCTTAAGTACAGTCCAAATGAACCAACCTTGTATGTTACGAAAAAAGAAGCTACTATGCAATTAATCATCTCCCTGTATGTTGATGATTTATTGATTACAAGAGGAGATTTTGGGCTGATTAATAAATTTAAACAAGCTATGCAATAAGAATTTGACATGATAGACTTAGGAACCATGAAGTACTTCTTGGGCATGGAAATTGATCAGTAAAAACATGGTATCTTCTTATCTCAAAAGAAATATGCCTTGGATCTGTTAAAGAAATTTAGTTTTGAAAATTGCAAAATAGTTTCAACTTTATTGGCCATAAATATGAAACTCATAAAAAAAAATTCTGCTGACTTGGTTGATGCTACTAAGTATAAAAGGTTGGTAGGGTGTCTATTATATTTATCCTCTACTATACCTGATATCATGTTTGCATCTGCATTACTGTCTAAATTCATGCAATTCCTAGACAAAACTCATTTGTGTGCTGCCAAAAGAGTGTTAAGGTATATTAAAGGAACTTGTGACTTTGGCCTATGGTTTTCCAGCATGCAAAATGAAGAATTAACAGCATATTCTGATAGTGATTGGGCTGGATGCTTAGATGATTTCAAAAGCACATTTGACTATTGTTTTTCCTTTGGAGGTACAGTTTTCTATTGGAGCTCCAAAAAGCAAGAAGTTGTAGCACGATTCTCAGTTGAAGCAGAGTACATTGCTGCCGCAAATGCAACAAATCAGGCTGCATGGCTGAGGAAAATACTTACTGACCTGTGACTTATTCAAACTGGAAGTACAACCATCTATGTCGACAACAAGTCCACCATTTCCATCACCAAGAATTCAATTCAGCATGGGAGAACCAAACATATTAATATAAAATATCATGTTCTAAGGGAAGCTAAGAAAGAAGGAGAAATCAAACTGCTCTTTTGCGGTTCTAAAGATCAGCTTGTTGATATATTTACCAAAGCACTTCCTAGGCCTCAATTTGAATATTTGAGGGAAAATCTTGGTGTTGTGAATGCAACCTCAAAGGAGGAGTGTTAGAGCTTGAGGTTGCTTGTTAGTTTTTGAAAATTAAATGGTTATGTGGTTGGTTTGTTTTGGTTAAAATGAAAGGTGTTCCATGTGTTAAGGAAGCTGCCACATTTTCATGTATGGTGTACATTACATTATTAAATACCTCATGTACCAGCCTATATATATATACATTGTATTTTGCAGAAATGAATACTACTGATGTATGAAAAATTGTCTCTCTTTACTGTTGCTCTCCTACTTCTTCTTCACCACATATTGAATATTTAAATTCAAGGTCACTGCCTAAAGCTGAGGTTTTCCTTTAAATTACATGCTTGAAATAAATTACATGAATAATGGAAAATTGTATTTGTTGGAATTAAAATTTAAGCACATTGATGCCATCAATATTTTACTTTCTAGTAAATTCATTAATTGATTCTTTTATCTTCTTGTCAATGGATAGAAAATTAACTATTGAGCAATTACTAGGGGTTAATTTATACCTTACGAGAAATCAGATAATCTTAAAGCTCATGTGGAAAAATGAGGAATAGTGCTTGTTCAAGACACATGATTAGAGATATCTTCCAATTCTTATGGTTGAGCAAGAAGGATGGAAGACATCTTACCTTCAAAGACAATGCTGAGGGGTAAAATTATTGACATAGGAGATATTGGTAACAATTCTTATACTATTATTGAAATGCTCTCTTTGTTGATAGTCTTAAGCATAATCTTCTTAATGTTAATTAATTGTGTGACAAATGATCTAGAGTCATTTTAAGTCTAATATTTGCATTATAGAAAACCAATCTTTATAGGAAATAAAGATGAAAATGCGCATTCATATTTCCTACAAAATAAGCATGGAATTGATTTGCAAAATATCCAAGAAGAGTAATGTTACAAATAAAATGTACCGATTTTTGTACTAATTGACATATCCTTATTTTAATTAAAGTTTAATTTTATCATGAACTGAATTCTCAAATGCAATATTAAAAACTATCTAATGAGAGCAAAGACACCTGTCAGTAAGCAAAGACACCTCAGTCAGTACAAAAATTCAATATATTTCATTTGTACATATAGCATTATTCATCCAAGAAAGAGCCTGTCAAAGTCTTTTAAACTCTTCATCGTGCAACTCCTGATTCTGCCAAAACCAAATAAAGTTCCATTGCTACATTTTTATGTATACAACATATTAACCCTCTAAAGGTTATGAGTGGTTAAGGTTAAGACCCAAATTCAATATCTTAATTTATTTGATTGTTGATTTGGTAAGTTAGTCCATGATTTTAACATTCTCGAATGCAAATATATATAGATAAAAATTTTAAAAGTTATGATTATTGATTGACTTATATAGTTAAGTTGATGAAGATAACATGTAACGAATAACTCGTTACAAAAATTTTAACAAGAAAGTGCGAATTTCCATAGGACCAAGCTCGACAACAAGAGTTGAACTATCAACAGGGCTACCTTTAATTGGGGAGTGTGTTTGTCCATTGTCGCCTTCAATTTTCCATTTCATCTTCTTCATCTTTGATTTTTCCTGGTTTGTTGATAAGCTCATTTCTTTTAGCTGTTTTATCTGAAATATGAAACACCAATTTATCCAGAAAAGAGCTTAGAGTTAACATTATATTTACATAAAACTGTATATCATTAACAGCTTAGTTTTATATGGGTTGGACTTGAAGTTAAATTTCAGACTAAGAAATGTGTAACTTAGCTCATACTTCCAAGTAATGTTTGAGAAAACTTGACGGAGATTTTCTGAAGTCACAAGTAAGAAGCAAGATACGTACCGATTTTCTGTTAAACATCTTCTTTAGTTCAACTTTGGCTAGTGTGGAATAGTCAGCATCTTCACCCTCCTAAGCACATTCAAATATGAGCAAAGCATATTATATATATTCGACAAGTTAGTTACGTGGAAACCATTAGTATCATTATGTAAGCAACTTCATAAATTCCTATATTTTATTGGCTATTTAGTTTTTAAGTTTCAACAGCTTATACTTTGTACATAAAACTACATGAGTTGTGTCCTTGTGCATTTCTTACAAGTTGAAGAAGAAACTGTGTCCTATAATTTTGGAAGCAAGATTTAAGAACCTCTCATTTTCTGCTAATAGTAAGTGCTTCGAAATGTGGCATAAAGCTTAGGTATGTTCATTTTAACGGCCCATGTTAAACTCTAGCTGCAATCCCTTTTAAGCAAAGTTTTAATTGGAGAATTTCAAGAGAAATTTGAAGATAATGAGCATCAAACACAATATCTTTACCTCATAGAGATGTGCCAAACGGAGGAGAACACTTCCATCATCCAACTCCTATATAAAGAAAGTTAGATAGAGAGAAAATTTTATCACTTCATTCTACACTGAGTTTTTACGGTCACCTGAAGAGTAATTAAAGCAACATTGAGAGGCAAGCTGTAGTCTGGATCCATGGTGGTTGCTTTTGTCAGATGTGATGCTTTCCAAGTCTCTATTTTCTGAATTAAAATTGTTGCATCTGATTAATATCTATATTTGATGCTCAGTGGATAGAATTAAGTCATACCTCATGTGTGAAAGCTAAAAGAATTGGTGTATAAATTTCTTGACCGGTTGTCCTACGCCAACGAGCTCCAGCTCCTAGTTCATTGATACTCAAATAGTAGTTTCCTCTAACCTGAAGAAACCATATGAAACTCTCAAGGTAAGAAGGCTTGAAATTTCTAACAACTCTAACAATTAAAAATTAATTATATAAAAAATGCTCATCTTAAAAAATAGCATAATCCTGAATTAGGTCATATCACCCAAGATAGAGAATTAAAATATATCTCTCTTTAATTACCAAATATATATATATATATATATATATATATATATATATATACATATATATCTCTCTTTTAACAACAGAAATATAACATGTCAGCCAAATTATATCAAGTCTTATTTCTACAATTTCGGATGTGTGGAAATAGAGAAATTTAAAATTCTAAAGCAAGAGTTACAGTTTTTATACAATTTCATACCGTTAGTCCTTCACAATTGTCTCCAACACAAACACTTTCATCAAGGGCTTCTACGACTACTCTACCATGATCAACAAGTATACGCCTTATACGTACCATCAAAGAAAAGTTAGTTTAACGTACTTAGAAAATTTTCAATATCGAAATATTGGGGTAATGTGGAACTAAACCTATGAAGCATTAGCTCTACTTGTCCATCTTTAATGCTGGCTCCCCCAGTAGCACGATCAACTAAGACTGAGAGTTCAGATTTCTTATCCTCAATGTAAATTCCAAGGGTAAGCTGGAAAAGATAAATGAAAGAACATTATTGTTCAAAATATGGATGGCATTGTTAAAATTATATTATTCTATAAGAGTCTAATGTTAAAAAGTTGTTCCAAACCATAGGGAGCTTAAGAAGTCATCCTAATCATATACACATAAGTGTATTTAGATGCAACTAAAACAAGCTGTTGTAAAATTCTAGACATAATTAGTAGTATGATAAGTTTTACTGAACAATTAAAAAAGTGAGCCAAGTAGAAATATAACTACGACGTGTAAATTCCAAGACTTCGTAACCAATGCTTTGCACCAATACGGTTAAGAAAATTACAGGATAGTAATTTCCGGCTATAGGTTGATTAACTGAAAGATTCCAATCAGCTCTGTAGTCTCGAACCTGAAAAGAGTTGTAATAGGTTTCAACAATAATAAATCATAGGCGCAAATATTTATTGATTTTTTTTGACTAATAAAACTCATAGAACTATATGTATCGAACATAGAAAGTAAAGAAAAAAAATTAAATAG
The DNA here is from genome assembly GCA_026122585.1 of Anacardium occidentale. Taxonomy (NCBI): domain Eukaryota; kingdom Viridiplantae; phylum Streptophyta; class Magnoliopsida; order Sapindales; family Anacardiaceae; genus Anacardium; species Anacardium occidentale. The sequence continues at coordinate 957,611 of JAJEJH010000005.1, read as the reverse complement.
TTGATAGAGTTTTACAATGTCTTAATTAACTCAACTAAAATAGAACGAACCATGAGTAGGCAGTACATATTCTTAACAATATATGTTTTGATTCACAAACTTAAGTGGCAACGTGCACCAGATAAAGCCACTTCCCAAAATCTCAGGCTTCAGTTCAGTGGAAAACACTGATATGAAATTTGCAAGGTTTTAAGCTGCTCTTGCGCCAAAGACAAAGATAAAAGACCAGGATACGTAATTTTTTTTTTAAAATCAACTAGGTCATTTACAATAAAAAGTTCGCGTATAGTTTGATATTGAATATATCAATCAATCATGCACAAGGCATGCAACTAACAACTACTTTGTTAAGCAAAAGTTTGCTAGGACACAATAATATTAAAATATTTCTAAAAGAGAAAAAAAATCATGATTTGGAATTATTATAATATGAGTTCTAGGTGGAAGGTTACCCGCTTTAGAAAGTCCCTTCCATTGGAGTCAGTGTAAAAATTTTTATCTGTAACCATATTAGCTGTAATTTGTGATATCACCTCTTTTCCAACACCATCATCTGTTGGAATTGGTCCAACCTTTAAAATAACATATCATCAGAAACACTGTATTTGAGCACATAAAGCTCTTATTTTGCTCAAGGCATTAGAAGACACACATAATTTGACTCACAGTGTATTCAACTTCAGCATGCTCTTTATCCTTGTAAAGTCTAATGACCTGGTAAGTGCATATAAACAAGACCCAAGAAAAAAAAAGAGTAAAAAAGAAGCAACTAGAAGACAAGGAAATAATCCTAGGAAGTTAGGGAAAAAAAAGATTATACAACAAAGGTTACACATAATAAATTGGTATTTGTACAACAAATATGTTAAATCAATAAGGATGGTCTTGTTGGTTGGATTAAAAACTACTATGAATTCACAACTTTCGAAGATATCTTGCAAACTATGGGAAGCCCATGAATGAAAATATATTGCACCGACAGACTATCATATATGCATTCTCTAGAATCTCTACCCAGAGGATAAATATGATATTATGTGCCACTCAACTAATGTCAATTCATCAAGTAAATTTGAGACAATTGCTGGCAAACTGAAGTGTAAGACTCCGATTTCCAAATCCATTAGATGATTAGATGAAACCTTGCTAATATGTCAAAACCGGACGAGGAAGAATTTGGTAGGTTAAAAATTAAAGCACAAGCGCTTGAATTGAACCAATCACAACCCATGAGATCATATTGATGACTATGTACATGCTTTTACCTCTTTGGCAGGCTCCAAAATTGAAGCCCAAATGCTAATATGACCCAAAAAAGCCCATTCATTCTAGAACTAGTGCTGAGACTTGTCTCCTATGCTTTGGCTGCAACATGCTATATGACTAAATTATCAAAATTTTGTTAATTTTATTTATTTATTTTAGTTAACATTTTAAAACTTGAAACGTACCGTGCAATTTAATCAGTCCAACCAAGAGCGGTCAATACCGATGGCTCTAGGTACCCATTGGAATGTATTAAACAGCATATATATATATATATATATATATCAAAAACACCAGTTTTACTAGAAAAATAATTTATCATAAATGATGAGATTAACGTAAAAAATGAATTAAATTATAAGATTAAAGCCAAAAATAATGAAATTGACATTGTAAATGAATAAAATAATGAAGTTGACACCGGAAATAATAATATTAACACTCAAAGGGGAGATGAAAATGATGATTTCTTTGCTGAAAGCAGCTGATGACAAAGAGAAAAATTAGAAAAGACCAATGTGCAATAAAGATTTTTTGACATGGTGTCTATACGTTTAAGAAAAAAATTTTCTTTTATCCCATGTAAATTGAAAATGAGAAAAATCACTCTAAAATATACATCACTTTAATCTATGAATAAAACAAAAAATACGATATCTTTCCTAAGTAGTTTATCCGTCAAACTACTGTTTAATCAGTCCCATCATGGGTTAACCTAAACTAATCACTTCAAAGGTAATGTTCGGTCCAGATAAGAAAACCTTGGTTAATAATCATTTATTTATTCTGTTAAAAGAGTGGTTACAGTGAGAAAATAGTTTCTTTGGGCAAGAAGAAGATTCAGGAAATTTTCTGACCGGAATAGTAAGCATTTTTCCGACTCTTGTATTGTAACTCAAATAAACAGCCGCAAATGAATTGAAACAATAAAAATATTGATAACCTGGTAGATCCATGAGCTAAATTGTTGGTGAACTTCATCCACCAGTGGTCCACGAATAACATGCATTTGAACCTGCATATCAAATAAAATATTGGAATAAATAAATTGGAAAATTGTAAAGGAGAGATCACATGTAATTACAAGGTTATGTATAAAGCAATATGCTAAGCCTTTAATATGGGCTAATTTTACTCTTTAACATTTACTCTTTTCTATTAATTGATTACTAATTTCGTTTAACGATATAAATGGAAAGGGACGAAGGAAAGCAGAAGTTCGTACTGATCTTGAAACTAAAGTTGGTGGGGCGCCATTTGGCCGAAAAATGTAGGCACTGGAAGGTTGCTAAAGAAGATACATATATAAATGAAATATCAGCAAGTAGCAGAATTATTAAATTTAGATAACCCAACTGTAGGGCACCATATGTGCTTACTTGAGGATCTGTACTTGACCCATACCATAGAAAGCTTTGTTGTACTGCAACCTCGACCTGGAAAAATAAAATGTAAACAAAAATCATTTCTTGGTGATCTTTTCATAACAATCTGTATATCTGAGAATGAATGCAATTCAACCTATGCCTGTGGAAGTAGAGATCCTTCTTTCACTTTGGTTTTTATAAAGAATTATGACAAGATCATCAGTGTTACATAAAAATTAAAATAAAAAAGAAATCTCATATTAAGGTGAACTTTTAACTTAAAAATATGGCCTATATGCATCTATAAGGAAGTGTGGAACAACTGACGCCTGTTCTCAAATTATGCATTCGTTTAAGTTGTCCAGTGGTAGCGGCCAAGTACATCTTCAAATTTCCACGTCCAATTTCAATGGTATCATTCTGTGGATTGTCCATTGCAGTGAGATCTCCCTTTCTTCTTTCAACTGTATCATTATAGAACAAAAAAAATGCAAGCCCTTAGCATTGATGAATCAATTAAGAATATAGTTTACACTATTTATGATTTTTTTTTTTTTTTACCTTTACTAGTTGCATTTGAAATAAAGTAACTGCTCCAACCTAATGGAGGCAAAGATACTTGAAAGAGAAGCCAATATTTAGAGACTTGATTCGATGAATATCCTAAGTAGGCCTCTGTATAGAACTTCCTCAAGTTGATTGTAACACGTTCCATAAGCACATATTGGGCATCAATTACATTGCCAGATGAGTCTTTTACAACAAGATTATTATCTTTAACCTGGAAGATATTGCATTTGTAAATCATATTAAAGGCAAATATTGTAAAACTTGTTTGCATGTAAATTGGAAATTAGAGAAAAAAACTAAAAATGAAGTTCAAAGTGTCTTAGAATGTTTTCAATCGTAATCATAGATAAAGCACAAAAATTACACTTACTGGTATCCTTATAATGTCAGTACGTTTCCATCCAATTGGATTATAAGCCACTACAACCTGCAAATAACCTTTTATAAGAAATAAATAAATGTTCTAACAAACCATTATTGATGAGAAAAAAAAAAAAAAAAGACACAGAAAGATTACCAAATTCTTTTCACTCGAAATGTCTTCCTCTGTTGGAGGGCAGTAACTGATATTTAGCAATGGACACTGTCCAAAATTTGAAAAGGAAAAGGGGAAAGACAGCAACAGAATTAGGACAAGAATAACTTTGATGGTGTGAATGTAAACATTTAACAAAGATGGAAAAAAAACAAATGAAATTAGAAATGAATTTACAACCTCTCAAGTAAATTTATGTTCAGAAACGTCTCAATTTATCCAGAAAGGAATTCAAATCTCACCTGGCTAAATGTTATTAGAGGCTTTGTGCATTGATCTCTTGATCCAATACTAGTTAGGCATGATAAAGCAGAGCTCACAACTGCTTCAGACTGCACAAAATAACAGCATTTGAAAAGATAAGTTCGGTGTACATGAGGAACTATGGAGGAAAAAAACTATAAAGACAGGGAAGTATAGAAGCCCACCTCAGAGGCTCCAAGATATAGGCGTTTAGCATAGTCGTTTGTTGTATGTTGTTTAGCGGTGCCAGTCACAGCATCATGGTGCTGAGCAATTCCTAAAGCATCTCCGAGAGAGAAGGTAGTGGGCCCAGATGGTCTCCGCCCAACCAAGAATTCAAGCTGTCTTGCAGCCTATTCACAACAACTAGAAAAATGTTTTTAATCTCTTTGCATAAGTCTAAAATTGATGAGGAGACTCCAACTATCTTTAACTGATAAAAAGGAGCCAATTTTTATGAACATCAAAACACTTCATGTGAAGAGTTAGTAGTTTATGGTGACACGCCATGACTTAGTTCTAAGTCAATCAAATGTGACTCGATGATGATAAAAGTTGGTTTCACTTGATCAACGCTATGATCAAAGGACTATATATATATATATATATATATATATAAAATCCAAAAGGATATAAAAGTATATGACTTCAATGTGGAAGCATCAGATTCTGGATCCTGATTATCAAATGACACTATACTACACAACAGAAAGAAAAAGTTCTCCCTACTTCATGTTGATTGGCATACCAAATAATATCCGCTCAATGCCCGCACATATCGCTTCAGGGCGGGCCGACTAGTAAAAAACCCTGTCCAATAAGCATTTATTTCATCTGCATATCTGCCAACAATTGTTGACAACATGCAATTAAAATAGAATAGTTCTGCAAAGCAGTGCTTCATCAACTAAAGGAAAGGGGAACAGGCAGCACTAGTAATACTTACGGGAAGTAGTCATCAGTTTTTAGTGGCCATGATACGTTTGCTGCATTCTTTGCATTGGTATAGAGAGATGGTGTAGAATATAATGCATTAACTCGACCATCCTGAGAAGATTAAAAACTAATATGAGTGCACTTTAAATGCAAGCTAAACCAAGTAATATATAATGGACACCTGAAATAGGAGGCGATTTTTCCCTTTTTTTCAAGACGCTGTTTCCTGTCGTTAATAAATAATTTTCAAGCAAATTCTACCTTATTAACATAGTTAATGAATTTATCCATTTGCTTGAACCAAGACTCAGCATATTGGTATTGGAAATCATCCCCCATTGTCCACATAACGTGGTTTTCCCGTGTCACGTTTGCCTATACATCATGAGGAAACAAGTTTTTATTGTTAACATCTATAATATTTCTGTGAAGTTGTACAAGAAGATAGGGTAGTGAATTCTCGAAAGCAATGAGAATATGCAAAACACATTAGTGAGAGACAACTAGGAAGAAGATGAGGAAAAAGGTTTACTTGGGTTAAAGCAGCCTCAATAAAATCATTGACACGTTGATCGACATTGTAGTCCTCCAGTAAGGGATTATCCTGCAGTCATTAAATGTAACAGATGAGGAGACACTCAAGATAAACATCATCTGATGAGATTGAGGCAGAGTTATTTTGCTGAACATTAGAACCTGGAGAGGCACAAAATCATCCAATACTTCAAAATTGAAACCAGTGGGGGGACTGTAATGAATTGGAAAGGCATTGGTAAAAATCTGTGAAGAACAGAGACAAGTAATAAGTGAACACAACATTTCTTCTTAAAGAAAGTACTAACAAAGAAAATTTGCAGTTTCGAACCTGCGATGAAGAACCAAAAGTCTTGGAACCCTGCCATATAACTTCAAGAGATTTATCACCCTTGCGTTTTGCTCTGTCTTGATAATCAATTCTTGCAAAATGCACAGAATCAAACCCCAGCTGTGACATAAATCTTAATTAATTAATACATATCCCATTTGACAGAACCACTGACTAAATAATGACAACAAGTGTTCGATTAAATTACGCAGATAAATGGAATTGAGAAAACATAAATCATTTTCATTTCAATTACTAGTGAAAGTGGAAAGGATACAGGGAAACTCATTCTGTTAGGAATTGAGATTGCATGCTTGCTTTTGTTAGTAAACAAAGTTTAATGATGGTGGTTAGAAATGTTTGATGATCCATGTATTTAGGATACCTACCACCTTTTTGTGTATGGGCAACACTAATTCATTAATTGTAATGTGTATCTTGCCTCATATATATTTTGGCAAACAATCTTTGAATAATACATGTTCAATATTTCTCCAGTTTCCTGTCTTCTTCTTCTACAAAATAATAAGAAATATTTCTGCCTCATAAGTTTACTCTGCTCCAGCTTCTACGTTGCTTGAATGAAGGGCCATAACATGGTATCAGAGCTTCAGCTGTGATCTTGAAACTTGAAAGTCTGCTGCCGATCAAAGTATCCTCACTCAAAGCTTGAAAGCTGCTTCAACACATGGCTTCAAACTCTGGTTCTGTTGGATCGTCGGCTGCTGGAACAACACCCATGTATAACGGAGAAAACTATCATGCATGGGCAGTAAAAATGAGAATATATATGAAAGGGCTGGGTCTTTGGCAATACGTTGAGGAGGAGAAGGAAGTACCTCCCCTTGGGCCGAATCCGACATTGAACCAGATTCGAATGCATGAAGAAGAATTAACTAAAGCCCCACGTGCACTATCCTTCTTGCACCAAGCTGTTTCAGAGGCTGTCTTCTCTAAAATACTTACTTGTGAGACAGCCAAAGAAGCATGGAACACATTGAGGGAAGACTCACTTGGAAGTGAAAGATCAAGGCAGATGGTGGTGTTGAACCTAAGGAGGGAATTTGAAATATTGAAGATGAAAGAAGAAGAGAGCATAAATGATTATGCAAACAGGATAATGAAGACTGTAAACCAAATCAGGCTTATGGGAGAAACCTTGACTGATCAGAGGGTAATAGAAAAGTTGCTAGTCAGTGTTCCAGAGAGGTATGAATCTAAGATATCCTCTCTGGAAGACTCCAAGCTCTTCACTGAACTTACTCTCCAGGAAGTCATCAATGCTTTAAAAGCTCAAGATTAACAGAGATCCTTGCGGCAGGAAGACTTAGTCAAAGGGGCATTGATGGCGAAGCAGACTGTTCGAAGAACCAATTATGGTTCGAGTAAGAAAATACCACTACGGAGAATGAATGAAAAGAAGGAAGAAGATAAGGAAGACAGAAGCAAAAGTGGTGATGAAAGAAAAGGGAAATACAATCCGTGTATTTACTGCAAGAAAAAAGGTCATCTCCCATCATACTGCTGGTTCAGGCCGAATGTAAAATGCAGGGCTTGTAATCAGCTTGGCCATGTGGAAAAGGTTTGCAAAAACAAACCAGCATCTTCTTCTCGAATGATTCAACCAGGACAAGAGGAAGGAAAACATGAGGCATCAAGTGAAAATCTATTTGTGGTTACATGTTACAAAACGCAGGCAACTCATGCAGGTTGGTTAATCGATTCTGGCTGCTCTAATCACATGACATACGATGCGGCAATATTCAAAGAACTTGATCAAACCTTTCACTCAAAAGTCAGGATAGGTGATGGCACGTTGCTGGACGTGAAAGGAAAAGAGTGCGCCGAGATTCGATCTCCTTCAGGTACCATATCAATTCATGATGTGTTATATGTACCAAGCATCAATCACAATTTGCTTAGTGTAGGACAAATGATGCTGAAAGGTTACACTCTGCATTTTGCTAATCAAATGTGCACCATATATGACTCCAGTAATACTGAAATTATGGCTGTTAAGATGAGAGATAAGCATTTTAAACTAGAATGGGAAAAATTACTTGCAAATCCTGTCCAACTTGATGATCATGATTCTATATTATGGCATAAGCGGTTAGGACACTCAAATTTCGTGTCCTTGAAAAGCATGCATGACAAAAAACTTGTTCACAATCTTCCTATCATTCACAATACACAGCAAGTTTGTCCAGCATGCCAGCAAGGTAAACAAACAAAGCTTCCGTTTCCAAGCAGCAGCCACAAAACCTTCAAAAAACTTCAGTTAATTCATTCAGACTTGTGTGGTCCACTTCCTGAAGTTTCCTTGAACGGCAGTCGATATTTCCTCTTGTTTGTCGATGACTATACCCGATACTGCTGGATCTTCTTCTTGAAAGACAAATTTGGAGTCCTCCAAACATTCAAGGAATTTAAGACCATGGTCGAAAAGCAAGCAGGCAGTCAAGTGCAAGTGTTGAGGACTGATAACGGCACCGAGTATACATCACATGCCTTTGTTGAATACTGCAAAATGGAAGGCATAATTCATCAACTCACCACCCCTTATACTCCTCAGCAGAATGGTGTGAGCGAAAGAAAAATTAGGACAGTGATGGAAATGTCAAGGTGTTTAATGTATGAAAAAAATGTGCCTAAATTTATGTGGGCCGAAGCTGCGAATACGGCTGCATATATTACCAACTTGCTGCCATCAAAAGCTCTCAATAACGCCACTCCTTTCGAATTGTGGTATGGCTTTAAACCTTCTGTTGAGCACTTGAGAATTTTTGGTTGTTTGTGCTATGTTCTGATTCCAAGTGAAAAAAGAAACAAGCTTGATTCCAAGACTCAAGCTGGAATATTCATTGGATATAGTCAAGTATCCAAAGGATATAGGATATTCATCCCTTCTACTAGTAAGGTTCTAGTTAGTAGGAATGTGAAGTTTGATGAGCATGCAACTTGGAATTGGTCGAATTTGGCTGAAAATCAGAACAATGGCAGCCAGGGATTGCATTCGGATACAAGTCCTAATGATCTTCAGGACGTTAGCTCAGATGAAGATGAAGCATCTGGTTCAAGACTCAGGTCCCTGGAGGACATATACAGCAGGTGCAATACAGCCCTCACTGAACCAAAATCATATGAACAAGCTGCCCTGAGTGACGAATGGATCCAAGCAATGCATGAAGAGTTTAAAATGATCACTAAAAATTCAACCTGGAGCTTGGTGGAAAGACCTCTTAACCAAAAGGTGATAGGAGTGAAATGGATTTACAGAACCAAGCTCAACACCGACGGAACTGTAAACAAATATAAGGCAAGACTTGTGGCTAAGGGATATTTGCAGCAGCCAGGTGTGGATTATTCAGAAACGTTTGCTCCAGTAGCCAGGTATGACACCGTAAGATTACTAGTTGCTTTAGCGGCCAAATTCAGTTGGAAAATATTTCATTTGGATGTGAAATCTGCATTCTTGAATGGAATACTTGCTGAATTGGTGTATGTAGAGCAGCCTGAAGGCTTCAAAGTTAAAGGCAAAGAGAACCATGTGTATAAGCTTCATAAAGCCTTGTATGGCTTAAAGCAAGCCCCCAAAACTTGGTTCTCCAGGATTCATACGTATCTTATTGCTCAAGGGCTGGAAGGAAGTCAAAATGAACCAACACTATATGTCAAAAGGAACAAGAACCAAGTCCAATTGATAGTTTCCTTGTATGTGGATGACATGTTAGTGACAGGAGGAGATGCTGCTCAAATGGACACGTTTAAAAGAAACATGCGGCAAGAATTTGATATGACTGACCTTGGATTGATGAAATATTTCCTAGGGATGGAAATAAAGCAAACCTGTGATGGTATATTTCTATCGCAAAAGCAGTATGCGGCTGAACTCTTGAAAAAGTTTAAACTGAAAAATTGCAATGAAGTCCCAACTCCATTGATGACCAACATTAAACTTGTGAAAGGAAAACCTGAAGATGAAGAAGAAGCCAGGCAATACAGAAGCTTGATTGGAAGTCTTCTGTATTTGTGTTCCTCCAGGCCAGATATTATGTTTGCTTCTTCAATGTTATCCAGATTTATGCAATGTCCAACAAAAGAACATTGGAGTGCGGCGAAAAGGGTGCTTAGATATGTTAAGGGCACGCATAACTTTGGACTGTGGTATTCGAAAAAACAAATGAATTCAGCTGCATGGCTTATCGCTTATTCGGACAGCGATTGGGCAGGGAGCTTAGATGATTATAAAAGCACTTTCGGATATTGTTTTTCTCTTGGAAGTGCAGTGTTCAGTTGGTGCTCTAAGAAGCAAGAAGTCGTAGCCCAATCATCGGCCGAAGCCGAATACATTGCTGCCGCAAATGCAGCTAATCAAGCTGCATGGATTAAAAAGATCCTGCATGACCTTGGCTTATCATCTGCTGGAAGCACTACTATATACATTGATAACAAGTCAGCCATATCAATTACAAGAAATCCAGTTCAACATGGAAGAACCAAGCATATAAATGTCAAATTTCATGCATTACGGGAAGCTGAAAAATCTGGAGAAATTAACTTGGTTCACTGCAGCTCTAAAGATCAAGTGGCTGACATCTTAACAAAAGCTCTCTCCAGAACTCAGTTTGAATTCTTGAGACATAAGCTGGGAATCATTGCAGCAAACTCAAAGGAGGAGTGTTAGGAATTGAGATTGCATGCTTGCTTTTGTTAGTAAACAAAGTTTAATGATGGTGGTTAGAAATGTTTGATGATCCATGTATTTAGGATACCTACCACCCTTTTGTGTATGGGCAACACTAATTCATTAATTGTAATGTGTACCTTGCCTCATATATATTTTGGCAAACAATCTTTGAATAATACATGTTCAATATTTCTCCAGTTTCCTGTCTTCTTCTTCTACAAAATAATAAGAAATATTTCTGCCTCATAAGTTTACTCTGCTCCAGCTTCTACGTTGCTTGAATGAAGGGCCATAACACATTCACTATATTGACGAACTGAAGTTTATAACGATACTCAACAGAGCATATTCACAGCCATATTGAGTGAATCATAACTAACAAAATTACGTACGTCATCTCCAAGTAGGTAACCTTGCACAGCAGAATGTCCAAAGGGATCGATTTGCCATCCAGCACAAGGAGTGTAGTTAAACTGCTCTTTTATAAAACGATGACCCAGTGTTGTTTGGTCAATCATGTCTATATAATGGGTTGTTGCTTCGTCATGCATACACCAACCACCATTTCTGCAGATAGGTAAGGAAAAAACGTTTCTCATTCATTCAAAAATGAAGACAAAAATACTTGCTGCTAATAACTGCATACACGAATTCCAATCGACCGCCATCTACAAGTTTTCTCACTTCTTCTTGTATTTCTGGACTTTGATATACCCACCATCGATGGAAAAAAGCCTATAGTTCATAACAAATTAAATTGTTTAATGACGGTACTAGTCACAATTACATAAAAAATCTGAAATCAAACCATTCAAAACAAATTAACCAAAGAAAAGCATTAGTTGCATAATGCTTCTTAATTTCTCTAAAGAGAGTGAGTTTGAATTGGTAACAGAATTGTTTTCAATCCAAACTACATAAAATATGATAGACATTCATACTTTTCCATCATTAATCAAAGAAGAACAAAAATTACCATTTCAGCGAAAACAAACTTCCTGTTTGGATCTCTAAGCAAGGCTTCCACAACTGAGTCCAGCACATTCTCTACACAAGCACCCTGCACAAAAACAATATTTTCAGAATAGTAAATCAAATAAAATTCAGCAATGAGACAGTAACAACAAGAACCTGAATGCTGTTATTTGATCCAACAAAGTACTGATCAACCGTCTTCAACCATCCAACATCATCATGCGAATGCGCAACCAAATGAACATTCAGTTTGCCTGGTACAACACCAGCTCCAGTTTTGTACTTAACATAACCGCCATCAACTCCTAAAAACAGGCACAAGGCACACATCAAAACTGAAGCCAAACTAAGTTCCACCATTTTAACGCAAACTTAAAATTTTTTCACATGGTTTTTGAAGCCTCTCAAAATATCTACTGTGCTGGGTGCTTACGGTCAGTTATAGACAAATTTCTGAAAGTTTTATATCCTGGCCGGCCTAAGCTGTGGAGGTGGACATTTTGAATTTTATTGTAAATTCAGTTTTAATTTTTTAGTGGGGTCCATACGGTACCATCAATCACATAAATCAAAATCATGATCAGGTGCATGGTAAAATATAGGTGCAAATACACTGGATCACTTAACGTTTATTGCAGAAGTATTAGATATTTAATTGAGAAAATATTAATATTAATACATAACATAACATAACACCGAATGCATATATTAACAAATACATAAAACATAAAATCAATTCCTACAAGATCACTTGTAGAATGGAATTACGTTATATTCATAAAAAATCAAAGCATACAAGGATTATGAGACTTATTAACATTTGACGGCTTACTGTGAGTATTGAAGTTGCTTGCTTAACTTATGTTACCAAAAATTAAATAAGAGCTTGGTTAGGTGAAAATGAATGATATTCCATATTTTAAGATACTTGTAATACTTTTAAGCATGGTTTGTCTTACTCTCTTAAATATAACATGTACTACTTTATATTCAAGAAAGAATGCATGAATGATGTAGACCTTTTTCAATAGAAAAATTTTCCTTCCTCTCTTACTCTTCCATACTGATTTTTCTTTTGCTGAAAATTACACAAAACTATAAAGAAAAACTAAAAAGGCTGATTCAAATTCAACAAAGTTTAACATGGTATCAGAGTTAAAAAGTCTTACGGGAGCAAATAACTAGCTACTGGAAGAATTTATCTCTAGTCCTTGTTCTCATTTGTTGATTCAGAACTGAAGCTAAGTCTGTCTTCATGGCCTCTACATCCATGTCTTCTGCCTCCGCCGTTTCTTCCTCTTTGTCAACTCCTTTATATAATGGAGAGAACTATCATGCTTGGGCTGTTAAAATGAAAATTTACATGAAAGGACTTGGACTATGCCAATACTTTGAAGAGGAAAAAGAAGTGCCACCATTAGGTCCTAACTACACCTTGAATCAGATAAGGATGCATGAAGATGAACTTACCAAAGCCCCTCATGCCTTGTTTATACTTTATCAGGCAGTTACGGATGTTGTCTTCTCTAAGATTCTTACATGCGAAACAACCAAGGAGGCTTGGGAGAAATTAAGAGAAGATTTATTAGGCAGTGAAAGGACTAGACAAATGATTATACTGAACCTAAGAAGGGAATTTAAAGTTCTGAAAATGAAAAAAGAAGAGAATATCAAGGAATATGCTGACAGAGTAATGAGAGTTATAAATCAAATAAGATTGATGGGTAAGTCTTTAAGTGATCAAAGAGTAGTGAAGAAAGTGTTGGTGAGCATTCCAAAACGTTATGAAGCCAAGATTTCCTCCCTAGAAGACTCAAAAATCTTTTCTGAACTCACTCTACTGGAAGTTATAAATGCTTTGAAAGCTTAAGATCAAAGGAGGTCTCTATGACAAGAAGAGACCATTGAAGGAGCCATGACTGTTAAGTTAAATGACAGAAAAGTTAGCAACATTTCGAGCAAGAAATATACGCATGAAAAAGGCAACGAAAGAAGGGAAGAAAAGAGAGAAAAAGGTAGAGTCATGGGTGATAAGAAAGGGAAGCTTACTCTCTACCCATACTGTAAGAAAAAAGGCTATTTCCCTAATAGCTGTTGGTTTAGACCTAATATAAGGTGCAGAGCTTGCAATTAGTTAAGGCATATTGAAAAAGTGTGCAAAAACAAAAGTGCAAACCATACTCAGCTCAACCAACAGGGTCAAGGAGATGAAAAGCAAGAAACTACAAGTGAAAACTTATTTGTGGCAATTTGCAATGCTGATAAAGGAATTCAAACTACTTGGCTGATAGATAGTTGTTGCTCAAATCACATGATCAATGAGGCTTCAATTTTCACAAATTTGGATGGTTGCTATAATTCAAAAGTGAAGATAGGCAATAGTGACCTTTTGGATGTCAAAGGAAGAGGAAAAGTCTTGATTTGTGCTATTATAGGTATAAAACTTATAAGTAATATGCTACTTGTGCCAAGTATAAATCATAATCTTTCAAATGTTGGTCAAATGATGGAAAAAAGGTTATTCACTGCATTTTCAAAAAAAATCAATGCATCATATATGATAAAAATGGATGTGAAGCTATGATAGTTGGCATGAGAAATAAGCATTTTGAGATTGAATATGAGAAATTGGCTGCAAATTCTATCTAACTTCTTGATAATCATACTAGTCTTTGGCATAAAAGATTTGGACATTCAAACTATAACTCCTTAAAAAGCATGCATGATAGAGAATTGGGTCATAATTTGCCTAAGATTTCTAGAACTGATCAAGTATACAAGGCCTGCCAGTACGGCAAGCAGACTAAGCTGCCCTTCTTAAGCAGTAGAGGAAGAACCACTCGAAAGTCGTAGCTAATTCATTCAAACTTGTGGCCCTATGAATATACCTTTCTTGAAAGAAAACAGGTATTTCTTGTTGTTTATTGATGATTATTCTATGTTTTCCTAGATTTATTTTTTAAAGTAAAAGTTAGAAATGTTGCAAGTGTTCAAAACTTTTAAAGCTGAAGTGGAAAAGCAATCTTGTTGTAAGCTCAAAATACTTAGAACTGACAATAGATCTGAGTACACCTTAAATGCATTTATTGCCTATTGTAAGAGTGAAGGAATTGTTCATCAATTGGCCATTCTTTATAGTCCTCAACAGAATGGAGTAAGTGAAAGAAAAATTAGGTTTATAATGGAAATGAGTAGATGTTTAATGTTTGAAAAAAATCTACCTAAATGTTTTTCAGCTGAAGCTGCAAACACTTCAGTGTACTTGCTTAATCTTTTACCCACCAAAGCTATAAAATACTCCACAGCCTTTGAATTATGGAATGCTTATAAACCTTCAGTAAATCATCTGAAGGTTTTTGGCTATGTGTGTTATGTATATGTGCCTAAAGAGAAAAGAACCAAGCTGGAAGCAAGAGTTGAGATGGATGTGTTTATTGGTTACAGCTTAGTAACCAAGGGCTATAGAGTTTATAATCCCTTCACCAAGGAAGTTGTAATTAACAAGAATGTCCAATTTGATGAGTTAGCTAGTTGGAATTGGCAAGAAAGTTTGGTTTAAACTAGTGGTTCAAAAAATTTGAAAAGAATTAGTGTGACACCTAAAGATTTTTCCGAGTCAAGTATTGATGAGGAGGAAGTTCTAGCTTCAAGAACCTGTATCATACCAAAAGGCTACTCATAATGAAAAGTGGAACAATGCCATGAATGAAGCACTAAACATGATAAATAAAAACTCCACCTTGAGTTTGGTGAAAAGGTCAGCAAATAAAAAGATAATAGGAGTTAAATGGATTTATAAAACCAAACTGAATTCAGATGACTCTATAAACAAACTTAAGACAAGGTTAGTAGTCAAAGGTTACTTGCAACAAACTAGCATAGATTTCACAGAAACATTTGCTCTAGTTACAAGATATAACTTTGTTAGATTGTTAATTGCTTTGTCGACTAGACTGAACTGGAAAATTTTTCATGTGGACATCAAGTTTGCCTTTTTAAATGGTGTACTTAATGAGGAAGTGTATGTTGAATAGCCTGAAGGCTTCAAGATAATCGACAAGGAGGATTATATTTATAAATTTCACGAAGCCTTGTATGGATTGAAGCAAGCGCCGAAAACCTGGTTCTATAGAATCCATGCCTATCTACTAAATCAAGGTTTTAATTCTAGCTTGAGTGAACCAACTTTGTATGTTAAAAGCAAGAAAAATGAAGTGTAAGTGATCATCTCCTTGTATGTTGATGACATTTTATTTACAAAAGGAGATTATGATCTGATTAACAAATTCAAAAAGAATGTACAACAAGAATTTGATATGATAGAACTAGGAACTATGAGGTATTTTCTTGGAATAGAGATTGATCAACGAAAGGAAGTCATCTTTTTATCTCAACAAATATATGTTAAGGATCTATTAAAGAGATTCAAGTTAGAAAATTGCAAAATTGTTTCAACTCTTTTAGCTGCAAATGTAAAATTAAAGAAGGAATATTCAGACAGTTTAATAGATGCCTCTCTGTAAAAGAGCTTGATTGGATGCTTGTTGCATTTATCCTCAACCAGGCCTGACATTATGCTTGCCTCTTATCTGTTGTTTAGGTTTATGCATTTCCCTAGCAAATCACATTAATGTGCTGCCAAAAAGGTATTGAGATATATCAAGGGAACTTGCAATTATGGTTTATGGTTTTCGAACCAATAAAATGAAGACCTAGTGGCTTATTCAGATAGTGATTAGGTAGGGAGCTTAGATGATTGTACAGGTACTTCTGGTTATTGTTTTTCTTTTGGAGGTGTTGTCTTTTGTTGGAGCTCAAAAAAGCAAGAAATTGTAACTTAACCTTCAACTGAGGTATAGTACATTGTAGTAGTAAACATAACAAATCAAGTAGCTTGGCTATAAAAATTCTTTTTGACTTAGGGTTAAAGCAAGCAAAATATACAACCATTTATGTAGACAATAAGTTTACCATTGCTATTACCAAAAACCCAATTCAACATGGAAAAACCAAGCATATCAATGTGAAGTTTTATGCTATAAGGGATACTGAAAAATCAAGTGAAATTAAGTTGGTTTTTTGCTGCTCTAAAAATCAAGTTGCTGATATATTAACTAGACCACTTCCCATAACTCAATTTGAGTACTTGAGGCACAAGATAAGAGTGGTCATTACAACCTTAAAGGAGAAGTGTTAGTGTTGACGTTGCTTGCTTAACTTATGTTACCAAAAATTAAATAAGAGCTTGGTTAGGTGAAAATGAATGATGTTCCATATTTTAAGGTACTTGTAACATTTTTGAGCATGGTTTGCCTTACTATCTTAAATATAACATGTACCACTTTATATTCAAGAAAGAATGCATGAATGATGTAAACCTTTTTCATTAGAAAAATTTCCCTTCCTCTCTTGCTCTTACATACTGATTTTTCTCTTACTGAAAATTACACAAAACTATAAAGAAAAGCTAAAAAGGCTGATTCAGATTCAAAAAAGTTTAATAGTTACTAGTCTTTACGTGAAAAAGAGATGGTCTTCAAAAGTACGCTCTCTACCCAAGAATAAGGGGCGTCTCATTATCTATACAAAGCACAAATGGAAAGGCTAATTTATACACAAAAAGGCTTGCTAGAACGTTGCGCATGGTTGTGAGTATATAGGGACAAATATCCATAGGATGAGAGAGGCAAAAATTATAAAACACGAAAAACAAATTTCTTTATATAGGAGTTAATGACTGAGCGTACATAGTGGATGCATGATCATGTATCCAATGTTTTATTCAATCCCATGATACTTGTAACAACCTAAATTTGGAGCTAATGGATAGAGATTATGGATAACCATCCACCTAAGATAATACATAATTGTGCATGAACCATACACAATTGTGACAAGGTTAGATCATTTATTCAAATTAGATTCAGTTCGATCTAATTTGAATTCAATTCAATGAAAACAAAAAATATTTTTCTACATGGGATGATGCACAATCGTGACTAGGCTAAAATATCCATTTTTTATTTTCAACCTCATCTGATTGGATATGGTAAGTCTTTCATAGTTTGTCCTACACACTTCCCTAAGGATTTAGCTTAATTTGGACCTCCAATTGTGTTGAGTCAAAACACTTCTTAAGACTCGAAATCATTCATCCAGATACAACTTGATTCATACCAATTATTATTGAATCTAATAAGGTCTAGATCGATGTCAGACTATATTTTATAATTATTAAGCCTAGATTTATTTCTTGGCTTGGTGCACAACCATGTATCTTAGCATGTAAACTTGTGTGTCGTTACCAGGTGATTGTGCTTTGGGTAGGTTTAACCATACACGTTCATGCATGTTTCATGCGCAGTTGTGTATGAGTATGGCAATTTAACTACCAACTATTTGGATCAATTGTTCAAGTGTCATCATGACGGAATAGGATAAGTATTAGATACACAGTCTTGCTTGTGCATGTCATACCCATACATCATGGAAATCAAACCACACTTGTACACTTAACACACATGACTATACATGGTCACTTTTTATAAATAATTAGCTTGTCTTCTTCATTTTTCACTAGATTTTTCTCTCTCTCTCTCTCTCTCTCTCTCTCTCTCTTCCAAACTCTTTGCAACTCTCATTCTCTCTTGTTGCAAATCATACCTAAGGCATACCTTAGTATTCTTTGTTACATCTTCTTACCCATGCACTCGTCAGGCATACCTTGGTATTCTTTGTTACATTTTCTCACCTATTCACTCATCATACTAGCATATAAGCAATGTTTCAAACCTTCAGAGTTGGTGCTCTGCATGGATATCACAAGTGCCACCCTAAGAGGGTTGAAAAGCAATTACAAGACTAGATTTCTTTATTGCATGAAGACTAATGCAGCTGTATAACAGATATGTATACATCAAATACCATATGTTTAACTTATACTAATTTTTGTATATACAATTGAACATAATCCTAGATGGTTACCCTTCCGGTAAACTCCTTATACCAAAAAAAAAAGCAATGAAACTCTCAAATTTGATTTATAAGTTGTGTGTATGTGAAATGATCTAATAGATCACTTAATTACTAAGTGTCTTCAATACTTATGTATTCCTTTTTATTGTTTTACAAGCAGGAGATAAGTAAAACGAGGTTATAGAAAAAGAATGGGCAACCAAGCTTGATTGCATGAGGAAAAACATGATTTTATATATTTTAGTTTTTATGTGTTTTGAGACTTTAGACATTATATGTTAATACTTATGCACATTTATTTATGACATTATATGTTAATACTTATGCACATTTATTTATTCAGACATCTTTTGTACTTTTTTTTTTTTAATGTGTTTTATGATTGTTTGGATTTTTGTTGCATTGAAGATGAATGTTTTTAATAGCTTTAAGAGATTTAAGTTAACATATCCCTTTAAATGTATATTCTCCTTGGAGGCATACCTATTAGAGAGAGATGTTACATAGGTTGTGTTGAAACTTGGCAACTCTATTGGTGATTCTTGAGAAAAATTTTCCATCTTACTCATTGCTAATTTTTTTTATTATTTTAATGTATCATATCCCATTACACATACAATGATATAATGTAACGAAGATTTTTTAAGGAATATGCTTTAACCCTATTTACCTTAAAATGCAACAAAATCTAAAAAAGGTGTGAATAGTAGGTGAATTGAAACCGAAATTAGAATATATCAGATAGATTTTGGGTAGGAATTTTCCTATAAAAGTTTTAGTTCAAATTTCTAAATTGTAAAAAACAACCGATATTGATTTTGATTTCGATTTTGTTTATAGTTTTTTCAATAAGATATTGAAGCTCCTCATCCTTAATTATATCATTTGTTATATGAAGTTAGAATTCCAATTGTCCATGCATAACATTATGGGAAATTTAAAAGAAAACCTTATCTTTTTAGGAAAATTTAAACACTTGTTAGTGTTAAAAATAGGACCTAAAGCCATTTGGCTACAATTACTACATTGTCCCCTTATCTTTTTGTTTCTTCTTTTCACCTACATCTTTTCTCTCTCTCTTTTTCTTTCTTTTCACCCTTTTAGTCCTCCTTACTTGCTAATAAACACGTTATTTTGCGACCTGAACATCAAGCCTCAAATGAGAACTTAGAGGCCTAACATCACCTCTAAAGGAGCTTATAAAACCAATCCTTACCATTAATAATGTCGAGAAGCCAAATTTGGTTTCACTTGCATTGAGGTCGGATCTAATCCCTTTATGACAATAAAGATGAGATTTGGCCTTGATGACTCTTAAGAGTCATCTAATAGTTATATCGATGCTGCCAAAATGACTTTAAGCCATTTTCAACCGCTACCTAAGGCTTTTAGTGGCTATCGTGAGACCATGAAAACCTTCAAATATGTCACAACCATAAAAGAAGGTGGCAGGAAGAGGTAACAAGAGGTAGTTGGGCGATTAAGGGGTGGCTTGAAGGTTACTAGTAACTAAAATGTGCTTCTTTATATTGGCAAAGGTTAAAATCGTCTCTTAGGGCTAGATTCAAACTGAACATATTCAGATTCATTTTTAAGTTTAATTGAAATAAGGTCGAAACAAACTGTTCAAACCCAAACATGAATATTGGTCTTGATAATTAACGAACATGAATCCAAATATGAACTGTACAAACCGAACACAAACATGAACCTGAACTTAAATTAAAAAATTTTTAATTATATTTTATTAATTATAATTTAAAAAAAATATAAATGCGAACTATACGAACCAAATATGAATATGAACCGAATATGAACCTAAACTTCACTATAAAAAATTTGACAAACATGAATCTGAATACAAATTGAACACAAACTGAACAAATTCGAACACAAACATATGCATGTTTGCATTTGATTCAGTTCGAATCCAACTCTATTGTCTTTTTATCCTTCAATAATTTTTCCAACTAGACAAAATAGGGGATCTAATCCAAATTCCAAAACCTATATGTGCTTTCTATAAATTCTTGAAATATGTATAGTCTATTTAAATCTCATCCCATAGTTATAAAATTATGAATAATGTTAAACAACTATCCCTGTTATCCACCCCTTATTTGGCATTATGAGGATAAAATTCAGATTTATTTTTACAATTTTTTAAAGGGTGAATTTTATATGACACCTCATGGTGTTATATATTTGATGAACAACAATCACCCTTTTAATGGGTGGCTGCCTAGCATTACTTTAAAATTATTGATTCAACATATCCTATTGCAAGTTAGGTGACATATTTTACATAAATTTTTTCTTCAATGACACGTCACCCATAATTTGTTTATGTGAAAGACTTATATTTATAAGCTTATAAGGTAAATGACATATAGTTACTGAACTTATAATTGGCAAGACATATAACAACCTAAGAGTAGAATGGTATTTTTAGATTGAAAATCAAAGATAAAAACAAGATTTTATGATGAGAAAATTGAGTTAAGAGTGCCTAGAGGTAAAACAATCATTTAGGAGCTTTGTAAGGCATGTGCATATGTCTCATTAGAAGGCTTTTGAATGCATAGTGTGAAAAGGTGAAAATTTACAATTTTTGTCATGCAAGATTGTGCCTCATAGGGATACACGACTGTACGTCTATCTAGTTTTAATGTAGGTATATAAAGCAAATTTTTCTTGCTTTTTTAGATATTTTCTTACCCTAATTTTCATTCTTATCCATAAACCAATCATTAGAGAGTAAAGAGAGACCAACTGAAAGCTGGGAATTGAGTAAGGATTAGAGAGAGTTAAGCATCCATAAGCTAGAGGTAAGTGTTTCTTACCTTTCCTTTGTTTTCCCTAAGCAAGTAACTCTCTATTTCTTTATGATATGATGATATTGAGGCATGTTTAATGAATGAATAACATGAAAATATGATGAGATGATGTGATAATAATGATTTGATAAAGTTTGTTTGCTTAGAAACATGTTTGATACATATATGCTTTGATATGAAGGTTTAAAGGTTTTGTTGAGTTTAATGATGAGATTGGATGCTATCTAATGAAATATTATATGTAAAAGCTCTATGTTGATCACATGTGGATGATTGAGTGAATTGATTGTGGTTGGAATGTGTTTGTGTTGTGATGTTTGGCTGTTGGCCAAGATTTTGTAGAAATAGAGCATGACGTACCTATTCCCGATAAGATGCACGATTGTATGGTCGTATTTTATAGTATCACGATCATGTATGTTCATATGCACGATTGAAGCAAAAGTGATAGTATCTTATTGGGACACGATCATGTATTGATTGGTCACAATCGTGTGCCTATATTAGTCTTGTAGAACTGTGCAATATAAGGTCATGGTCATGTGTAGCACATAACTATGCGATCCAAAGGTGCATAACAGTGTAGCATGAAAATTACAAAATAAAGAATTAGAAATTTAATTAAGGTTTGAGGAACTTCATAAGTAGAAAAGTAATAATAAGCTTCATGTATAATAAACATTACATGACGTGACATATCAAAGTAAAGTTTTATAAAGATCATGAGATTTATAAGCATACGTTTTTAAGTATAAACTCTGATATACAAGATAGTTCATAGGGGTGGATACAATGAGACACTCGTAAACTTGCATGCTCGCTAAAAAGGGAACAAATATCTATTAGAAAGGACATGGTCTTTGACCAAACTTGCTAGAGAATGTTGGTTGTACATCAGTTTACAACTAAACTCATTTGGTTAGGGCATCGAATCTTTGTATTCATCAGTTTGATCAACACAACAATTTTCAAAAAAAGCTTTTGTACATGATTAATATAAAAAAGAGATTTTAAGACATAATTTGTTATGAAATCTTTAGATTATAACAAAGATTTTTTAGAAAAATATTTTAACAAAGCAAACCCAAGGGCTAAAACATGAATTTCTACATATTTCATATCATGACACACATGACATGATATGAATAAAAGAAAAGCTAAAATGATAAGCAAAAAGACAATTAAAGCTTATAAGACAAGAAGCTAAGAAATAAGATAAAGAGTGTAATACAACACGAATGCTAAACGATAGAAAACATGTATGTAGGTAGAGATAAGAAATGTTTATTGAGTAACTCGTCATGCATTCCTCAAATTTTTTCTTCTTTGCAAGTTAGATTTGAGATGCTTAGACGGGGCTTCAAGGTGGGTATAGATAAGATATATTTTTGGATCAAGTCTTCACCCATGTAGATGTCATGGCATAGTACCATGTTTTGTTAACATGATATGTATAGTTACATGTATGTTTGTACAGTATACTTTCTGAGCCTTTTAATAATATATAAGATTTTTCAATACATTGAATATTAATGGTTTTAAAGCTTTCGCAATATGCGTATATCTTAGTAAGTAGTTCATGATGCTATTATATATTATAAACAGTTGAAATAATATAGATATATATATATATATATATATATATATATATATATATATAAAATATAACAATGATTAATTTTACAAGTGGAAAATAGAAAACTAATAATAATAATAAATAGATATGATATATAGTAGTCATCACAAGGCATGCCATACAATATTTGTATCCACTAAAATTGTTGTATTTAAGGTAGTAATTACTCTTCTCTGATTTCATAACTACCAATCTGGTGATCATGGTCATCATCATTGTCACTTAAACTGTAATAGACCTCAGGAGCCGAGTAATGTGAAACCTCTGAGTTGCCATCATATGGTGATATTTCAAATATTGGACCTTCTGCTTCTGTAGTGTCTTGTTGCAGGACCATATGTTTGTATGCTGAAGAACTTCCTTCCATGCTGGTTGAGGTGGGGAAGTCACCGTCTTTGTTCATGTCATTGATCAAAGAATCAAGTGATGTGACAGATGTTGCGTTTGTGAGTGTAACTGAAGAACCTTGCTTAGCCTTTACTCGCCTTTGCCATCTAGAGAGTGACTCTCTCACATCTTCAGAAATAACTGATTTCTTCAACCTTGAACCCATCTAGAACCACCAAGCCAATCAGTAAGTCATGGAGATAGAGAAAGAGAGAGAAAGTAATTCTGAGTCGAAGGAAAAGCTAAACCTGTGTAATGATAACGTAAAGAGGGAATGTAATAAAACTACACCAGCACTGGGAGACAACACTGCATAAATGAACAAGAAAGAACTAAAATAATTTACAAATCATTAGAACAATTCTTATGCCAATGACAAGCATTAACATTGGCATTTAGACAATAAAAATGTATAAGAATGATATAAAATACCCAAATGTCAAGCGGATCACAACAAATTTGCGGTTCTCCATGAAACAGGAAGGTTCATTGATTTCCCACTAGAAACAAAGTTGTATAACATACTGAATTAGTATGATAAACTAAGCATATAACTTTTAAAATGGTGGTCTTGGGCAGTCTGACAATAGAGAATTTGTCAGGATGGAAATCAAGGACATAAAACAACTGATTGATTTGTATTAGTTCCTGTAATCACTTGCATGATTTATATTGAAATTTTACACTGAGCATTGCAGCCAAAATCTTACCAGGGACCAAAGAAATGTTGCCATCTCAAATGCATTCTGCAAACATCAAAGGCCAATCTACAATATCAAAATCAAGTGAATATCAAGGCAATGATGGGAGTTCGTGCCTCGCTCACCTGGAATGATATTAGCTGTATCAAGTGCAACAGAGTCCTGGGCTTCCCAAACCAGAAGAGATCATCTCTAAGGTTAATCTGATTATTACCCTCCAGTGGAATTTTATCCATGATTTCAACAGCCAACTTTACCACCACACGGTGCAATTTTGTGCCGATCACCAATATCAACTTTAGAGCACATAAAATGTAATACATAAATACAGAAACAGGGTGAGAGAGATATGATTAGTGCAGTTGTAGGTTAAATAATAGCTTGAAGAAGCTAAGGAGATGCAATTATGAGGGCTTACAATTGCCGGAAGGAATGAAAGCCAAAGGTAAGCATTAGTTCCTGGATGAAAGCAAAAAATTCATTTGCTGGAAAAGCAAAACACAGGGGTGCTTGCTAGCATCTACAGAATGCAAGCAACTTAAAAATGGTGACTGTTTAATGTGGTTTCTTTCAACTTGGACTAATCGATAATCAACACACAGAATTACCATGAAAATCCAGAAAGATGCAAAACACAGCATAAATCCAGAGGGGCACACTGCAGAAGAAGTCCAAATCAAGAGTCAAATTACTGGAAACAATTCTTGGAGCAATTTGCAATTAGTTAATAGGATACTATTCTTGGAGCAAGGCAAAGAAACAATTTTCCTGCCATAAACTTTCAAGTGTTCAAAATAAATATGCATTCTTAAGTATCATTTTAACATGGTTTTGTAGTCATATACTAGTCAATGTTAGTGCTGCAATGGAAAAAAAATACAGAATGTGTGGTGTAAGCTAATTTAAGAAAGATAAATAATGCTAACAATAAAAGATGGACAAAAAATAATACCTAATGCCAACAATATCGCGAAATTCTTCTTCCATGCTTCGAAGCATATACTTGTGGAAATCATATGTCAAAGGAAGTTGATGAGTCTACAAACATAAAAAGGCAGGATCAGTCAGATCTTAGAAATTGCAAATTTAGTTTTATCATCTCAGCCAATTAACAGAAAATTACAAACAGAAAGGAGCAACTGAAGGTATATCCAAGTTCTGTGGTGAATTTATTAAGGTCATCATTTACACCAAAAATTCACATTCAAAAGCAGCTCTAACATAAGAAAATTTTTTTTCCTTAAATTCCTCCAGTCACTCAAGATATCCTATGTACACATGTCCCAGCAACAGCCCTCCCAAATTGGAAGACCATGCTTCTTATGAGTAGCATTACACTCAGAGAGTCTTAAAGAAATACCAGATCTTAATAAAAAGAAATAAGAGAACGCACGTCATAACCAGATACAACTTACAGTGATGAAGCCCAAGCGCAAAGCCATATAGTCAGCTTGATGTATAGATGTCCAGAATTGGCGACTGAAACAAAGCTGCAAATTTATATAGATGACAAATTAAATATCTGGAGTATTCAACTAATCCAATATATGGTTATGGAATTAATTAACGAGCATCACTAAGAAGATAGCAACTGAAATCACCCATTGCAGAGTAAATCAAGCCTCAGTTAATTCTTTTGATATCTAATGCTTCTGTCAAGCATTCAATTGCGAAACATGTCCATTATTCTGAACCAAACACTGTATGGTCCATAATAAACAGCTTTAAAGGGAAAATGTTAACGAAAGGGCTATAGCCATTTAATGGTAACACTTTCAAACAAATCTGTGGACAGATTAATTTTAACATGAAATTTAGTGATACCTCATAAACACATCACAAAGATCATGAACATCTAAATATAATATAGATCTTTAAGAAAAATCTGTTTGTTACTGAAACATTCACCTCTATTTTGTTAAGTTAGTATTAAGCTGAAAAAACTTAAGCTATTAAGGGCGAGCACCTAACTGGAGCAGCTAGATTTATCAATATTGACTGCAAAATTGATTTATCAATAAGCTCAGGTATGATAAGCCCAACTAAATTTTATATGTTGGGTATATTAAAAGCAAGATCAAAGAAAATGTGTCTCAAACATGACGATGAAGAAGTTGCTAATTCGTGTAAAGAATAGGTAAAAAGTATAAGATTTCAAACAAAGTGAGATTACCAGCCAAACCAGTATTCTATGTTGACTCCATGGATGAGAGGTGTTGTGAAAAATGAAGGTAGAAAGTCGCTTCAATTTTGCACTGCTTGATGCAGGTTCTAGGAAGTCTAGGTTTAAGATATCAATAAAATGAATCTTAGCCAGAAATAAACAGCAAAAAAGACCTTCAATCATTGGCCGGAAAAATTTTCACCTTGAATACTCTGGATAGCCATGGTCTTAGCTTGATTTTCCCATATTCTCCAGCTATATATCTGCATGAACAAAAGCAGTAAACTAAGTGCTGTCTCAGCAATGATTAAACTCTGAATGTGCACTAGTACCCAAACTATAAACTAACCTTAATCATGCCTAAGGCAATGGCTACAAAGCTGTAAGAAACATGAGTAACACCAAGAACAAATATGAAACGATGAAGCTGCTCAAGACTTTCATATGAAGCAAAAGATTCTCGGCCCTGGGAAACAAAGTAACAAGTTTCCAAAAAGTTCAAGCAAAATGCAGTTGATGTTCATTAAGAAAAAAAATTCTACATATTTATAGACGGAATTCAATAACTATTGTCATTCCTTAATATAGTAAGAGTTCATCCATAGCCCTTATCAACTAGTGCGACATTCTTTATCTTTCATTCTATCATTTGTTGAACAGCTTAAGCTAGGCACCATTTTAGATTGTGAACATATGTCAGGGCGCATTGCAACAGTTCGGTGGCTGCTTAGTCTCGCCCTTAATATATTTAATTAAATAAACATCCCTGGCTGAAGTATTTACTTGTTAAGTATCAACTTTGCTTGATTATTACCAAAGCATACCTCAGGACAGTATTGACGGTGCCTGGTGTTCAACTGCTCTCTAGAAAGTGTTCTATTCAAATAATCAGAACTTGAAACTGAAATGCTCTGTACTGATCTCAAATAACCCTTCACTTCACATGGAAAGAATCTGGCGCTCAAGGCTGATGATTTAACACAAATTTTGGCCACAAGTACAATCCAATGGCCCATCAACAATGACAAAAGGCCAAAAAGCATCAATTCTGTCAAAAGAAAACCAAAATATCATAAAAATCAAAAAATCTATCTCTTCTAATTTAATTCTCTTACCATCTTTAATCTTATCCAGAGCAGCTAGTAGGGATTTCCTCTTAGTCTTGTCCAACCACTATGAAAAGAGAGATTGCATCAGTTACAACACCAATTCAAGATAAAACAAATAAATAAAGAAGCGTATAATTATATCAAGAAGCTGTGACGTTTACCTTGCCAAACTGTTTCAAAATGATGTGAAAGAAGAAGCCAATAGTTACCATAAAAGTAATCACAGTAGCAACAGCCCAGTTAGGGGTATCAGCCAATGATCGTCCTTGTTCCACCATTTCCACACCAAACAACAACTAACCCGATTGACTTCAGCTCCTGGAAATTATCACCCAAATCCTTGTTTTGTATGATTCTAATATAAATGTTTCAAGCCATAAATGAGAACAGTGGGATGGTGGGCTTTAGTTGTGCCATGAACTTGAGACCTCAGAAGCAGGAATATTAAATAAAACATGCAAGAGGCTTTTAAATAACAAACCAGTTTGAGCATTATGGGTCCAGCGACCGAGACCTTCACCAGTTGGATATTCATGTTCAACCGTCAACAGTCAGCGTGAACATGTCTTTTGGTCGTATGCTTAAGAAAGCGAATCATAATGGAAGCACGCTCTTTTTCAAATTTTTTGGATTGACACCGAAAGATCATTTGATTGTGGCCAAAATTTATTATTAGTTAATAAGAATTTGAGGTCTGCAACCCCGTATGGCAAACACGTTGCACACGTAGCTTGACCTGACCTCCTGCGTACTGCTAAGTAGCCATCTTTCTTGCAGCTGATTAAAAACAGAGTCTTCTAAACTTCTTTTTCAAGTTAACTGACCTCATAATCAAGACTTTGAATAACTGTATGTCACTGCAAATTTATTAATGAAATCTATAGGCATATACTGCGGCTTGATTTTTACCTTTTTCTGTTTTGCTTTTTTTCTTCGTATACATAGGATACGTGTTTTCCACTCGTAACTATGAAAAACGAAAACTGAGTATATAACAAATATAGTTTTCCATTTTGTCTTAATTAATGCTACATTCTCTTCCCCCTTTTTCACGCTTTCATGAAAACCCCCTTCGAGAAAAGATAACATTTATGACCAACAACTTTCTTTTTCTATCTTTTTAGGTCCTTAATTCGTCTTTAATAATTAGTTCATAAACATTTAACATATAATAATAAATGAATACTTTCGTCTTTCATTTTTTTAAATATAATCAACCCATCTTCAAATCCTGGAAATACAAAATTTAACCTTCTTATAATAAGAAACGCTCCCATAAAATCTGGAGTGGTCCAAGCCTGAAGGATTTGAACTCCAACTTAATTACCAGCAAATGCAAAGCTCACAAATTATCAACACTACAGTATTCTGCCTCAGAATTGATAAAGCTCAAAACTTGCCGTATCTTCATATTAAAGATTCATTACTGATTTTAGATATGATATAAGAAAGGGCCTATATTTAATTTTATTAGGCCCTCTATCAACAAAAATTAGGTCTAGATTTAATACAGATTAAGCACGAACAAGACCTAGTTTGAGATTGTAATGTTTAAGATCTGATGGGAGGTGTACTTGTATGTGGAATTGAGAGAGTTGCTTGATTGGCTCAAAGACAGAAGAAGAAGAAATGCAGAGAAAAGAGAGATAGAGGCCAACATGAAATATTGAAGGAAAAATGTGTATTCAGAATGTCCAACTTACAGCCAAATATTCTTTATATATAATTGAATACAAATTTTATTTATATTAATAACTGAATATGTTTGGCTTTCGATTACTTATTTTCCGTGTTGCTCTCATAACCACTATTTGTACCAAATTGATTTTTCTTTTTTTGCCTGCCATACGTAATAATTCCCCTCTCTTCTACACACCCTTGTCCCCAAGAGTGAATAATGGCTAGAAACTGTGATTCAATAAAAGATAGATCCTCCCAAGTTGCATCAATGTTCTCTATGTTAAACTACTTAACCAAAACCTACCGCACATGAGTATCTTGCTTGATAATAGTTCTGACATTCAATATCTTCTCTAGTTGAATTATGAACTCACTAATTGCTGCCACTGGCAAGGTAGTCACATGAAACAATTCGATCCCCAATCTTCTTTTTCAGCAAGGAAATATGAAATACAGGATGGATAGAACTAGAATCCAGTAACCTTAATTGATAAGCAACAAAACCAATTTTTTCAAGTACTTGGAAAGGCCCATAATATTTGGCTAAAAGTTTCAATGATTTACGAATGACGACATTGGTTTGACGATAAGGCTAAAGTAGTTAATATAGCCAATCCCCTACCGTAAACTCCCTTTTTGAGCGGTGTTTGTTAGCATATTGCTTTATTTTATTAGTAACTAAAGCTAATTGTTCCTTCAAATTGTCAAGCATTAGTGAGTGCTTTTGTAGAAACATCTCAATAATAGCAACAATGGTGGCTTTAGGGGGAAGAATGGGTAAAGCAGGTGGGTAACCATAAAAAGCCTGAAAAGAAGACATTTTTAAAGATGTATGAAAGGAAATATCATACCACTATTCAGCAAGATACAACCACTTACCCACTATCATGGTTGTCCATGACACATATAACACAAATATGTTTCAATACACTTGTAGACACACTCTATTTGGCCATCTAATTAAGGGTGGTAGGTAGATGACATGCCAAGCTTAGTGTCTAGGGCGTTAAAGATAGACTGCCAAAATTGGCTAATGACGATTTTATCCTTATAAAAAATAATAGAGTTTGGTAAGCCATGAAATTTAAACACTCTATTCATAAAAATTTTAACAATAGTGGCAGCCAAAAAGGGATGTAAGAGAGGAAAGAAATGACCACACTTGGTCAAACGATCAACCACAACTAGGATTATATCAAATCGTTGAGACTTCGGCAAGTTGGTGATAAAGTCTATAGTCACAGATTGTTATGCTCAATCTAGAATAGGCAAAGGTTATAATAAACCTGAATATGCCACAGACCCGGACTTGCATCGCCAACATGTGTCGTTCATTAAAACCCACCGTACCATAGTGCATTAAAGACTAGACCAGAAAAAATATTGTTTTGATTTGGAATAAGAAGCCACCACATCAGTCATCCATGCAAGCACTTTACATAAGAAAATACATGAAAGTTGAATAGTGTTGAGCCTCTTTGAAAGAGCATAAACGACTTTGTTATTTTGCCCTTTCTTTTACTAGATTACATAATCCAACCCTAAAAGCTTCGTGACACCTTTTTGTTGAACATAAGTATGGAGGCGTTGCTCGAGAAGATGTCAAATGCTTTGGTGGTCAATTTTTATGATAAATCGATGTTGTTCCAAATAATTTCACCATTTTGAAACTACCATCACAATCGCAAGTAGTTCCCTTTCGTAAGTCAACAATTCTTGGTTTTAAGGACTTAAACTCTTCGAAAGAAAAACAATGAGTCTACCACGCTACATCAAAATCGTGCCTATACCTTCCATCCTAGCATCATATTCAAGGACAAACTCAGTATTGAAATCTGGTAAGGCTAATACTGGAGCTGAAGTTAAGGCCTGTTTTAGTTGAACAAAAGATCACTCAACTATCAAATTTCATCCTTCAGCCCCTTTTTTCAATAAATCAATTAATAGTCTACTAATGACTTTGTAATCTCGAATAAATCGATGATAGTAAACACTCAAACCCAAAAGCCCTCTTAGCTCCTTCAAGGTTCTTGGTTGTGGCCATGAACTTACTACTTCTACTTTAGTTAGATCAGTAGCTACCCCATTACCAGAAATTAAATGGCCCAAGTAGGCAATCTATAACTTCCTGAAGTCACATTTGGAGAGTTTTACAAACCATTGTTGTTGCCATAAAGCTTCCAACGCTTGCCAAAGATATTGCAAATAAGACGAATCATTAAAGTTACAGACAAGTATGTCATCGAAAAATACCAAAACAAATCGACAAAGAAACGATTTGAAAATATCATTCATGAGATTTTGGAATGTTGTTGGGCGTTTGTCAAGCTAAATGGCATTACCAAAAATTCAAAATGCCCCGCATGAGTTCTAAAAATTATTTTAGCCATATTTATTGGATCGACCCTTATTTGGTGGTATCCCGAACGGAGATCCAATTTAGAGAACACTTTAACCTTGTATAACTCACGCAAGAGGTCTTTGATTATAGGAATGGGGTATTTATTTTTAATGGTACGATCATTGAGTTGTCTGTAATCCACATAAAATAGTCAGCTTCCATTTTTCTTCTTAACCAAGAGTACCAAGGAGGCAAACGGGCTTTTACTGGGTTGGATGATCCAAGATGTAAGCATCTTTTGAGTAAGGCATTCAATTTCACCCTTTTGAAAGTATGAATACCTATATGGTCGAATATTAATCAGATCAACCTTAGGATACAAGAGAATTTGGTGGTTGTGTTGCCTAAGATGAGATAACCCAATTGGCTTCACAAACACTACTTGAAATTCTTGTAACAATTGTTTCAATTGTTGGGTGAAACTTTTCTAAAAGGGGATAAGACTACTCAATCGCATATTCTATCATTGTCATGGAAAATAATCATGTTGCCACCCAATTCCAATTACTTTGCACTAACTTGTACAATCCTTTTCTAATTAAAACTTTCAATTTAGTCTCCTCTGTCATTCTTTTTAACTCGATCATTTTCCCTTCTTTTTTGAGTACCAATTTATTATCTTCAAAATCGAAGATAATAGGGGTACAAGATCGCATCCAATCAACTCCTAAATTTATATCATAATCACCTAACACTAAAACATTCACATCAAATTCAAACCTATTTTCTTACATCAACTAAACACAGCTCTCACATTTTGCTTCCACAATTATTTTTCAACCACCAACTACTGCAACAGACATAGGATTTACCTGTGATAACTCTAATCTTATCTGCTTAGTTGTATGACTATCCACAAAACTATGAGTACTGTTGCTATATATCAGAATGAGAATGGGTTTCCCTTTTATTTGTCCCCTCAGCTTAATTGTGTTGCTACTCATTCCACCAATTAGAGTATGCATAAAGACTTTCATTTGAATAGGTACCCACCTTTCTTTTTCCTCTAATTTTACCTTATTAACCATTACCATTGATTCCTTATGATAAGCCCCTAGGCCATCCTCTGCTCCTTATAGAACCAATAAGCACTTATGTTGACATTGATAACCTGGAAAAAATCTTTCCCCACACCGATAGCATTCCCATCTTAGTAGTTGCTTGGTAAGGTGTTGGTTAAGGTTTTCAATGGTTCTTATGAATTGTGGTGGTAGGCATTAAGTCTAGTTTGGCTGAAATTTGGGTGCATTTTTGTTGATGTTAGACAGGTTATAAGTTATGGTATTTGGGCTCGAATAGTAGACCTTTGATATGGTTTGTAAGTTTGGTGGAGGTGGCCTATAGGAAAAGTTTTTTAGCGCAATTCAATAAATCACCTTCTTCTCCAATGCATAAGGCTAGTTACGATTGGTCATTGCAGACACCATTTTAAGGTCTGCCACCAAAACCTTTACTGTCTCTTTCAAAAAGATTTTTTATATTCTAGTTTGTTCCATTACCTTATAAAGAGTGGTCAGCTTAATTTCTCCCTTCAACCCTCCTATAAAACTCAACATAAAATACAACTCTGATAGCACAGGATTCAGAAGTTTCATGTGTATTTTTAGCTCCTCAAATTGTCATTGATAATCTTCTACTCCTTCCTTTTATCGAAGAGAATTGAATTGCTCCACGACATCTTTCATTAATACATCACCAAATCGCTTGTACAATGCCTGTTCGAAAACTTCCCATGCGATGTCCCTTCTTCCTCTACTCCGATTCTGAAACCAGAGTGTTGCTCTTTTAGACAAGAATAAGGATGCCAATTCCACTTTTCAATTATCTACCAGTTCATAGATACCAAAGTTCATTCGATATTTAACAATCCAAGTTCTAGGATCATCTCCCTTAAACATTGACAACTTTACTTTCGGTAAAAGCTTACTCCAATAGGAAGGAGTAAAATAAGACGCTTCTCGACCTTGCTTTGGAATTGTAGGGAAAAACCTAAGATGGCTTTACTAGTTCTCATATCAGTATTCACGTCAAATTCTGATGAAATTTCTTTTTCTTGACCTAAGTTTTGAATTAATTGTGCAAGGTTGGCCATCATTCTTTAGTTCTCAATGAATCTTTTGAAGAAAAATATGTGTATTCAAAATGTTCAATTTATAGATAGATGTTCCTTATATATAGCTAAATACAATTTCTTTTCAATTACTTATATAGCAAATTTTGTAACTAAATACAAATTTTATTTATATTAATAACTGAATATGCTTGAGTGTTTATTACTTCTTTCCCATGCTGCTCTCATGACCACTATCCTTTTTCTTCTTTCGCTTGCCATACGTAATAGAGATTAACAAGATAAGACATAATTCAACCAAAAAAACAATTTCTTTAAATTCAATTTAAATCAAATCAAACTCTAATATTTGGATCAACTCATTTTATGAAAACAAGTTTAATCATTGACTTGAACTTGAAACAATTAATCCAAACTCTAATCCTAGGTAGAGCTAAAAATTTCCCTGTCTCAAGACTTCCTTGCCAATATATGTATTTGCATATGCAAAACAAAATTGCTGTGCAGATCATCACGAGGTACTTATTCATAATTAGACAGTGGAGTAGCCATTAATTCTTTCTGGAATATCTTCTGACTCATACAATACAGGGGAAATACAGAAATTTGCCTTAATCATCAAAGCTCATCTTCTTTTGGCTTCTGATCTTCTGGTTTTTCATCCACCTTGACTGTAAATCCATTCTGCAGCCAGGCCAAATACCCTCCTCCCATGTTGCTCACATGCTTGAACCCCTGTCATTTTAATCACAATTTTCTCTTCAGTTTTTTCATTTTCATTTCAATTAAAAGTGGCATGTAATATTATAACAACATTGATTTCAAAACATTGCTGGCTAAATAAGAATTAAGAACGTGAATGTACAGCGCTGCGAAGATCAGCTGTTGCGTGAAGAGATGTGACTCCACATTGACAGCCCTGTTTACAAAATCACTCAGTCATTCAACAGTATAATTTTTTTGCGTCGGTAAAATTTTCAAGTCAGATAACTCAGAACTGTAATAATTGTTCA
Source organism: Anacardium occidentale (assembly GCA_026122585.1). NCBI lineage: Eukaryota > Viridiplantae > Streptophyta > Magnoliopsida > Sapindales > Anacardiaceae > Anacardium > Anacardium occidentale. The sequence goes on along the minus strand of JAJEJH010000005.1, from coordinate 923,190 downwards.
AGAAAATGACAAATTACCACGACATAAAGATCATCCTCCTTGCAAAGGGATGTAACTTCCTTCAAGAAATCAGGATTTTTCACTCTACCTGCAACCATACATCACGTGATTGCAACCTCGCTGAACTAAATTAATAAACATATTTATTTCAAAGCTGAAAATCATTAGTAAAAACAAAAATTGGATACCCTCCGCTGTGTTAAACATGTAAGGAATATTCAAGATTTTAGGTGCGTCCACATGGCCTTTCTTGTAGTCTTCCTCAGTCCTAGTAGTTTACACCAAAACTAAACTATCAGAAATGGAAATAAAGTACAATTAACTATAGAAAGCTCTTTAGAGTTCTAGCTGAAAGATAAAAATTATTCAAATTGATAAGTTGGGAACAGAGACAAATAGTACCTAACATCAAGATAGCTGTAGCCAGAGTCAAGCAGATCCTTAGCTGCACGAACATCAATGGTCAAAACTTCTTCAGCTCCACTGGTACAAATTACTAGCAAGAAAATAAACAACCCGTGACGAGCAAGGAACACAGCCAAAGAAATACCCATATCTGATTTAATGCACCAACCAGCAAAAAACCCAGAAACTAAGTTTGTGTATAATGTTATAAAGAATTAAGCTAGTAACAATTTTTTCAGTTGAAGCCATGAGGCAGAACCTGCGTTTATAAATGGAGCTCTCTGGCTAAGGTTTAAGGAGATCTGGTGGCGATGGTGGCTGGTATTTGAATTTCTGTTGGACGTGACCCTGTTTCATGGCGACTCGAAACTGGTTTTAATTTTCTGTGGGAATAATTAAAAATAAAATAATACCTTTAAAGGTCCATCCGATCCGGGTCAGCGCCAGGCGGTCATCTTAAAATTTCATAACTTCGGGGACTTTTGAGTCCGTACACAGTGGCTGGCCAATACATGTCTTCGATTATGTATTGGAGTATAATATTTATTTAATATATTTTGAAGGATGTTCTTTTGAAAAATTTTCCAATTGTTGACTCGCATGTTCCCACGAGATATTATTTTAAGGCCAAGGACTTATTCACAGCCAGGTTTCTCCAAAACATTGGTACCTTCTATCTTTAAAAAATTTAAAGACTCACTCTTTATCTATTTTTTATTTAATTTTATTATCATATTTTATAAAATAATTAAAATATTTTTATTATAAAAAATTTATAATAAAATTATAAAATAATATTTAAATATAAATATATTAAAAATTTTATATAAAATTTTTAAAAATAAAAAAAAATTACCGTCATCAACAACGGTGGTTATCGCTAATTAAAACAAGTGAGATTGCCAGATCTTATCATCTCCGTATGCAACTATGATTAAAAATGACTAGTAGAGACAAGATTAATCATTTTTTACTATTTTTATTGAGAGAGACTATCAGATTTGTCCATCTCCTCCAAACAAGAGGCAATAGATTTGGCTACCTCCACTTATAAAATTATATGATTGTTTCTGATCACTTGATTCTATTATCAACAGCTACCGTCACTGACAATGGCAGCAATGATTACTTTTAATTTTTTTAAAATTTTTAATATATATTTAAATTTTTAAAAATATTTTAATATTTAAATAATATTTTATATTTTTAAAAATTTTGTTTTTATCATTTTATAAATTTTGATTAATAAAATGATCAAAATATTCTTATAACCATAAAAATGTATCTGTTGATAGTTATATTTAACTATTGACTTTAATCAACAGATAAACGTTTTGGTGTTTTAAAACTTAAAAGACAAGAATTTGTTTTTAAATAAAACTTTGGGTGGAAAAAGGTCTTTGGCCTCAGTTTTATTGGACGAAAGAAATTTTCGTCACTTTGTATAATAAAGAATAAGATTGGTATTATTCACAGCTTTGATAATATAAATAAATTTATCTTCTCTCTAACTACTTTATATTTTTTTTCTTTCTCATTTTCTTTTTATTTTATCCACTTTTATTACTTTTCGACCCCCAGAAAACACTAAAGGAAGTCTGTATATCACCATTCATTCAACAATGTCATCACTTATCACTTTAATATCTATAAAATCTATAGACATCAGCATTTTCCTAGAACTTGTTGGACGATTTCACAATACTTAATTATGGAAATTATCTTTGATTATACAAAAGAAGAGAAGAAGCTGCAGGTCAAGAAGAAAGTCATGACTTTTGTGTCCATGCCGCTTTAACCACTTTACATAGGGGATAGCCCCTGCCCAACGCTTGTCGGATGGCTGTTTGTTTCATATTGAAAGATATGGCACCCTAGATTACCTATATTTGACTCTCGTCTCCTTGGTTTGAGTTTGATAGAGATGAGCCAACCAAGGTGCATATGGCTGTTTTGTATGTATAATCACGACACGACAACTTAGTGGAATGATTCTTCATCGTTTCTCTCGTACGAAATGAAAATTTAGATCATTTTCTACGTCACTGGACAAAGAGTCATGAATATAATAATATATGGTTGCCCGTGTTCCAGAAAAAAGAATAAGGAGTAAAGCTGAAATGGCTAAATGACTTCCAAATTCTTTATTTAATATGACAATTGATGTTGCAAATCTACTATGGCTTTCAGAGAATGTGTTTAAGTGATAACCCCAAATACAATCAATGGCTAAAGAATTATAGAAGTGGGTACATAGGATTTTTAAAAATTTTCTTTAACTTGAAAACTTGTCACTCAAAATCAGTTTTAATGCAATTAAATATGATAAATAAACCAATTTAACCCAATCAATGAACAATCAAACACCTTATACAAATAAATCAATTACAACATAAATATAAAAAAAATAAAATAAAGAGTTAGGGAGATAAAAATGCTCAGCCAAGCTTTGACCACAAGTCTTTTATGTCCACTTCTTCAGGTAAACCCACTTGAAGTTTCCACCAGATAATTTAAGATTGTGTCCAATTACTTACACTAGTTGATCCGAGATTATGCCCATACAGTAGTTTTTTATTCAAAGGAATTTTGCTCTTAACACTAATTTTACAGGATCACACCAAAGTATTTGTAAGCAAATTTGCAAGAATTACAATGTCTCTCAAAGGTAGATAAACAAATTTATATAAACAAATTTCTCTCAAAGATATGCAATAAGAAAGTGAGAGAAAAAGAGTGAGAGTAAGACATAATCGAAGATTGAGTAGATTGCACATGGTCTCTAACCTTTCTTACTTTAAATGAACTCCAATTTATACTTCAAATCTTGCTAGAAACAAAAATGAGCCATTGCAATTCATTTGTATCTTTAAGGTAGGTGAAAGGAAAACTACTACAATAAATATCCTAGATGCACAATCTTATCCAATGCGTGAATAATCATGTTTGATCTATTTATTGTCTCGATTAGACTTCTAACAATCAAATTTATGAACCTTACCATGTGTGCATAATTGTGTGTTTCCTACTCACAATCGTGTACTATCTCTCCATGTATGTCTCTTAAAATTCTAAAAGGTCGCACAAAAGCTAAGCATTATCAACACACGAGACACACACGATAGCCATTATGTTTGTGCATGGTCATGTGCCAAAGTTGTAAGGTTGTGTTTTGTCAATTGTGTCAAATAAGCCCTTGCATAATCATCTTCACATGACTAAGGTGGTAATGTGTCCATTCTTCACTAAGTATGGTCATGTGTTTTTTTACACAGATATGTATTTTTTTCATGAATTGTTCATTACACAATGTTTTCATGTGATCAACCTGATAGTGCACCTCTTGATTCTTCACTTATATAATTGTGCAATAGCTTCATGCATAATCATACGTTGATTGGAGCATTTTGATTGTCTCGTATGATAAGGCTGCATGGTTGCAAGACTCGTGTTTTCTCACAAATGTTGTCGTATGATTTTGTGTCTTACTTGGAAATAATTGTGTATTTGACTTTTCTTTCTTTGACTCAACATGGCACAATTGTATGATTAGGATGGTTGTTTTGGACCTAAAACATGCAAGCATGGTAATCTTATATTTCAAAAAATTTGATAGAGTTTCTTCTATTTTTTTTTTTTATGTTTTCTATTTTCAAAACAAGTCAAAAAATCACTTCTAATATTCACAATCTAGTATCCACCAAAAACTACTCATCATCAAACATTCCTAAATACAACCAACCAGATACAAAATCAAATTGGCTAAGCACAATATTTATTTGATCATCATACTAACAAATCACGCTAAGCACAATATAAAATATCATAAGTGATAGTAATCGTTGTAAAACATCAACAAATCACACTAACAAATCATGCTAAGCATAATAGTCAATGTAAGGAACTAAATCCCAAAACATGCTAATCAAAGAAGATTTGATATTCCTAAAAAAAATTATGACAAAAGCGCGTAAGAAAGCGATTATTTATGAAAAATGATGTGAGATAATTTGAAGAAAATGATTAGGCAATGTCAATCTTCGATTGAAGGCATGTCATTGATAAGTGGAAAAGATTGATAAGGCATAAATGAGCACAACTGCTGAACTTCACTTCATCGCCTAATAACTTGACATTAAAGATGCTCGAGTTAACTACTAACTTGACCTTTGAACATGTCAAAATGCCCTTTGAGCAATTAAAGCATTTTAAACATTTCTTATGACTCAAAACTAGAACGAGCCTTAGGATCAACCTTGGCTCGAGTTTGCCTACCACATCGAGCACTAGTTTCACTAGCAGTTACTAAAGGTGCAACTAAAAGGCCAACTAAAGGATCATTTTCACCAACACCAACAGGCAGTCTCTAACCACCTATATCATCCTTTTTGAAAACCTTCATCTGAAAGAGCACCTCAACATTCAACAAGAAAATATCCTAAAAAAATGTCTAATATGCATCATAGTCGTCCAATGATGTTTTTAAATTAAGAGTTAAGAAGGTGATAAACATACCTTTTTTGTCATAGTTTGATTGGATATTATATAGCTTATTATTTAGACAAGAAGCCACACCTATGGGAACTAGGTCAAGTCCTAAACACTAATGTTTCCATTGGTGTTAGTGTAGGCATTTAGCATGTAAGTGATCATCCGATGAAAAATCTTAATTGTTGGATTGTTCAATGATAAGGTCTTTGCTTTTTGTGCTTCATAAAATATGGCTCCTCCCAACAGAATCTAACTAACTTGTGAACTACGATTGCCTTGGTTATTAAAGATTCTTATATAAATGTATTCTAACCAATCAACTAATTACTCAAAACTTACATTCCAATCTCGATTGCCTAATTTAAACTTCATAGTTGATCCAAAATAATCCCTTTAGCATATGTTTCTAACGAAAGAAAACTATAAAATTTGTAAACTAAGTTCTCATACAAATCCAATTTCATGAAAAATAGTTTTTCCAACTTCAAAGCATGCACCAATCTCATAACATCATCCTAAAAACCAATTTTCCGTAGCACATTTTCATCAAGACATTTACCCTCATAAATGGAGTGTTTAATCATCCTAAGTAGACGTACCTTTTGGAAACGATTGTCGCAGATAATTTTGAATGGGTTGTAATGATGACTTCCACTAACAACATGTGAGGGACTCGTACGTGCTGACATTTTCATACATAGAGGTATTTTTGGGTGAGTCTGAAGTGATTAGGTTTTAAAATGATTATGAGTTATTTAATGCATAATGTTAAGCGAAAATGTGTAAAAATGTGAGAGAAACTAATGATATTGTGTTTAGAGTCAAATCTATTTAACGAATATGGAAAATTTTGATGAGATTTTGGGAGAAAAGAAGAGAAAATCACAGTTAGAGTTTGTTTTTGGCATGAAAAATGAAAAAATTTTGGGTGTTTCTTATATCGATGTGTGCATACAACCATATGGCTCAACTACATGGTCATATGTCTGCCTTATTTTTAAGTACACCTCTATTTCTACGCAATCGTGCTAATGACAATTGCATGATCATGTTTATGATAGTTGCACGATCGTGTTTTAAAATTTCAAATCGTTTGGTCGTGTTCATGAGTTGTGTAATGCATACGAGTGGTTGTGTAATTGAAGACATGCATGGTCATCCATGATTTAGACATACGGTCATGTGTGATTAAAAACATACAGACCTGTAATGCTATATAGAGAAAAAATTTAGATTTCTAAAACTAAATCAAAAGACCACAAGCTATAAAACTTGGATATTTTAATCATTTGAGGTAAATCAATAAGTGAATTTATCTATTAATCGATTTCAAAAATAAATTTAGATTGATTCAATTCAAATTTAAGCACATGTAGTAATAATCATCAAGCATACTTACATAATTCAATTAACCATTCAACAACAACAAGCAATTATTTAATCAAACATATCTTCTTAACTTGCTAATTTGAACATGACCATCATCAATATAACATACATTAAGCATGTAAAGAGTTAACTTACTTGAATTTGCCATACATCAATTTCATCCCAAGCCTTGTAAGGCCATTTTATTTTCATCTCCTCAGCTTAGCTTTAAGGCACACCTACACAAAAAGAAACTTAACCCTTCTTTAGCACCCATATTTTTTTGAGTCTAACTTGGTTAGATTAAATTTTATTAGGAATCTAAACCTTTTTTATCTTGAAAAGTTTACCATTTTTAATTGGACACTTTATAGAAAGTTGTCTAACAAATTTACAAAAATTGCATTTTAAATGTAATACATTTGGATCTTTCAATGGCCTATAAATACTTACAAATAGGTTACATGTATTGTATCCTAGGCCTTCTCTATTTAAGGTATTTCTTTGAGAAACAAGCAATTCATCAAGCTTTTTTGTATCTATTTTATACTTCTCAAGGATTTCATTTAAACTAGTCACCTTCAATATCAAATCATCATTTTCTTTTCTTAGGAAACTTTTTATTTTGGGAATCTTTTAATTGCTTTTAATTATATTTTGGACATTTCTTGCTTATTGATTATTGTATCTAGTTCTAGTTTCATGCATGAGATGTTTTTCTTTAATACTTTGTTTCTAGAATTAAGATTTTTAAATTCAATTACCAACTTATCAAGAGTAGGTTGCAATTCATCATATGAGGTAAGGTTAGAATTGTTTACTTCATCTTTCAAATTGCTTTTCACCATGTAACACACATTTGCTTTTTCGTCTTCCTCTTTGCTCTCATTGCTTGAACCATCACTCTCACTCCAAGTGGTAGCAAGAACTTTCTTTTTGAGTTTCTTTTCTTTCCTCCTTTTCTTTAGAAGAGGACATTCTTGGCAAGTATGTCCAGGCTCTCTACATTTGTAGTATATAATTCTTTTTTCTTTATTCTTTTTTTTCTCTATGAACTTGAAGAGAAACTTACTAAATCTCTTAACAAGAATACTCATGTCTTCCTTATCTAGTAAGGATTCTTCATCTTCATCCAAACTCTCATTTACCTTTAAAGCAATATCATTCTTTACCTTAGCTTTTTCCTCTTCTTTGGACCTCAATTTCATCTCATAAATCAAAAGATTTCTAATAAGCTCATCCATACCCATTTTGCTTAAGTCTGGAGAGAGAAAAATTGGGAATGAGAGAAAATTGAGAGAAATAAAATTTTCAAAAGAAGATTTTTCAAAAAGAAATTCTGAAAACCAGTTTGTGTAATTTTGGTTCATCCTCGGTTCAGCATCGATAAACTTCAAATCAGTAATTTTCAGGTACGCCCTTGAGGGGGATTTGTTTATAAATAATTTTTTTTATTATTTATTATTTTATGTATATAAAATATTATGTTACATATAAATGTTATTCGTAAATCTGTAGGAATAATTTGTATATTGTATTTTTATTTTGTAAATAGATATATTAATATTTTGTATTAATTTTTTTTTCTTTGTTATGTTTTTCGTACGTATGTAAATATTCTATATGTATATTTCACTTCCTTTATTCTGTATTTAATTTTATATATTTTATATTTTTTTTTTTTTTGTGTTGTAATTTTATTCATATTTCGTATTTGATTTATTTTGTATATTGATCTTTTTTTTTTTTTTTATATACATTCTGTATTTTATATTCTGCCTGCATGTGTATTATATTGTATTGTATGTACATATATAATAATCTTCCTGTGAGAGAATATTTTGGATCCTGCAAGCATTTTGTGTCTATTAGATATATATATTGTTGCACGCACATTTCACGGATGAGACTGGTCGCCCTGATGGCAGCTACCGGGTAAAGCTGCTTCTATTTTTATATTTATATATATTTTGTGTAATTTATACTTATTATTGTTATTTTTCTTTTATATTACATTCTCTTCATTTTTATTTTATATATTTATTTAACTTCATTTCGTTGACTACTGTATATAATATTATTAGCATTATCATTATTTTTGTACATTATTATTATAATTATATATATTCATTTCATTTATCATTGTATTTTGTGCATATATTATATTAATTTATATGTATTTTACATGTGCATGTTATATGTGTTGTGTAATTATTGAATTGTACATATTGTATATATTGAGTGTTTGTATTACTGTATATATTTTTGTATGTATATATATATAAACTATGTATTTTTGTATTTGCTGGAGGAAAAGTTGTATATTTGTTGAGTGTGCGTCCGTATATATTCTATATATAATATTCTTGCATGCAAAGTGGTTGACTGTGGCTGTTGCCTTTCTGGCGAAAAGCGGGAGACTGATTTTCCTCGGCACCCAGGTTTGAGTCCTTTGAGGAAGAAGCTGCGTTGCATTTTGTTTTATTCTATTTGTCTATTTAATTTTTTTTGTTCTATTGGGCCATATGTTGCTATTCATCCTTTTGGGCTGGTTGGGCTGCATTTTTTTTTATTCCTTGGATGGGCTGCCTTTATGTGGGCTAAGTATTTAATTATGAACTTTATTTTTATTCTTATTTCATAATTGTGATTTATCCTAACCAAATTTTGTTTTGCAGGATTTATTTATTTAATATTTTTTTATTTTATTGAATTAACTAACAAAATTGTTTTTGCAGAACTTATTTATTTATTATTCTTAGGCTTATTTAGGGTTAGAGGAAATGTATAGGGTGCATGGAAAAAAGTTGTAATTCTTAATTATTTTCTTTTTCGTATTTTATTATGTTTGTGGATGAATGTAATTTATTATATGTGTATGATTAATATTGCATCGTGTGATAATACGGAACTTAATTAAACTTGGTAATGCGCTTAACGAACGAACCACAATAGTGGAGGCCGGCTTTCATGCCGGGTGACATGGGTGCCTAACACCTTCCCATTGTCGTACCTGACTCTCCGAACCCGACCCATTGGGCAGATGAGGGGTAGTTGGGTCCTTTGCAAGAGATCCATAAATCGTTCATCCTCACCGATGTGTATTTTCCTTGGGTTACTCCTGGGTGGCGACTCCATAGACTTCGTAGCGGGCCACAAACCCGTTATGCGCTCCTCTTGACCACGTTTAGGGTGGTTAAACAAGAGTGATAAGTCTGTCCTCGCTTGGCGCAACAAAAACCGGCGCCACACCTCTATCCATAGGATTATTTAGATAGGTGAAATGACTCTATCAATGAGGTATGAGATGTTTAGTTAATATTTTGATTATTTATTTGAGCCTAAAATTATAGAATACCTTTCAAAATTCTTTCTAAATTGTATAAAATGTAAATTATCAAACCTATTGTCGAAATTATGATGCCATTTTTTAGAGTAAGTGCTCTAAAACCAATTGTTGAAACCTAATTTATAATTTCATTCAAACACTGTATCATGATTTTAACATTTGATAAATGGCAATTCTCATCTATATATACATATGTGTAATATCTATGAATGTGATGAATGTTTTTAAATTGATAGAACTATGACAAAGAGATCAACATGTATCTTGATCATAAAGACCCTATAAGTACATTAGTTTACCAATTTAGAAACATTAATAGCCTGATATTATCTTGACTGAGGGCACAAATAATGCAACAAAACTATCATTTTGTTGAATGACTTTATCAAAATATAACAACAAATCTAAAGTGTTAAAATTGTTTGTAACAATCTGGTGCAACAAATAAGTGCTTATTAACTGCATGTTCACTAGATTGACTTGTCAAAAGATTTCACATAAATAATGATATATGTGATCCTTAGAATTGAAATCACTAGAGTGTTTTATATACTAATCGACCTAGTTTGACATTAAACTAATATAACATTCTTATTAGAGCTATCAATATAATAGTTGTTAACTATGTCAAGAAGTATATTAGGACTATATTATATTGATATAAGATTCATTACTTTTTAGTATGAGAAAATCTTATGGTGTTATTTGACATACGATTACAACCAATTAAATATGTGACCCTTTGGGATTGGATTAGTGCCCAAGTCTAGTGATATTCGATTGTTGATTTAGAATTCAAATCATAAAATCAAGAGTATATATGGCTATTTTTGCGTCTTAGTTTTGATTTTATATATATATATATATATATAATAGAAGGATTTGATTGCATGATAATCATACAATGGAAAGGTAAATTCAGTTTAACTTTGAGTCTCAATTATTTGTCAGAGATTGTTCATAGTTCATGAATAAATAGATGATTAATTATAATTACTATGTAATTCACTACTAATTTAATATAAAACTTATAGGTCACACATAACATATAGTTGTCTAGCTAAGATTAAAAAATTTTATATTCATTTCATATAAAGTAAATCGCCTCATGTTTACCCAAAATAGTGGATTTAAATGTTTATTTTTATGACTTGTTATTTAAAAATAAATAAAAGACACATTATTGAGTTTAAGTGAGAAAAATCAAAAGATAAAGGGCCAAAAGTAATGAACCCAAAGTTATGGGTGTAGGGTGATATTTGTGTCATTTATGGTTAAGTGAATCTCATATAAATTGAGATATATTCTCATATAATAAAACTTGAGCCATATATTCACATTAGAGTGAAGAATTTTTCTCTTTCAACGTTTCTTCCCATAATTCATTCAATTGCTCACCTAACCTGTGAGACATTCTTAACACCTTTTCTATTATTTTACGATGATAGCGTAAACAAATTTGAGATGGAACTTTTCTTGGTGGAGCCTATAAATGTAGGTATTGGCCTCTAATTTAATAAAATTGTATGTGTAATATCACCTCTTGATCCTATGGGGGATTTGGATCTTGACTTTTTATTTTATGCTTGATTTTTCTTATGCAATATTCTTATAAGGGCATTAAGACCCCTTTAACCATTATGGTAAGATAACATGGGAAAAGATGAGAAAACTTGGACAGCAAGGTGTGAGATTTTTAGATAGGTGACTTTGTTCTAGTAAAGAAAAAAAGTTACTTGTGTGTTGGGAAGGGTTTTACTTTTGGGAACAAAATTTTACTACATTGTTAATTTTAATTTGGGTTTCACTTCTTGCTACCTTATAACAACATTATACTGATAATTTTGTGCCTTTTTTTTTTTTTTGGTCATTCTTCTCAATTTTGGATACCCTAAAATCTATTGACTTTTTGAGGTTTGATGAGACTATGGCTCTACTAGAGTAGTCATTATAGTACCCACATAGGGTTTAGAATTCTTCAAGTAGTTGATGTATGATAATGCCATTGCCAATCATTATTAACATGTGTGGGTCATTAAGTATTTCCTATTTAACTCTATAAGGCAAGAATTTTTTTTTTTTTTTGGTTACCATCCAAAAGTATATTTATAAATTAAACTCAGAATATTTTTCATATGGATGGAAAAAATGTATATTTGCAGTAAAGTTTTTTAATAGAGTAACTCTAGGAACTTGCTAAATTATACATGTTGAGCAATTGTTATGAATCTTTATCCCATACTGTTTGGTTATTAAATTTGTAAGGGTTTTTTTCCGCTTTGTTTAATATATTTGTAAAGGGACTTTCTCCTATAAACAGATTGTTTTGTTTGATTTGGAATATTCAAAAAATGAAAAAAGTAGTGAGAAATAACAAAAGTATAGATATTGACTATTGAAAAGTGTAATTAAACTTTTTGGGTGTGTATGTTCTTGGAGTTTGATTGTTAATAAGAATTTTTATCATTTTTCACACTCTTAAAGTCACATAATTGTAAAAATTGATCTATCACTTGATTGGGTTCTAGAGTAGTTTACTTTGGGTTAAGTCAAACCAAATAGTTGTATGTTTTCTTTTTTAAGTGAATTGGCTTTATCATCTTTGCATTGAGAACATGACAGCAAGGATAAGGAAAGGTTTCCCTTGTAGGTACAAAAATGAGGATTAGAATATTTGGCCCCTTCTTGCCTCGATGACATCCCTAACTGGTTGTGGTCTTAGAAATAAAGTATAATGTATTGACTAAGATTACACTGAAGAGTTTATGGGATAAGCTTGGGAGCATTTAAGTGTAAAATTCATTGACTAATGGATTGTGTTTGAAGATATATCTATATTACTTGAAAATAGAAGAAGATACAAGTCTTTATGATTATCAAATTAGTTTATGAATTGTTAGTTAATTCGATTAATGACTTAGAAAATTAAAAAAAAAAACTTTATTATTGTTGTCATTTTTGTCTAAGTCTTATAAACCTTTAGTTGAAAATTTGTTGGTAAGCCTATTTGAAAATTTGATGACGCAATTGTCCTATTGCATGAGAATAAAATATTTATGAGAACAAATAACTCATGATTTGGAGATAATGTACTGGTCATAAAAAGTTATAATCAATGAAAGATTCAAAAGAGATGATAAATTTAAAGAAAGATTTAAGTCAAAGTCAAAAATTATAAAAACAAACAATATTATTATTATTGTGTGAAGGGACATAATTGTTTTCACAAAGACGAATTATAAGAAAAATGATGGTACCATTAATGTGAATGATGATGATCATCTTTCGACAACTTATACAGATACGACGCAAGACTTTGAAAGGTGAAAAAAACCTATGTTTTGGATTTCACTTGCTTTTATTTATATTTGTAATGATAGAAAATGTCGCGTGAAGTTTGAAGAAAATGAAAATCTTAGTAATATTATGCTTAACAATAAAAAAAAAAAAGGTGTATATTAAATGAGATGGGAGTGTTCGAGTTATTCTTATAAACAGCCCATATGATCAGAATTTATTCCATCCTTATTTGCTATTTAAGTATCACTCTTTCCATATTTTCTCTTTTCCTTTTTAGTATTTATAAGCCCAAAACACACAACAAAAACAAAATTTAAGCAAAATAAGAGCTATAGCAACAATGGTAAAATTATCCTGTTGAAACAAAACACGCTAGAAGGAGGGCTTGAACCTCCGACCTTGTGGTTAACAGCCACACGCTCTAACCAACTGAGCTATTCCAGCAGTTGCGGAAGTTCATCTTCTTCAATATTTATTAAAATGAAGTCATTACGCTTTAATAAATTTGGAATGATTTCATGTTGATGCAAGCAGTAGCAGATAAACTCAGATGCTTGGAAGAAAGCACTGCAGCCAAACAGCTGAACATACTTAAGTGCCATGCCAGTCACCGGTTAGATCAATTCACAGGACTTCTAGATTGGCAATGAGTATTCAGGTCATGGTTGATGGGAATGCTCACACTTTGCTATTTAATTTTTGTCCAGCATTGCACATTTAGAGTGATCATGAGTATTCAGGTCAGGATCGACGATATGCCATCGGATAGGAGGCCGAGGCTCAGGTTTGACGTTGTATGTTTTTGGTTTCACTTGCACATCAGAGAAGTATCATCAGCAGTTTAAAGAAGAGTTATGGATAGGAAGCTGACAACATCCAGACCCCGTCTTGGAAAATTCTTCCTCCTCCTCCTCCTACTCTCCCATATTATTAAAAACTAGGATTGTTACTTTGTTTCGGTTTAAAGTTATCTGTAATTTTGTCAGCTGAGATTGTTAGCCGTATTCCACGGAGAACAGCACACGGATTCAACTTGTTCCCCTGCCAATTACTCGATAAAATTTCCACCTCTCGACATTCACGCGTCTGTTATACACTTCCTATTGCTGGCTCTCTCACACTCTTTCTCACGTAACCGCAAGCTCATTATTTGAAATCCAACATGGAATGTTTTTTATTTATGCGCTTTCCATTTCGCAAATAAATGGAGCTTTTTATTTAGTTGAATATTGTTATTTTTCAATTTTAAATTTATGTCTTCCATTGTGGTGGTTTCTCTGGATGGAATTTACACAGCCAAACAGTGGAAAACCATGCTGATTTTGAGATATGTAAATACACTATTCATAATACTGAAATCGTATGTAAGTTCTCTTAGCTTCAGCTATCAAGATTTAATTTTATTGTCAAAGCGAAAATGAGACGTGTTTTGCTTCACCATAATATAGTTTGTCTCAAAATACGAACACTGCTGTTGGATTATTCTAACAGATCAATAGATAATGGTTTTCACTTTCAGCTAGTTTAGTATGCTGTTGTCTGCTGATATCCTGTTATTTTCTTTGTTAATCAATGGTGTTTCTGTCTATTATTTTCATAATTTCTTTTTTTCCAGGTCAATGGCCACCGAAAGATGATCTTGCCTTTTTCTGCTTGTCAAATGGAGAAATGTTTAGGTTTACTTTCTCCCTGGGACCTTTTGCTTATCTGTGTATTTTAATGGCTAAAATTGTCTAGAATTTTTCTTTATTGTAACATTGTCCGTATACTTCTTTAATTCTGTAGGTCTAAAAGAGTTATTGAGCTTGGATCAAGCTAAGGCTTTCGAGTAGTTATTCCAGCAACCATAGAGGCATCGACGTTGTAATCTCTGATGGGAATCTTCAAATAGTTGATTGTATCTTTTTAATTGGTCATGCACGTCGTTAACTTGTGTGGAAGATTTGGCAGTTTCTAGTAGACTCTCTAAGGGGAGAAGACGATGCTCAATAATATGATTTCAGATTATATGAGAATATGATGCCAATTTCTTTCCCCGTCATATATGCAGTAAAATGAGTTTTCCATAACCAACGAAAAGTAAGTTGAAGTCTCTATTTGTCTGTGCTCTAGTTGATACACACTGCTATAGCACCGTAGTGAATGAATTTTTTTTTTTAACCTTAGGCAAGTTTTGAGGTAGCATTTTTAAATTAATTAGGGACCCTTCTATGAATAGTGTGAAATTTACTTATAATTATTATCCAATGAAAAAATTATGTGCCTTTAAAGTGAAACAACTACTTGTTTACAAATGATGATCATCTTTATGAGGCTTCTAGATTCAAAACAAATTTAGATTTCTTAGGCGTTTTGCTTGAATTTTCCCTCAAACTTAAGCTTTTATGGCTTTAAAAATCATATCCACCACTGTCTGCGAACAGAACTAAAGCTAGTTTTGTCAGACTATTGTTGACTCCTCCTTTGTAATGAGCCGAGGGAGGCAAAGCTGAGGGCATCCTAATAGGCTATGGACACCTACTATTAGGATTGGCTGAGACTGTGTTGACCTATTAATGAGCTGAAATAGTATAGTATGCAACTTGTTTGCAGGTCAGACTGAGAATCTGAAATTGTTCATGGCATAATATATGCTAAGCTACATTTTATTATACAGTAATTATTGCACGGATAGCTCTTGAACTTTAAATTGCTTGAACCAAGATGGTTTGGCAAGTCAAGGATTAAGTTTCAGAGCTGGACATTGTAAAAATTTCAGGACATTAAATATTCTCATTGGTCAAGCGTTTTCTGTTTATGTTCAATTAAAGATGTAATTAGTTGGTTGATGAATCATTGGCCACTCTTGTCATTGATGTTTCTTTTAGCTTGTGCTATTCAGTTTTTATGTTACTGAAAGTGGCACCAATCAGTAATTCTTAGTTGATAATTTTTCCACTGGTGTAATTTTGATAGTAGGTTGCCTGGGTCACACTTAAAGCTCATGGTTGCTTTATTTTATACTGACTATTTTAATTGCAACTCCCTCCTTTAATGTTTTCCATTTTTTTCTATTACTTATTTATTTATTTCTAATACATGTTAGAAATGCTCCTTAACATCCTATTCAGCTTAACATAGATTCTAGCTCTGGAGTATTTGGTGGCACATGAGTGAAGTCTATGACTCTGCACTGGAACCAGGAGGACTGTTCAGATTCACTCACCTGCTTCCATGTCATTGTTGCAAGTGACTGGTAATCACTATTCTTTTATATGCTGATCATATTATCCTATGAATCATTCTCCACCTTTTTCATTTTTGTACAAAGCAAAGAGAATATTCACCCATGAATTTAGTGATCATATACCTTGCAGTCACTGTACATTATGTGCAAACTGCTTTTTATTGCCTAATGATAATATCATTTTTACTTTGGATAATTACAGGGTTGGATAACTTTTTGCAGCAGGGCACTATTCATACAGGCCCACTTCACAATATTCCACCCATCCATTTGGTACCTCATTCTTTTCTATAAATTACTTTTGTCAATTTGAGTTTGTGAGAGTGATTAGGCAAGTAAAGCATCATTTTCACTTTAATGTTAAATGACATTGAGACATCAAGATGTCTAAGCTCTTTTCACTATTTGACAAATTGCTTCTTGCCTATTATGTTGATTGTTGCATGGATGCCCACACATCATTCTTTTAAAAGCTTCTGTCTCATCTGCTATTTTTTATTACCTATTTAACTTTATATAATTTAGTAATGAAGTGTATAGTGGGTAATGCTTGTTTGTCAATTACCATGTTTGATGGCGTAGGAACTGTTGATATCTTAATTTTTCTACATTAATTGACAAAAAGTACTATTATGTAATATGCAACGCATATACACATGTAAGCAAACACTAGTGTTAATTTGCAACATATTATGTAAGTTTATCCAGTTTGATATTCTTGACATGCCATTTTGACAGCACTTTCCATAAAGACCTTGCTCAAGTGGTATGGCTCTTGTTGAAAAATATGGGACCCTCAGAAGCAATTTTTTTCAGCCCTAAAAGAGGTGATTAGGTGGTCAGGTTTTTAGAAGAACTTGAAGAAGATGGGTTGCATTTTAGTATAACAGAGAATCACAATGAAGAAGTTTGGAAGCGGCATCAAATTTTCATTAAAGGAGAAGAATTTTGGCCCCATTACGATGAAGGTCATTGCTTCTCATTATTGGTTGGTTACATTATTAACACTTGGAACCTAGTGTTCATTATTTTCTACTCATGGTTGAGGCTTTCTTGCACTTTTTGCGGGAATTTCATATTTAGTTACCTAAGTGAATTGAAGGGTATGAGTAGTGTCGGAATCCAATTATTTTGGCCAACATAAAGGGTTCGTTAGTAGGTCCCACTGATTTGTGGTTTGCCAAGTGGAATAGAAAAGACATAGATTTTGTTTTTGATTGATCATTTTTTATTGTGGGTTTGTTTTTAAAGGATATCTGGTTAGGTGCTCTGCAACTTTTTTGACGAATCCTTATCTTTGGTCTTTTAACAATTGCAAAGGCTTTAAAGTGTACCGTCAATGACCTTTCACTTAAAAAACTGTTTGATGCTGTGTTGATGTGTATTGTGAATCATTTAAACTATTATTTATTGATCAGTGTGACCATTTTTTCCCTGTATACTTTCAAGTACTATAGTAAATATCACAATAATGTGGATGATGTAATAATGAAAAAAAAAAAAATAATCACTTCAAAATATGTATTAGTATCATTAGCCCTCAAATATGTAATGTCAAACTATGTTTCAATGAATGGAAAATTTGAATTTGCTTCGGACTTATTATTCAAAACCTGATATTGTCTCTCTCAATCTTGCAGGAAAAAAGCAACTCAAAAACAAAAGGGAGGGTGCTCTGCTTCCTAAGCATAAATGAAGAGAATATACCGAAGCGATGATCTGATTGTTATTGTTACTTTTCACAAATATTTCACCGGGCACTTACAAAGTCAGCATCAGCGTAGAGATATATTGAGGAATGATTACTTCTCTTATCCACCGTCTGACTGGTACGGTAATTCTCTAAAACATTATCAGCATTAGAACCAAATATTCATTTTGTTTTCATTACAAAGAGAGTATGGCATGGGGGTGACAAAGTTTGTCAGTAGTTATTTCAACTGTAAGTCATGAATCCAGAAATTTTCAAGTCATTGTCATGAGAGCTTGGATCTTGTATGTAATCTGGATTTAAGGGTAAATCATTCGTTAATAGCAACTATGATCACTATATTTTAATTCGTTACAAAAAAATAATTAGTCTTTGATTTTTGTAGCCATTAAATCACTATCCTCTTTTTATTATAGGTAAAATTGTATTTTAATAAGGTAAAGATCAATTGAAAGTATATAAAATGAGTTAAAATTATATTGGGTTTGATTTTTTATTTTCTTAAAATATCAAAAAAAATTTTTTATTGTAAATATGTTTTTAATTAAATAAACAGTAATTTACTAGCAATGATTGATTATTTTTTTAACTAATTAAAATGTAGTGATTATAGTCAAAATTGGTGAATAGTAATCATATATATATTGTTAATTAGTAGATGTTTTAGAAGAACGATTATTTTTGCTTGAAAGACAAGTGCATCATAACTCTATCGAGGCCAAAGGACTTATTCCCACCCATAGTTTGAGACGGACATTTTCCACCCGTTAGGTTTCAAATCCAAAGTCTTCCACCCTGGACTAAATTTTATATTAAATATAATAGCAAACAATAATTATTTAAGGGTAATTTTGTCATTTTAAGATTAAAATTTTATAAAATAATAAAATAAATTTATATATATATAAAATATTAAAAAATTTAAAAAAATTTAAAAAATAAACCAGCCACCACTATCAGTGTCGACAACGGTGGTAGTTGTTAACCTAGCTAAGTGATCGTTTCCAATCATCTGGTTTTAGGGGAGACCAAATCTGGTTATCTCCGTCAGAATAAACAATCGGAAAAGGTTGGAAAGGGTCGACCTTGATCTCATCGGTCATTTTTGGCCTTTTTTTTTGGCGTCACCCCCACCTGAACTGGAGATGGTCAGATCTGGCCACCTCCACCGAATGGAGAAGCTACAACTGACCTCCCCTTGAACCAAGTGGTCGAAAACAGTCACGTGACTCCTTTATGGCGGCGGTGGCTATTTTATTTTTTTAAATTTTTTTAAAATTATTTATATTTAAAAATTATTTTATAATTTTATTATAAATTTTTATTTTTAAAATGATATTTTAGTAATTTTATTACAAAAATAATAAAAAATAACTTCAAGGGCGGAAGACTGAGATTTTGAAACCTGACGGATACGAAATTGTCCACGCCTCAAACTATTGGGTGCGAATAAGTCGTTTGGCCTTCTACCGACCTCTTTACCTTTATTTCCATCACCAACAGCTACTTGGGTCCATGCAGTTGTAACTAACATTACTTGAGAAATGATCCCCTTCCACACCAACCCAATTTTCTTGCATACCATTCACTTGAATTGAATCTAGTTTTTGCGTAAAGGATGAAATAAATAATTTGGTAGGAAAGCAACCTCTTGTCGGAGTGGGGATGGTATCATTGACTTATATAATGATGCTGTTCTTCATCAATCATCAATCTTTCACTTAATAATTTTATGAAAGACTGTTCAACATGGCTGTGATATCACGTGAAGATTTCTTGAAAAGGGGCAAAAACAACGCCATCTTACAGAACGGAACTCACTGCTGTACCATCATTTTTCTTTAAATTTTACGCAAGCAAGCAAGCAAAGCTTGGGATACTCGCAAAGTGGGCTTAACAACCCATAAATCCACCAAACTTGTGTCCAATTCCATTAAAGGAAGAGACGCAAGTCTCAAAGTGGTGTTAGTTGTTTAGTTTACTTTCCCTTTTGCTTTAACTAGAACGGTAGAGAGCCACATAAATGTGAGCAAAAAGCATACTACTTGTATTACTAAAAAGATGACATTGCTTTACATGCTAATACTAAAAAGAAAAAGTATTTAACATTAAAATAAGCTGAATTTGGAAGTGGGTTGTTTACTATCTGGATTTTGTCATTTTTCCTTAGCTTGCCAAAATCAAAGTCATCTTTATATGTTATCAATTATCATTATGTCGGTGCTCTCCTCTGCTCTCCAATTCACTGTATCCACCAAATATGAGATGAGATGACGAGATAAATGACCACAAAAACTGAACCATATTGAAGAGAAGAACAGGGCTGGATTCTTGTTGAGTCTCCGATGGCCAAGTTCGCCAGCCATGAAGTTGCAATTGAAGCTGCCTCAACGGCTCCTGGCTCATCTGTTGTTTCCGTTCCCTTTGGAGACGAATTACTAGCTGACTTTACACTGTACACAAAATTAAAAAAAAAAAAGGGAATCAATTCCACGTAAATGTTATCATAATTTCATCTTTACAGGTAATATGTTTCCAATTTATATCAAATCAAGAACCTGATGAACCTGTTAAGGTCTATTCACTTTATAAAAACAACACAGCGAGGTCAAGAAAATACACCTTGGAGAAGTTGGACAAAACGTAATGGTATAATCCGCACCGCTACAGGTAAATGTGCTTGTTGCATCATCATAAGCATAGCTATAAGATTTGGGACAGGCGCTCTTGAAAACAGTTGAGTACATAGAGGGTTTACAGTTGGCTGGTGAGTTATACGCGCCGCTGCAACAGTACTCTGGGCTTGCAAACGCTTCACAAGCACTTTTACAAGCGGCTCCACTCGCCGTTTTCAGTTCATTTGGACAGCTTCTGTTCAAGTCTGTGACACATCCAGTGGTGGCGCAAGTACCTGACCCTCCACTCCCTTCAACAATCATGGGTAAGTTATAACCATCAACAAGACTCACATCATAAAAGTCTTGTGAGCCAGAGCCAAGTGTGAACTCAGCTAAGGTGGCTGGTGGGGTGGCTCCCGCTCCGTTGCATTCTACTTGGCCAGACCCACAGTCAGCTGTGACACAGGTGCCGTGGCCTGAGCCGTCAAAATTACAGCCAGTTCTACCCCAGAAACGCCCTGACCAACCTGTTGGTGCTTGAAAAGAACGTGAAGCGCCTTTTCGGAGTTCAAAGCCTGTGGTGTCTAGTTTTGGCGTACCTAGAATCCCTGGCCACACTGTGTAATCGCATTTGTTAATGAATGTGAAAGTGTTAGCATCAGCACCTGCGAGTAATGAAACATATTTCAGTTGAATTGTAACAAAATCAACATAAAAGTTTTCATTTATTGTTTATTATAACCTTTTGAAACAATCAGAAGAATGGTAATGGTGAGGATGATCAATACAACCGAAGAATGGCAATGGTAAGTGAACATAGCCATGACAAGTTTAGTTATAGCTTGTTAGTTAGAGGTAAATGAAGAATTAATGTTGAATAAGAACCATGAAAGAAGAAAAAGAACAAAACTTATATGTATAAGAGAAAGAGTGGATAGAAGAAGAAGGAAGGAAGGAAGGAAGGAAGAAAGGTAAGAGAAATGAGTGAGTGGTAGTGGACAGAAAGTGGGGAATCTTAATCGTCGCCCTGTGCCTTACAATGCAAATTATATTTATAATCACTTTCCTCTTCAACCTAAACACCAATTTACTTGACCATTGGGCTAATTTCAACTTTGGTCCACTCACCTACCAATAAGCCTTTAGTTCATTCCTCGAACGGCTGCCACATATCGTCCACAGGTCTTTCCTCCACCTTACATCCAATTAAACAAACAATATTTAATCTTGTTAAATAGGCAATTTCTTAAATGGGAGCCATTTTCTGCCTCTAAAATATGATTATTTATTTGATTTAGGCTCGTGCTAGTTAATAAATGGAGAAGCAATTAATGAGGATGAACTAACAGATGCAAAGCATGTTCTGTTGTCGCCGGTTGTTGGATGGCTCGATCAACGGGGTTAATTATGTTGGAAGAGGGTCGCGGAGAATCAATTCATAAGAGGTGAAATTGTTGGGAAAGAGGAGGCAAATTGCATGGTGCCGTGGAGACTATAAAAGCGATTGTGTTGGGCTAAGATTTTAGTACTTTCTTTCAACTAGCAGTAACATCTTTTTCTCTTTGAACAAAATGGGTCCTCATATCATCTGTTTTTTCACAAAGCTCCTTTTAATTTTATTTTAATTTTCGCTTTTGATAATTTCTGTTTCTAACTTTCTGAATTTTTTATTCGTTCTTTACAAATAATAACTTCCCACACTCAACTGTTTGTTTGGGAAATCACATTACACCGAGTATAGACACCCTATTTTGGACCTAACAGGGTCACATCCGATGATACATAAATCGCTCATCCTCACCGATGTGTATTTT
Organism: Anacardium occidentale; assembly: GCA_026122585.1. Classification (NCBI taxonomy): domain Eukaryota; kingdom Viridiplantae; phylum Streptophyta; class Magnoliopsida; order Sapindales; family Anacardiaceae; genus Anacardium; species Anacardium occidentale. The sequence goes on along the minus strand of JAJEJH010000005.1, from coordinate 900,908 downwards.
TCCGAGGTTACTCCCGAGTGACGACTCTATAGACTTCGTAGCGGGCCATAAACCTGTTATGCGCTCCTCTTGACCACGTTTAGGGTGGTTAAACAAGAGTGGTAAGTCTGTCCTGACATATGGCGTGGCAAAAACCAACGCCACACCGAGTAGCTGCATTTTTTATAACAATCTTATTCTTTCTATTCAATCTAAGAGATAATAATTGAAAAAAGTATTACACTATTATTTTTTTTACTTTTATTAAAAAGATCATACTTCTTAATTTTTATATTAAAAGAATTAAACTTTCATTTAATCATATAAAAACAGATTTAACTTATAACTTTATTAACTTTTAATGATATAAGATTTTTTATTTTTTTTTATAAACAATTTTAAGGTTAATGTAAATAATTACAACACACAAAAATCTCAAACTAACCACTTTCCGCAAACCACAAAACTCATCCAAAATAAACAAAATAAAGCCTAGTTAAGTATTAATTTATTATTTTGTTTTTGATAACTAATAGAAAAGTGATAAGAAAGGCATATTACACAATGTTCTCAATAGCACACAAGATTATCTATATTATCACATAAAATATTCATGTTAACGTACCAAAATAACCACATCAACATTTTTAACAGAAAAATTGCTAAATCATTCCTATTTAACACCATTAGAAGCTAGATGATAGTTAGTATTTTCAATAATAAATAATGAAAGTTTCGTTCCTTAAAAAAGAATCTAAAGTTTGGCCCATTTAATAGAAGAAACAAAGTTTCGTCTCTTCAATAGAAAACTATGATAGATTAATACCTCCAAGCGTAGTTATCTCTTCAAGCCAACAATTATCTTTATTTTTATTCAATCAAATCTTGAAACATTCAATTAATCACCTAAGTTCAAGTAAACTAATCCTCTATTATCATTGTTATTTACTATTAGTGTTCTTCACCTCACTTTAGAACATAGAAGGGGCAAAAGGGTGATTAAAATTTAATGTATCTTTGTCTAGAAAATATCAAAACAATAACCATAGTTTTTTTTAGACTAGAAAAATATTCTCTATTATAATTTGTTTCCCTTTCCTTGCTTTTTTGTTAGGATTCCTTACTTTTAAATATTTCTTAAATTTTGAAACACTTAAATACTTCCTATCTTTTGTTCACATGTAATACAATCAACATATGAATCATATTTTCTCATTAATCAACCAACATGGTAGTATTTCATATAAATTTTGTTGAATCATAAGGTGTTTTGATAATAATAAAAACAAGGTGAAATGCACTAATTTGTCAAAGACATGACTTAAGTTATGACCAATTTGAACCAAACTTGAAAAATGCAAGAATCGAGTTGATGCACATTCATGCATAGTTGTAATTTAGACTGTGTACATAAAAATAAGATACTATTCATGGTGATCATACACTCTACTGGATATTTGGGCTCAATCAAATGTTTAATGCAAGACTATGCATGGCATATATGAAGCCAAAAAAGACAAATTCTCTTGTACACAAGCATCCTATACATGTCTTGGTTTGGTCAACGAAGATTTTAGTCAATAATTGATGCATACCCATGCGTACAATATGTGCATGACTATGCATAAATTTATGACAAGTCACAAGAGAGGCATCTCATGCTAAGGCATCTTATGTATCATCGGTTTAAGTCAACTCTTAAAAAGTCAATATTTTGATAAATGTTCATGCATTCTATACATGAATGGATATGCATGCCTCATGAAAGAGTCATGACTATGACATGTTCATAGGGAAGCCATGAATCATGCTCAGGTCAAGGTTAAACTAAGTCAACATTTGAATGCATGACTATACAAAAGGGATGCACACTCATACATAAGCCAAATTTTAAGGGTACATTCTCTTATACATGAAAGGTGTATAGGCTTTGAGACTTTTCATGAAATTCACATATGAAGCAATGCATAATCATGTATGTTATATGATCATACACTTGATTGGCACAAGTTAAAAGTTGACCATTAGGGATGTTGATTGAGGTTGGCTTATTATGAAAGAAAATTTTATGGTTAGCCATAATCGTGTAAACAAGATGAATGCCTATACATAATCAAGAGAAAAACATCCTTTTCAAATGCTAATGGCTACTCAAATTTATCCAATGACTATTTTCAATATTTCTAACTTATGAAGCCTATACAAACAAGTCATTTTGAGTAAAAAAAAGGTTAGAGAAATATATGATCAAGCTACACTCTTTGTTCTCATAATGAGCCTTATATTATCTCTCTTTCTAAGCACTTCATCCATAGTCTTGAGAGAGTTTCTTGTTCTAATTTGTTGTAATCAGCTTTTACAAAGCCAGTATACATTTTATCTTTTATTCAAATCATTTGTAGGCAAAATCCTGTAGAATTATTGTTGTTGGGTTCAATCCCTAAATAACTAATGTACTTAGGTGAAACCCTAATAAACCATTATAAAAAAAGCCTTCTTTAATAGTGGAATTTCAAGTTGGTTATTTGAAGAAGTAAACGTAAAAAGCTTGGGGGTAGAAGCTTCAAACCACTATAAATATTGAGCAATTTCTATCTTTATCATTCTTATGTTTGTGTTATTGAATTTTTAAATTGTGCTTTAATTTGTTATAAATCTTATTCACCCCCTTCTTAGATTATTTTTGTAGCGACCCCCGCCCCAGGTTACTGTGCGCTGCGGAAATACTGTACATATAATAATCAAATATACCTGAGACGGGGATCTCTACAGAAAACTTTGCTGTTGTCTGAAAAATTTCTCAATAAAATAAACTGAAAACATAATTCAGTATTCGAAATATACTGAAATATAAGCGTGGAAATCCAGGCTGCTCATGTATGAAAATAAACTGTCATACAGTGTATACTATAATGTAATACACACATATATATATACACATGAGAAACTAAAGCATGCGAGCCAACATGCTATCTGCTGCTGCCGAGCCATATCCCCAAAATCTCACAGCGGTCTCGCTTCAGCTCAGCCTCGAACTACTGACCTGCAAAAGGAAACAGGGAAGGGAGTGAGTGACAAAGTCACTCAGCAAGCGTTTCCAAACACAACACTCGCAGGTCAAAACATTCACTGACTACGTGACTCGTCACGTAGGAAATTCTGCTAGACAGTTTTCTTACTATTTTCTGTTATATTTCTGTTCTGATATTATTCTGTTTCTGTTCTGATACTGTACATGACATGAAATGTGTATGCTGATGTCATGTGTATGCTGAAAACTGTAAAACTTGCCCTCAGGCTTGTTTTTCTGAAAAACTGTCTTTTCTGAAAACTCTTTCTGATAATAAAACTGTGATCTGAAGATCCTGAATATATACGTATAGTATATCTGAAATCTGTATCAGAAAGTACTGAAAATCTCTGAAATATCTGAAAATATCTGCTGTGCTGGCCAGACTGATGAATACAGGGATTCGGCACCCTGGCCGTGTGAATTCAAAGTCCTAATAAATCTACTGATGCACAACCAGTACTCTCTCTAACGAGCTTGGTCAGTGACCATATCCTCTCTAGCGGACGCTGGTTCCCCTCTCTAGCGGGTGTACGAACTCACAGGTGCCCCCTTGTATCCACCCCTATCTGATATATGAAAAAATCATATATGTATATCTGAAAATCATGCTATTGGATCCTTGGATCCAGTCTGAAAATATCTGATATGGCATGCCGTGCTAAATGCTGATAATCATGCATGAAATGCTGATTAATTAGCTTATTACTGGGTTCTGTGTGCTTAAAACTGGCTTAGAGTGGCTTAATTCTCTTTTAAAATTCATTCTCTGGCTTTTCTGAAGTGCACGGGCGTGTGTTCTGGGACGCACGGGCATGTGTCAAGGCACACGGGACCGTGTGGCCATCGTGCAGGTGGGCGTGCAAGGCTCTGGAACATTTCATGAAAGCTGGGCAAGGCACACGGGCGTGTGTACTCGGGCACACGGGTGTGTGTCTGCCTTCTTCTTCTTCTTCTCATGCTTAACGCACACGGGCGTGTGGAATTAGGGGAAAGCACACGGGCGTGTGTCTGGGTTTTCAGACACACACGGTCAACATGCACGACCGTGTCCCATGCAGAAATGCGGACGCACGGGGGTGCCTCAGGGACGAACGGTCGTGTGCTCGACCCAGAAACTGCAGAATACGTCTGGAAATCCAGGAATTCCCACACCAACTCATCCACACTCCAAATCAACACACATAAAGCACATACTACTGCTGCTAGCACGCATAAAATCATCATATCATCAACTCAACACGTCAATCAAACATAAAGCATATATCTCATGTATATAGACATATATACAAATAAGCATGAAAGCCACTCAATCATCCAATCATGCATCAAATCAAGCTCAAGCATACTGGAAATATCTCATACAAGCACATATAAAGTTCACATAAGCTTGAAATAGCCAAACAGGCTCTGAACTCAGCGAAAGAGGTAAGGAAAACACTTACCTCGCGCCATGGAAGCTCTATCTCTCTCTCTGGAAGATTCTGGATCTCTAATCTGAAGCTGAGCTGCTGGGGGATCTCTCTTTGGAACTCTAGGGTTCATTGGAGCTGAGGAAGAAGAAGAGAGAAACTGAAAATAAGCTGGGAACTGAAAATCTGCGTGCAACTGAAGAAATTAAAACACTTTATCTAACTGGGGCAAGACACACGGTCGTGTGTCCTAGGCACACGGTCGTGTGTAGTGAAAAATAGCCATTTCCACCCCCACATGCGCAGAAACTACAACTAAGCTCCAAATGACTTCTAAATGGCTCTTCTACCCCTCTAAACTCTCTAAAATGACAAATACACCCCTTGGGTCATTACAATTCTCCCCCTCTAATAAAAATTCCGTCCCCGAAATTACCTAAACAACTAAGGGAAACTTTCTCTCATCTCAGCTTCAACTTCCCATGTAGCTTCCTCGATTCTCTGACTTCTCCACAGAACTTTAACCAGGAGAATTTCTCTATTTCTCAGCTTCTTTACTCTGTAGTCTAAAATCTGAACTGGGACTTCTTGGTAGCTCAAGTCATCTGATAACTCTAGATCTTGAACCTCTAACACGAGAGATGAATCACTCATATATTTTCTCAGTTGAGAGACATGAAACACACTGTGGATTCTGTCCATACTGGCTGGAAGAGCAAGTTTATAAGTAACTCTGCCTACTCTCTCCAGAATCTGATACGACCCAATAAATCTCGGGGCCAACTTGCCTTTTCTACCAAATCTCAGGACACGTCTGTAGGGAGCAACTCGTAGAAACACGTGGTCTCCAATTTCAAACTCTATGTCCCTACTCCTCAGATCTGAATAGCTTTTCTGACGATCCTGGGCCTGTTGAATTCTCTGTCTGATAACTTTGATCTGCTCAATCATAAGCTGAGTCATCTCTGGCCCCACTGTTGACTCTAAGGAATCTCTGTCACCAATGTCATCCCAATACAATGGTGACCTGCACCTCCTACCATACAAGGCCTCGAAAGGTGTCATCTGAATCGTTGACTGATAGTTGTTGTTGTAGGCAAACTCCATTAACGGTAGCAAATCAGCCCAACTAGTCTGAAAATCCATGCAACAGGCTCTCAACATGTCCTATAGGATCTGGTTAACTCTCTCAGTCTGACCATCTGTCTGCGGGTGGTAAGCAGAACTGAAATGAAGCCTGGTTCCCAATGCTCTCTGTAGACTACCCCAGAAAGCGGACAAAAATCTCGAATCTCTGTCTGATACTATATCTCTGGGAACCCCATGTAATCTGACCACCTCTCTGACGTACAAACAGCCCAACTGATCTGTGCTCAAACCCTCTCGGATCGGTAAGAAATGAGCTGACTTAGTCAATCTATCCACTATGACCCATATACTACTGTACCCACGCTGAACTCTGGGAAGTCCTGAAATGAAATCCATGGAGATACTCTCTTATTTCCATTCAGGAATCCTCAGTGGCTGTAATAACCCAGAAGGTCTCTGATGCTCTGCTTTGACTTACTGACAAGTCAAACATCTGGCTATAAACTCTGAGATATCCTTTTTAACACTGTAGCGACCCCCGCCCTAGGTTACTGTACGCTGCGAAAATACTGTACATATAATAATCAAATATACCTGAGACGGGGATCTCTACAGAAAACTTTGCTGCTGTCTGAAAAATTTCTCAATAAAATAAACTGAAAACATAATTCAGTATTCGAAATATACTGAAATATAAGCGTGGAAATCCAGGCTGCTCATGTATGAAAATAAACTGTCATACAATGTATACTATAATGTAATACACACATATATATATATACATGAGAAACTAAAGCATGTGAGCCAACATGCTATCTGCTGCTGCCGAGCCATATCCCCAAAATCTCGCAGCGGTCTCGCTCCAACTCAGCCTCGAACTACTGACCTGCAAAAGGAAACAGGGAAGGGAGTGAGTGACAAAGTCACTCAGCTAACGTTTCCAAACACAACACTCGCAGGTCAAAACATTCACTGACTACGTGACTCGTCACGTAGGAAATTCTGCTAGACAGTTTTCTTACTATTTTCTGTTATATTTCTGTTCTGATATTATTCTGTTTCTGTTCTGATACTGTACATGACATGAAATGTGTATGCTGATGTCATGTGTATGCTGAAAACTGTAAAACTTGCCCTCAGGCTTGTTTTTCTGAAAAACTATCTTTTCTGAAAACTCTTTCTGATAATAAAACTATGATCTGAAAATCCTGAATATATACGTATAGTATATCTGAAATCTGTATCAGAAAGTACTGAAAATCTCTGAAATATCTGAAAATATCTGTTGTGCTAGCCAGACTGATGAATACAGGGATTCGGCACCCTGGCCGTGTGAGTTCAAAGTCCTAATAAATCTACTGATGCACAACCAGCACTCTCTCTAACGAGCTTGGTCAGTGACCATGTCCTCTCTAGCGGACGCTGGTTTCCCTTTCTAGCGGGTGTGCGAACTCACAGGTGCCCCCTCGTATCCACTCCTATCTGATATATAAAAAAATCATATATGTATATCTGAAAATTATGTTGTTGGATCCTTGGATCCAGTCTGAAAATATCTGATATGGCATGTCATGCTAAATGCTGATAATCATGCATGAAATGCTGATTAATTAGCTTATTATTGGGTTCTGTGTGCTTAAAACTGGCTTAGAGTGGCTTAATTCTCTTTTAAAATTCATTCTCTGGCTTTTCTGAAATGCACGGGCGTGTGTTCTGGGACGCACGGGCGTGTGTCAAGGCACACGGGACCGTGTGGCCATCGTGCAGGTGGGCGTGCAAGGCTCTGGAACATTTCATGAAAGCTGGGCAAGGCACACGGGCGTGTGTACTCGGGCACACGGGCGTGTGTCTGCCTTCTTCTTCTTCTTCTCGTGCTCAACGCACACGGGCGTGTGGAATTAGGGGAAAGCACACGGGCGTGTGTACTCGGGCACACGGGCGTGTGTCTGGGTTTTCAGACGCACACGGTCAGCATGCACGGCCGTGTCCCACGCAGAAATACGGACGCACGGGCGTGCCTCAGGGATGCACGGTCGTGTGCTCGACCCAGAAACTGCAGAAGACGTCTGGAAATCTAGGAATTCCCACACCAACTCATCCACACTCCAAATCAACACACATAAAGCACATACTACTGCTGCTAGCACGCATAAAATCATCATATCATCAACTCAACACGCCAATCAAACATAAAGCATATATCTCATGTATATAGACATATACACAAATAAGCATGGAAGCCACTCAATCATCCAATCATGCATCAAATCAAGCTCAAGCATGCTGGAAATATCTCATACAAGCACATATAAAGTTCACATAAGCTGGAAATAGCCAAACAGGCTCTGAACTCAGCGAAAGAGGTAAGGAAAACACTTACCTCGCGCCATGGAAGCTCTATCTCTCTCTCTGGAAGATTCTGGATCTTTAATCTGAAGCTGAGCTGCTGGGGGATCTCTCTCTGGAACTCTAGGGTTCACTGGAGCTGAGGAAGAAGAAGAGAGAAACTGAAAATAAGCTGGGAATTGAAAATTTGCGCGCAACTGAAGAAATTAAAACACTTTATCTAACTGGGGCAAGACACACGGTCGTGTGTCCTAGGCACACGGTCGTGTGTAGTGGAAAATAGCCATTTCCACCCCCACATGCGCAGAAACTACAATTAAGCCCCAAAGGACTTCTAAATGGCTCTTCTACCCCTCTAAACTCTCTAAAATGACAAATACACCCCTTGGGTCATTACAATTTTAGCTATTAGAGTGTTTTCAACTTTAACTCAACAAAAACCTAAACCAACTTTAAAATCAACTTTAAACATCAAATCCAATAAATACAATCCAACTTCAAAACGATTGATAAATATTGGAATATCAATCCAACATATATATAGCTTCAAACATGCCTAAAATTCACCCCAAAAATTCAGCTTAGAATAATAACCAAAGTCATGCCAATTTCATGCAAACTTTAACCCAAAACTTAAGATAGGTTCAACTTTAACTATCACAACTTCAAACAAGATTCAAGCCTCCAAGTATTCCACCACAAATGATCACACAATCAATACCAAGAAAGGTAGAAAGTAGAGATCAAGTTCAACATAAACAATTATAAACTAAAATTGTAAGAAAAAAAAACCTCAAACCTAAAAGAGAAACTTCGCTAATTTGAGGGTGATCCAAGCATAAAAATATCTTGATATAGGTTTAATGAAAATACTCTGCCCACTAGTATAAAGATTCACTAATTTAAATCTCCACTACCAACTTTCTTCTTGCCAAGAAATTGGAGAAATTATAAAAATGGTTCACAAGAGCTAATAAACTCTAAGAACACAAGAGAAGAGCAAAAAATTTTATTCATTTTAATAGACTTACATATTCTCTCCTTTTTTATTATAAATAAAAAAAGTATGTTAAGAATTTTACCACAAAAGAAGATCCTCCCCTTATTAAAATATTTTATCAACTTAAGCATGGTTTGAAAACTTCTCTCCCTTTCAAATACAATTTTAACTCCCATTTTTAAAACAATTTAACTCCCCCTTTTTCAATTAATTTTAAAACATGAATACCCCTTAACTCAAACAATTTTATATCGCAAGCAAGAAGCATCGAATATTTCATTTCTCCCTCTAATTCATATGGATAAATTAAATGAAATCAACATGTTCATGCATAAAATATGATCTTTAAAACCATTTGGAGAAACTATTTGTAGAAAAGTACTAATTGTTAAAAAAATTTAGGAAAATTCTACAGATCATATTAAGCATAGTCATGTATACTAAATGCACGATCATGTATGTCTGATTACAAGATACGCACGATTATGTGACATTTAAACATGACACCGTGACTAAAGAAAAATGCACACATGATCATGTATCTTAGATACACGGTCGTGTATGACCTCAAAAACTCAGAAAATACTATACTTTTGTAGGTTAAAGTGTAAGGGGCAATTTGATATCAATTTAAAACATTTACAAACAATTGAAATTCATTCCAAAACATTGACATCAACTGTTAACAACATTTGAAAAATATTTAAACATATTTTAGAATTTACTGAAAACATTTCATGCAATTTAAGGGAAATAAAAAAAATATTTTCAAAACTTATTGTGCACAAAATTGATCAAAACACTTCAAGGTACTAAACTTGCACATTTTGATCATGGGGGATAACAATGTATCAGTTCATGTCATTTGATACCAAAACAATCAAATTTGAATCTTTTGACATTTATTCAAATATACCCATGTTGCAAACAAACTTCAACACAATACTTACATTATTCAATGTAAGCACCCAATCAATCATGACAAGTATATATGTATATAATCATTCAAGCATAATTCCACAACATGTAATTAAATAAATCAACTAATTCAACTCAAACATAAAGCATATAAACAGAAATAAAAATAGAGAAAAGAGAATGCTCAATCAATATTTATAGTGGTTTAGAGCTTTTCCACAAGCCTCCTATATTCACCACTTCAAGCAACCTTATTTGAAGATTTTCTCCAGCATCTTTAAATCTAGAAAATACAGTAGTTTTGATCTAAGAGATTTTGTCATTCACATTAATTTTAATACAAGGGATTACATATTTTACAATAGTTTCATGAGATTTCATCCAACCACTAGTCTTATAAGACTAGTTTCTTAGGTTTTTGGATAACAAGTAGAAGATAGAAATTTACCTCTTAAAGGTTGATACAACAATTAGACTCATGAATATTCTCTCAAAGATTTACAATGAAGCCTAAAGAGAAATGAGTGAAAAAAAAGTAGATAAAGACAAGATAGTGGTTTAAGACATGTTTCTTTGGCATCATTCCTCCTTCAAATCAGCTAACTTATATAGGATTTAAAGAAAATAGTTGTTACAACTGATTTAAGAGTCATTAAAATAAAATCTAGGTAGATGCACGATCATGTGCTTCTAATGTACAGTCGTGCTCTTGATAATGAATACAGTCTAACGAATAACTTTTTCATACATGCCAACGCAATTCGAGCGTGTGCTTTGCACATAGTTGTGTGCCTTCATATCTTTACTTCCTCATATTTCTAGAAGGTCACAAAATCTTATGCATGATACCCCTCACAAGATGCACATGAACAAGGTTCGATCTTCACTTGGTCATGTGAACTTTTTTACATAGGCAAGTGTTCAGTGATGACTATTTGATATTTGCACTGCTAGACATACATAGGAACCTTGGCAGTATGTCTTCACTTTTCTGATACACAACCATGCACTAAAAAAGTAGCATAGTCGTGCATCTTTGTATCTTGTTATACGAACATCTACATGACTAAACAACTTCTAACTATACTTGCAAAAATAAACTTTTTTGTCTTTTTTGTCATGGATCAATTCATACAAGGATAGGTTAGATATTTTAACATAGTGTTTCATCACATTAAAATATGTGGGGGTCCAACAAACTTTAATGTTGAATAGTCATCTATAATAAATAACATAACTCATAAACCAAACCTGCAAAAGATATTCATAATATTCCACATATAATCAAATAGTATCATGAATGAATCAAAATAATAATATAAACATAATATAACATGATAATCCACTCATACATTTACTCAATTCGCCTGTATCGCTCGTCTATTACATATAAACCATGAAAGAAAAGAGATAAGTGTTAAACACTCAATAATTAGGCAACCACTAAACACTGGATTCAAGTTTTGTTCTATCTAATTCAATAGTTGATTGAGACCTCTGATCAATTAGGGATAAGTAAGTGCACATGGTCATGCCAATAGTAACTCAATGACCTCTAATTTTGTCGCTTGTTGTGGTAGGATGGTAATTGTATGTACAATTTTCAAGTCTAATTTTGGCAACAACAAAAAAAAAATGACAGAAAGAAACGATGTTGAAAATTGAAATTGAATGGTCTTGACTAAAAGTCATTCCTTATAACTAGATCAAGGGTTTTTGAATTCTAATTTCAGATTTTAATGGATTAATTAAAAATCCTAATTTCAAAATTAAATTAAACCCTATTGCGCTAATTTTGAATTTTCAATCATTAATTCAAATGTATCAAACCATAATTTCATATTTTATAACCCAATGTATCTAGATTTGATACCATATGTTAAATAAATTTACATGAATAAAATATAATTCAATTGATTTGAAGAATCTATGCATAAACTATAAATTACTAAATTGAATACAAGGTTTATATGATTATCTAATTAAGTCATATCCTTTTGAATTCACACAATTCTTGAAGTTTACTTGCATTGTAGTGAATAGTCTCTCTCCCTTGAAATCTCTCTTAATGATAATTTTTAATAGTTAAAGCTATTGTTATAGAGTTTCAAAGATAGAACTTAATCAATATATAATTGGTTATTGTAAACCCCCTCATCAAGAGTTCAAAAACCTTAAGACTCACACTTATTTAATTATCCAATTTAATTGAATAGAAATTATAATTAATTTTAGCACACATTAGAAAAAATTTTAAGCAAACAAGCGAATGTCAAAGTAGTTTTTCCTAAATAATAATAACACTGAGGGGCGAGGAAGAAATATACTGCTCCCACTCAATACAACTTCACCTTCTATTGAGCAATTTTGTACTAAAATATGCATGGCAACTAGAGAGAACTTCCACCATTAAAGAGTTCTACTATTCTTATTTAATGGTAAAGATAGAAATTCTGTTTGACTAATGCAATTTGGTTTCTCCTAAATCAGATTATTAATGCAAATTAAATTGATACTTTAATGCAATTAATGAGATTTATTGATGTGATGTAAATTTCAAAATAAATATATGTCAGCATAGATTTCTACATAAACATGCAAACAAATTAATATATTTGGTATTAATTGTGAATATTTACAATTAACAAGTTCTGATTTCCTTCCATAAATTGATTTTATACTTTATCAGCATCTTGGCATGCCTACATTTAGGCTTCTTTGTTTAAAAATTTAACAGGACTTAAAAATTTGAGTTTAGTGAGAAATCATAATTAGTGATTGAATAAGCAAATATAGACAATCCAACGAGCCTTTACGATGAAGCAAAGAAGAGTAAAAAGGAAATCCCTTTGAAATTGTTATTATAGCAACAGCGAACTTTTTCTTTTCATGGTGGGAAAGGAGGAAAGATAAACAAAATGATCAACCCAACTTTTTCCATAATAAGAAGGTGAAACTCTCTATATATATATAGAAAAAAATTCACCTAATTATGTTGAAAGTATTTGATTTATAGTAATCAAATCACATATCATATCATGCATAAAACAAAATCTGAATCAAACTAATTCGAACTCAAAAATTAATTTAATTTGGTATAACTTAATTTAAATTTATTTAACCATAATTAGACAAAAAAAAACCCCAATCCCACACTACTAGCCCTACAATTGTTGGACTAGATAAGATCAAAGGTCTGATCTTAATATAATTTTAAAGAGACTCGAGTCTAAAACTTATTGTTTTGTGTCGTTTGAAAAGTCTCTCTTATTATCACTCAAACTACCTCTTACAAGGCAATTTGAAACTAAGTTGGAAAGAGCAATAGCAACAATCTCACATGGATAGCGTCACAATCTGCATACCATAATGCTATCTGAACAAATTTTGGTACAAAGGTCACATGGATTTCACATCTTTTTCTTTTAAGTCTAGCTCTTTAGCTTTTTCAGTGTTTCAGCTTTGTCTACGTTATTGTTATCATATTGAAGCTCATTATGGTAAAATTCGGTTTAAATTACAAAAAGAAATCGTTTGAATGGACATAAATATTCTTGGCTATACTTGAATCCTTCCCCATACATCCATTGATCATCCATGTGTTTTGAATTATCATCAAGTTAAGTAACTATCTGACCCAAAAGACAAACCATTGATGTTTAGGTTTAAGTTTAAGCTGGAATGATTATTTCTCACCTAAATTTTGATGAAATGACAATTTCCATTTCTTAAATTTGAAAAATCTTTTTTTCACTCTTTTATTAAAGTTACATGTTAATTTTAAAAGTCATATAGTTTTTTTTATTTATTTTATATGATATATAATAAGGTTAATATCACTTACACCGTTACTTTATTATTTTCTTTTTCCCTTCCTCATTTTTTTTTTCTTTCTTCTTTTTTCTCATTTTTTTGGTTATTGAAAAACATATAAACAAGTGCTGAAGAGGACAATGACACAATCAAAAAGGATAGACGAGACGACAAAAAAATTGAAGAGGACATGTCTCTACCGTCATTATTGTTGCTCCTGCTAACATTAATGTTGTCTTTGGCTAACTCTCACCAACTTCCTCTTTATATCTTCCTTATCGTTATTATTGGCACTACCATCTATATCCTCTATTGCCCTTACCATCCTTCCTTCTCTATCTCTTTGCTTAAAATCACAACCCTAAATTTCACTTCATCATTCACACATCAACCTCAACATGATGGAGGATAGAAGCAAACAAAAACCTTGTTTCTACCATAATTTATTCAAAAAGGAGGGTACATTAAGAGAGAAACAGTCGTAATTCAACAAAAACAAGATTCTAGTCTATTTGATAACCTTTAATTTTACAATTATACATTTTTATAAATTTGGGGTTAATTTTATAAAAAAATATAGTTTTTGGGCAAACTATTATATAGCTATGGTAACGATAGAGGGCATTTTTATATTTTTACCAATTTTATAATAAATTTTGTTAACAAATTTAAAATGAATTTTTTGAACTTGAAGGTTGAAAAATATTTTTTCATCAAAGTTTGAGTGGCAAATAGTCATTCAATCTAACTTTATTAAGTTTTTTCACGTGTAAAATACAGAAGAGTCGAGGAGATTGTATTGAACGTAAAATAGAGACGGAAGAGTTAAACTCAATAATTTAGACTTTCTTATTTTGACCAAAGTTATTCTGTACACAACCTTAGTATCGGTTTACATTAATATTTAAATTTACAATCATACTAGACTTAAATACAATTTGAATGTCATTATCAAAGACAAGCCATGAGAGATAGGACCGCATTAGAATTATAAGACACTTATTACCCTTGAGAGATTTGATTTAGTTAGCTTTGTGATTGAAATATGTTTCGCCTTAGGCTTCTGTAGCTTTTTCGGTTGGTCAGTTTTGTCTATATTATTGTTATTATTATCGTAAAATATGGTTTTAATTACACGAAAAAAAAAAAAAAAAATTTGTTCCTAACACTTCTCCTTCCATCCAAATGGACCCAGTTTGGAATTAACTGAATTTCCGGTAGCCAAGAATGTATATTATTAATTTCGAGAGCAAAGAGCATTATTGTCGACCCAATTCCTTAACCCCATCTCTTCTTTTTTCAGTTTATAAACAAAACTCGATTCAACCTTTTGCTAAAAGTTATGAAATGGCTATGTGAAAATGGGAGACGTGTGCTAGACGACAAACTATGAAGACGATGATTTGAAAGAAAAGAATTAAAAAATATTAATTATGCTCGAGTTTGACTTCAGTAGAGCCATCACTAACAATTTAATTATAAGGTAATCGAAATGAACCACATTGCTATGGTGGAAGGTCTATCTCAACTAATCAAGTGCAACATACTTGTATTATTTTGATCTCTTCTAGTTGCTTATGTTTCAAGGTTTCTTAAGTTCTTCAGCAATCTTAATACAACATCTGTTAAGCATTTAACAGCAAATTTTAGAATACAAGTTCTCAGTTATATCCAATTAATGCTGGACTTCCTATAAATTATATTATCTCTTGATAACGTGATGAAACTTATCAGAATTCTGACTAAGAATTCAGGGTACGTATCAGAAGGAGACTGTAATGCTAATACTTTAATCCAGTTGTTTCGAAAATCGACACTTCCATCGCCATCCACATTGATGCTTAATATGCCGTGTAAAGTAACATTGTGTGGATAAAATTTGTGACTTTATCTTTTCAATAAGCATCAACTGATCCTCTTTCCTTTTTTCTTTCTGCATCGGATCATTTCTTTATTAAAGTTTTGCGTCATCCACTACAGTGATTTTGGTTGTAAAACATTTTTTGTGAAAAGGGCTTGTAGAATCTTTTGTTTTTGTCAAAATGGAACGGCTTGTGTTGTACGAGTAATTGATGATGAAATGTGGCTCTCACTCTCACACTAGGTTTGTAATAAAGATTATTATTGCTTGTCAACTAGGCATACAATTAATATAATTTTTACAAGGGAAGATTAATAGTTAAATACGACCAAGCTACAAAAGATTGGACGTGTATTAGAGTGATTTTACAGAGGAGGTCAAGGGAAATGTAATTAAGGTGGAAGCAAATGTTGATTGGAAGAGGCAAAGCTGTGCCAAATGGCGCTTTAGTTTTAACTTGCCTTATCAAGATATGGTTGCTTCAAAGTGCCTTTTCCTTAATTTCCTTTATTCTATTCTTAATTAAATATATTTTTTAATTTTTTTTTTTTAATTATTATCCTCTCAAATTTGTCTAAGAATTTTCGTGATGGAGTTCCTTTCAATGAATTTACAGATTCTATTCGATAAGAGTAGGTTTTTGAGGCCGAAGTGACAAAGCAGCTGTGCATTTAGATTTTAGCAAGTAGTTTCAGCATAAGAATGCCCTGAAGTACTTTACAAAAAGAAATTTAAAAAAAAAAAAAAGATAAGTAATTAAGGGAAGTCTGTTTTGAAGGAAAGATAGCGGTTTACATGTTCTTCCAGGTTCTGCAATTTTCTCATTTTTCAATCAAAATGTATAGACTCTTAGGCATCTATGACTTGGAAGTCACTTGCCTAAAACTGTTTTGAAGATTTTAGCATGTGGATTTAAGATAAAAGAAAATCAATAAAGCTGAATGGATACACCGAGAAGCTGGGAAAAGTGAGATCTGATGCAGCTTCAGTTTCAGAATACCAATGAGATTAAAGCTTTTGTGCTATAAAGACCTGAAATTTTGGCGCACTTGCGGACTTCTGTAAGACTAAATGACAGAATTTCTCTGAAAAAACTTCAGCTTTGAAGACCAACAATACTAATGTCTGCTTCTGGTAGCAGCCCATTAGGATGTAATTTGCTTTTAGAAAAAGGTTAGTAGTCTAATATAGTTATCTTATCTATTTATGGCCGCCCTGATTGACACTCATTCCATTGCCTTGGATGAATCTTGCATGAATAGCACTAAAAATTGATGATTATTTTTTGACAAAAAATAATCAAATTTGACAAGTTTAACTCTTTTCAACATGATAAAGCAACTGAATACGTGTATGAAGTTGACACATTCATCTGCATATGAGAAATAAAGTGATGTATTGCATGGAAAGACTGTGTCTTGACGAGTGAACCAACCCTCTAGTTTCAATATAGCAGTAAATTATATGGTTTTTTGCCTTCAGGAACAAGCAATAAAACCCTGTAGAATGTAGAATGTTCCTGCGAAACTTTCTCTCAAATTTTTTCTACATATTATCATAATTCACAAAACCCTGTATTTGCAAAAATATTCAAATGTTGAAACTGTGTGGTTTGGATTGAAGTTTGTAAGTGCCACTTTCATGGTTTCTCCGGTGAACTTGTTGATTTGTTGTGTGCCTAATATTTTAGTACTGGGAAATGGATTTGATAGGAAATAGGAACTGAGATAGCTACGTCAAATGGGAGATCTATGAACACAAGAAAAGAATCTTTATATTTGAAGCAAAACGCCTGATAATGTATATATGAATTTGACACAATCTGATAGACCATGATGGGCAGTACTATGATATACGCCAATCTTTCCAAATCTGAGATGTGCGTTAAGCTGAGATCTAGGAAATTCTCTGCATCA
This sequence comes from Anacardium occidentale, assembly GCA_026122585.1. Lineage (NCBI taxonomy): Eukaryota > Viridiplantae > Streptophyta > Magnoliopsida > Sapindales > Anacardiaceae > Anacardium > Anacardium occidentale. Next base: position 883,504 of record JAJEJH010000005.1, on the reverse strand, counting down.
GATTGAGATTATGAAATTAATGAAGAATTAGTTATATACATGGCAAAGATTGTGTGATCTAATCCTAGAAATTTGTGTAAGAAATATTTATTGATGTTTGTGGTTGATGTTGTTGTAACATAAAAAATAGCAGTTCGAGTACTCGATATAGCAGACAACATTTAATACTTTAGTTCAAGACATCAAACACCTGATACAACTAGTAAATAAGCAATAAATGTAGACTAAATAATTTCAAATTTGAAAAAGATTTTTTTAATGGTTATGAAGGAAAAAAAGTCTGAGGCCAGGTCTCATCCTATAAAACTTTTACAATTGTCACCTATTAAATACATTAACTTTTATATAAATGTATTTTAAAGGACCCTAAATGAGTCTAAAAAATCTTTATTAATAGACATTAAAAAAGGCCAAAGGACATTTTCCCACCCATAGTTTGAGGCTCGGACAAATTCCCACCCGCTTAAGTTTAAAAGCTCGAAATCCCACCCATCACCAATTTTTTTATTATCTTTTTATTAAAATTACTAAATTACCCTTTTAAAAATTAAAAATTTATAATAAAAATATTAAATAATTTTTAAATAATATAAAATATTAAAAAAATTTAAAAAATTTTTTAAAAAATTTAAAAAAATTTAGAAATTCAAAAACCCAACAGCTACAGGCCGAAATAAAGGCCGGAAACGGCCGTAAAGGGCCGGCCTTGGCCCCACTGGGTTTTTGAATTTCCAAATTTTTTTAAATTTTTTTAATATTTTATATTATTTAAAAATTATTTTATATTTTTATTATAAATTTTTAATTTTTAAAAGGGTAATTTAATAATTTTAATGAAAAAATAATAAAAAAATTTGTAATGGGTGGGACTTCGGGCTTTTAAACTTAAGCGGGTGGGAATTTATCCCAACCTCAAACTATGGGTGGGAAAATGTCATTTGGCCATTAAAAAAACATATACTCACTCTTGTGCATATTTTTTTCACGATACAATTAGTCCATAAATATAGGATTTTTAATCATTAAATCAATTATATTAAAATTTTTGTTTCTCTTATTTTTTGTTTTTTTATCACATACCCAGATATTATCATATCTTTACCGTTACTACAATAATTTGATTTGTATAAAGATCGAAATTATGTTGATGATGAAAATCAATAACTTTGCGATATAATAAAATTGTATGAGGATTTTTTAATGTAATAATAATTTATGAATATATTTTTAAGTTTATTTCTATCATGCTTTTACAATATTACAACGCATGATGTTATAAAAGATTTTCTTTCAACTTGACATTCCACTTATTTTAGAAATCTTAAAGGAGTAGTACAAGGAGTAACCTAAAATCTCTTATTAAATAGTATGATCAAATAAGTATAGTGCTTGCCATGATATACTAAAATTAAATTCAAAAGCATCAACCATATAAGAGAGGGGAAATAGTAATAAAAAATATATATATAAAGAAGTGAGCACAAGAGGAACGAAATGCAGTAAACAAGCCGAAAGGAAAGCTGAGTGGTCTAGAAGTTGCACTGTAATGGATGCTTGAATTGATTTTTGACCTTTAGATTATCGGATAAAAGAGAATATAACCATTTTTATTATATATTTTAGCTTTGTTGGTAGACAATAAAATTAATACGATATGGTAAGAGCATTACATTATGGATAATGGAATATGCTTTACACATGGTGATCTTTAATAGCTAAAAATAATGGTCATTATTTGTGTTCTTGACTAGGCAAGCTGTTCAAGGATGGCCACAAAATGAAGATACTTATTATAGTCAATATAAACAAAACTTGGACGTGAAAGATTGGGTATTCATTGTTTCATTAGATATTATAATTGAATTATGACGAAAAATCCGCACCATATGTTAACATTGCAACTGTCACCAAGCAAAATGCCACCAGGAATATATACAAAAGAAAAAGATAATGTAGGACGGTTGCGAAACAATGCACCTAATTCATAATTCTCTCCTCCAATAGTTGTTTAGTATTGCTATAAGAGATCAAATATTAAAAAACAAGCTTTAATACGCCAGCGCCGAGTCATAGTTTGTGTCTTCAAATCAAGCAATGTGACTGCTGATGTATGTTTAGATTGTATGTTCCAAGAATGGTGCTTTTTAATGGAGTTGAAAAAGAGAAGAGAACAAACAATGCAGGCTAGTGGTCAAGTTAGTGTCCAAGCAAGTTGACCACTGGGCCTTACTTTTGCCTTCCACGTTTGAGGCAAGTTGCACCCTCTCGACTCAAGACTTTTTGCAGTATCCCCGTAGTGGAGCTAGGACGTTATCTAAAGGCTAAAACTGCAAATTAAAATTCCCAAGCCCAAAATTTTAAAGGGAAGCAGGGCACTTCCCCAAGGAAGGACTTTCGATTACTATAGTGTTGGTTGTATGCCAGCTGATAGGCAAGTCACTTGAGTTGCCACAGCTTCAAAATTGCAGCTGAAATTACAATGGTAGCACCGATTGAAGTAGGCGTTGTGCGTCGAGTGCTGGCTGATACGTTAGCAGCAGCCGGGAATTGGCCATCAGCGGACTTCACACTGCACCCACAAGTTCACAATCAGCCGGAGGCATTAAAATCAATCATTAAAAATCGTTTACAATAGAATGAAATGCAAGCATATAAATATTTGCCTTGCTTTTAAGTAATACTTGCTGAAATTAAAATTTCGAACAAAATATATCTGTGACATCCTAATCTATAGTATGTAAACAAAAAATGATGACGAATTTAGATTGAAAAATGAATTACCTCGTATTTGGGCTAGAACAGAAAGTGATCGCATAATCGGCGGCGACACAAGTGAAGGTACTTGTTCCATCATCGTAGGCGTAGCTATAAGCTTTAGGACAAGCAGTTTTGAAAAACATGGAGTAAGAACTTGGCTTGCATGTATCAGGAGTTGCATATGCTCCACTGCAGCAATATTGAGGATCACCAAATTTTTCACATGCGCTTTTACAAGCCAAGTCTTCTCCATTCGCCCCTTCGGTAACCTTAAGCTCCGTAGGGCATTCACTGTTCAAGTCCACAACACATCCAGTAATATTGCAGTTCCCTCCACTTCCACCTTGGGGTGTTACCAGCATGGGAAGGTTGTAGCCATCAACAAGACTAACATCGTAAAAATCGAGCCCACCTGCACCGTTTAGAGTGAATTCAGCCAGGGTGGCGGGAGGGGTTGCGCCACCACCAGAACATTCTACAGTGCCAGAGCCACAATCACCGGTTAGGCAAGTGAACTTGTTAGTTGTGGGGTCTTGGGTGCAGAAAGAGCGACCCCATAAACGTCCTGACCAAGAAGTAGGCACCGAGATCGAGGTTGATTGGCCTGATTCCAGAGAAAAGCCCGTGGTGGAAAGCTCCAGGGTTCCAGCTCCAGAAAGTATTCCGGGCCAGACTGTGTAGCTGCACTTGTTTGTTATTGTAAACGTTGCAGATAATGTTCCTACACATCAGTTAAAATAATCAACTATTAATCAGAAACACTCTTTTGTAACATGAAATTAATAATGTTTCTAGTAGTACCTGTAAGCAACTGGAGAAGATATAGAGCAGATAAGATGATCGAATACAGTAGGAGTGCCATTGAGTATTAGTAAATGACAAAGGCGTTCGAGTTCCTCTTTGTTGCTCTCTGTTTTTGTTAATGTCGACGGGAAGAGCTGGATTTCTGTAGTTAAGCAATGAGAGAATTTAAAACTTTAAAAAGCATTGAAAAGTGGGGATCATGTGCCGATACATATGGAGAGTATGGTTGGACGGGCCATTAATTTATAAGATTTGGAGCCACCGCCCATGTTGCCCACATGCAAACACAGTCATAAACCGTATCAGTTACGTCGGCACCTTGTGTTTTGTTCTTAAGTTCCTTTAGGAGAAGGGAAGATATTCTCATAACAATGGCAGACAAGTAAACTGTCATATAAGTAAAATTAATAAATTTAAGGTAACATTAAAATAGGCTTTCGGTATTGTGAGTCCTCAAAGGGGCGGCTCCAGATTCTCATATGGAAGACTGTTAGAAACCAGATAGGCACGAGCGCTGTCACAGTGATCACACATGGATGCAATAAAGTAAAATTCCTTAGGAATTAGAAATAGTCAATGTAGAGTAGAAAAAGGTCAATTCTTTACAACAGAGAACATGTCTTATTACTTTTTTTTCGACCTGTATGGCTTCAATATATCCAGTAGTATTATTTGGGTTAAAAAATAAAAAAGGCTTCGAATTAACTTCAAGTGGGAATCGGGATGCCTCAAGTGCTAATTGGAGCGAGTATGGTAAAACCACATAACCAAAGTCAAATATATAGTAAGTATAATTTTCCACTTAACTAACTTCTCTCCTCTTAAATTCTTATATTATAAACTCTCACCCAAAATTAGATATTACTTTTCCATTTAAATTATAGATTCTTATCATTTATGAAAAAAGATTTTGACATGATATTATAAAAATAAATTATAACATTCATCTAAACTATTTTACTTTAAAAAAACTATCATTTTTTAAAGGGTTAATTAACAATTTGATAATTAGATCAAACTAATCAAATTCTAGTAAACGTATGTGATAGGAAGGTAAAAGTCGGAGACCAAAAGTATAGTCAAGGTGTCATCTGGTGATTAAAGTTGCACATCTATAATGTAATTCCAATAGCATGGACACAATTTCGAGCACAAGTTGGCTAATCCCATGGTTAGTATTTTTTTTATCTCAATTTTTATTTTTTCAATACTTTTCTAAAGGAAATGATTTGGAGTTAAGTTTTTATATGAAAAATTGTTACTGACAATTCTAAAGAGTGAAAACTTGTAGTTTCCCCAACCCTACGACGGAAAATTATAATTTTATTTTTAAGTATATGCTACCAAATAATAATAAATAATACATAATGATTATTTATACATAATTTTATATCAATTGAGTAATATTTGTCCCTTAAAATGAGACAAAAAAGATCTTTGTATACTTGTAGATAAATCATATTCAATATGATTAAAAATGTCCTTTTAATGATACAATCATACAAGTAACCAATTTGACAATTAAACATAGTTTCCAAGAGTAGCCTCTAAGGGTGGCTTAAATGGTGGGAAGAGAGGTGCTTGTGTATAGCCAAGAAAGGCATGACATGGTTGGAACAGTTGGGAGACCAATTACTTGATCAGAATTTGCGGCCCAGTACAATAGATTTGAGGACAGACTCACTGGCACTAACCTAGACCAAAAAGAAAAAGTGGACTGCTTACACCAAAACAATGTACAAACAAACGCTAAAGAGCGTCGACTCAAATCCATCCTTCGTTAATTAAAAAAACGAAAAATCCAAGAGAAGACTAAACTTTTTTGTAGCATAGTGGCGATAACTAAGTAAGCCCATAGTTAACAGCTGGGTTTATCAGTGAGCTTGGCAGCCCAATATCAACAGTTCAATTGACCCAACATATGATAGGAAATTAAGGATTTTTTTTTTTTTAACTATTTTTTCTGCAGCCCTTCATTGTAATAAAAATATTTATTCTTCTTTTTTCCATTTATTTATTATAAAGTTTCTATAAACTTTTATTTTGTTTTATTTACAAATTCAAGTTTCAGCTATTTTAACTCTTTTAGTTTTTTTTTTTTAATCTTTTTAACTACCCTCCCGTAAATAAAATTTAATAATTTATAAGAAAAAAAACTAAAAGTAATAATAATAATAAAAAAAGCAGTCTTTACCATAAGATCATTTTTTTTAAATTAAAAATCAATACAAAATCTCACAATCACACTAAAAGGTATAAATAAATCAAACCAAATCAAGTAATATTTAGCTCGAGCACGAGACAAAGACGATGGGTTCAAATTTAACAAAAAAAAAAAAACTATTTTAACCCTTTAATTAAAAAATACATTTAAACATTATAATTATATATTTATCAATTATCCTTTATATTCAAAATTAAGAAATAGGATTTGAAATTTTAATTAGGGCTATTGATATTTTATTCAAATGTGAGGGTATGGAGCCAACCAACATAAAATTTGAGCTCAGCTTGAGATAAGTGCTCTAAACTAAAACTCTTTTCTTAGTCTAACATAAAATTAGCTTTTGGATTTTAAAAAATTAATCAAAAATAAAATTCTTATTTTAGAATCTTCATGTCCCTCAGTTTTGATATACTTGAGTTACCATTATGATTCCATCTCAAAATTAAACTCAATTGTGATTTCAAATAAAATTAATATAGTAGTGGTTTATTTAATTTTTTGAATGATAGTTTGACCGCAAATATTGAAAAAGAGATTGTTATGAAGTTTAATAGAGTTTATAATTGATGAGTTCCAATCTATGAAATTATGTCCAACATAACTTATGTGTTAAATGAAAATTTGACTATTTTATGTCCAATTTATGAACACAACATCCAAGGTTTTTTTCTCTTAATTTTTACATATACATTTATGTATGAATGAGGCCTCTATATGTCAAAAATGTTATCAACAACATGGAAACAAATGTTTGGTAAGGGCAAAATATATGTAAGCAGTTAGGGCTTATGGTGAGGCTATAGTTAAATATCAAACATGAGGCAATGGGAGAGTATACACCATTACCCAAGGACAGGCTGAAGTGAGCCCATTAGTAACGATGGGTCAATTGCTATTTTTTATATTTTCCATTGTTTGTTTTAATTTATTTAAGAGCTACTCATTACTTTGTAGCTAAAGGCATAATAAAGTTGTTAGACTTGAATCTAGTTACCATAGCTCAGAAGGTTAAGATAGAGCTATCTAATAGAGATGTGGTAATCAATAACTAGATGTTAATGGGTCAAACTATAGTGATCTGAGGCAAAAAGATGTTAGCAAACCTCGTTATGTTTGATATATTAGACTTGACATGATATTAGGTATGAATTTCCCTAAAAGGAATGAAGCAAAGATAGATTGTTAAAAAAGGAAGGTTTGATTTAGTCCTAAGAATGGATACTAGTTTGAATTCAGTGAAGGATAGATACAAAGTATTAAGATTTCCTGAATCAATGCCAGAAACATGTTAAGTAAGTAGTGTACTAGCTACTTAGCTCATATAGTCAACAAGAGTGAAAGTTCAAGCTCTATGATAAATGATATGAATTCAAGTATGCGTTTCTATATGAATTACTTCAGTAATAAGCTTACACCAAACACAACACTTATATCAAAAGCACTTTATAGAATGGCTCTAGTTAAATAACAAGAATTGAAGAAGAAACACCAAGAGTTATTGGATGGTAGATTTATTAGACCCAATTATTTTCCTTGGAGAGCTCTAATCTTATTTGTAAAGAAGAAAAACAGGTCACTGAAGATGTGTATTAATTATAGATAGTTGAATAAGGTGATCATAGTTATTGGATGGTAGATTTATTAAACTGAATTATTTTTCTTAGGAAGCTCTAATCTTGTTTGTAAAGAAGAAAGATAAGTCACTGAGGATGTATATTAATTATAAGGAATTGAATAAGATGATCATAAAGAATAAAAGCCCAATGCCAAGGATTGATGATTTATTTGATTCCTTAATATTCTTAAAAAATCACCGAAGATCATGATATCATCAAGTCAAAGTTGCAAAAAGAGATATACCAAAAGCAACTTTTAGGACGAGATATAAACACTATGAGTTTTTAATGATACCTTTTAGTTTGACTAATGCTTTAACAGTTGTCATGAATTTGATTAACAAAGTATTCTAAAATTGTTTAGATAACTTTATAATTGCATTCATTGATAACATATTAGTTTATTCCAAAAGTCGAGAGGAACATGAAGATCATTTGAGGTTTTTCCAACAAAGGTTGTAAGAAAGACAACTTTTTGATAAGTTTACCAAATGTGAATTTTTGTTAGATATATTTGCTTTCTTTAGACATATAGCAAGAATTGAAGGTATATCAGTAGATTTAAAGAAAGTAGAGATCGTATTAAGTTGGTAAAGACCTTAGACAATTAAAGAGGTTTGAAGTTTTCTTATATAGCTAAGTATTATAAAAGACTCATTGAAGGGTTTTCCAAGTTAGGTAAGTATCTCACAACATTGACAAAAGTAGATTGAATAATATGAGTTATGTTTACAAAAATTGAAGAAGAGATTGACTAGTGAGTTTAAATGATAATATATGCGTCGAGACAGTTAAAGAATTTAAGTTAAGATATCTTACACATGATTTAGAGTTAGTAATAATAGAGTTTACATTGAAGATTTGGAGATACTATTTATATAGGGTTAAATGTAATATCTATATAAATCATAAGAGTTTAAAGTATGTCTTCACTAAAAAAGAGCTCAATATCAGGCAAAAATGATAGTTAAGGCTAGTATAAAATTACGATTATGAGATTAAATACTATCCAAGTCAAGCTAATATGGTAACTGATATCTTAAGTATAGAAGTAGTCTTGTCAAGTATTACTATTCAAAGAGAGTTGCATATAAGATATATAAGAATTAGATTAAGATTGGTATAGGAGCTCTTTTCATATTAGAGATCAAATAAACTTTGATAGACGAGATTAGAATGAAACAATCAGATGATGATTAGTGTAAGATGATGGCCAAGGGGATATCATATGGCTTTGAATTAAAGTTTGAGGCTATTGATAGACTTTTGAGATATCAAGATAGAGTATGCATCCCTAAGAATGAGGACATTAGGTAGAATATCCTATCAAAGACATATAGTACATAATACATCACTCACTTAAGTAATGTAAAGATATAACAAGATCTTAAATAGAGTTTATGATGATTAGGAATGAAGAAGGACATTGGTGAGTATGTAGCTAGATGTCTCACCTATTGGCAAGTTAAGACTGAACATTATAAATCATCAAGGTTGTTGTAGCCATTAAATATGTTTTAATGGAAATGGGACTACATATATATGGATTTTATTGGTAAACTCCCAAAGGTGCAAAAGTGTTATAATAATTTATAGCTAATAGTAAATAGGTTGACTAAGTCTATACATTTTTTGCCAGTTTAGGATGCCACCACTATAGACCAATTAAAACAATTATATGTTAAAGAGATTGTAAGTTTATATAAAGTAACCAAGAACATAGTATCAGACCAAGACACTAGGTTTATGCTAGCTTTTTCAAAGAGTTCGCAAAAATCATTAGATACAATACTATATTTTAATACAAGATATCATCCTTAGTTAAATGGATAGACTGAGATGACTAAAAAAGAGATAAATAATATACTGAAAGCTTGTTGTATGGATCATAGGGCTAGTTGGACAAAGATAGTTCCAATGATAAAGTTCATCAATGATAACAATTATCAGATGATGATTAAAATGATACCTTACAAGACATTTTATAATAGAGAGTGTCATTCTCCTTTTTCACTGTGATGAGATTCAAAAAGAAGAGAAAATTAGCTCTCAAATTTAGTGGCACTTATGAGGTTTTGGAGAAAGTTGGTAAAGTAGCTTATAGACTTACATTACATGCGAGTATAGATTGCATTCATATTGTATGTCATATGTCATTGTTGTGTAAGTATATTGGAGATCTTTAACATGTTTTAAGTTCTAATGAGTTTAAGATAACTGATGACCTAAGTTAAGAGTAGAGACTAGTAATGATCATTGATAGGAAAGTTAAGGAGTCGAGAAACAAATAAATTCCACTAGTTAAGGTTTCATGGATAAACCATAAAGTGAAGAAGGTTGCTTGAAAGGTGGAGTCAGACATGCAACAAAAGTTTTCCAAGTGGTTTTGGTATAATTTTGAGGATGAGATTCTAAAAATAGAAGGAAAATTATAGCAGTCATAAGTACATTTGAAAGCTATTAAAGTTATTTTTTAGACTTAAGATTTGATTAGAACTTCAAGTTGACTTTAGAAAGGTTAAACGGTGATTTTTCAAGCTTATGCATGGTTGTGCAAGTTATATTCATAACTGTATGTATGAGGGACACATAAGATAAGGAAGATAGGCAAGAAAATGTTAATGGCTTAATGCATGACTGTGCATCTTACGAGTATATGGCTATGCATGGTAATTGTTTTAGACTCTATACAGAGGGTTGCGTTGTGTGAACTATTTAAAAATTTTCATTTCATAAACTTTTTCACAACGATTCCCTATATTCTAGAGAGCATCTAGAGCTATTCATCATTTTTTGCTATTCAATAGAGATCAAGAAAACAATTAGCAAAGATAACCTGTTGAGCTTAAGGTAAGTAATGAATTTTTTTTCACTTTTAAGGATATTTCCATTCAAATTTCGTGTATATGATTTTGAATTGATAAGTTTAATGTTTATACATGATTCTTTGATGATAATATGATTATAACATGCTAATGGTTTAAGTTGGACAAGGACTGATTAGAAATGTAAAAGTATTAAGATTATTGAGATTTAAGATTTAGATTAATAATTTATTAATCTTGATTGTGTTTATGTGATCTTTAATGGATATAAGTTATGTACATTATGCATTATATTATCTTGGAAAGAGATGATAGGAGAATTTTGACGAAGTAAATTGAAAAAGTTAAGAGAAATAAAGGACAACAAGCATGCACACACATGACTTCAAAGGTTACACGACTATGTATCACCAAATGAGAGTTACATGTTTGTGCAAGTACATATGGAGGCATGTGTAAGTAAGATTCAGTAGACACATCAACATGTGAAGTGGTAGACACACGAAAGATGTAGGACCCGCCGCCACGAGTGCCCCTGCTGTGCTGAATAATAACAATGTCTGGGGAGCTTTTATTAATCATCTGAAAATATGGGTACCCGCGACGGGAATCCTACGAAAAATAAAAAAAAAATAAAATAACTGAAACTATACAATGCTTTACATTTCTGTACACGCGGAAGCTTTTCTGAATATACATCATTAACATATATATATATATTCTGTTCTGTACAATGGGCCCATTAGCCTTTATCTTATACATACATAGTGTTTCTGTACATCTGGGTACATACAAAAGTACATACGACCACACAGGTCCAAAACTGATATACACTGATCGAGATGTGTGTGCATGCCTTCTCCGTCAGCCTCGGTCCAACCGCTCCTCAGCCCAGCACGAACACCTGCAAAACTGGAAGAAGGAGGGGGGATGAGTGATAAAGATCACCCAGTAAGCGCTCCTTACTTCCCTCAATACCCAAGCAAGCACAACAATCATATAAACAAACACATACCTGGGCCTCGGCCCTAATCATACATCTATGCGCTTGCTGGAATCTGGAAACTGTTATCTGTATCTCATTCATTCATTATTATCATATGGATGCATGTCATGATGTGTATGTCATGTCATGCTAACTGAAAACTAGATGCATGCATCTGAATACCTCTCTCTGTACCCTCGGGTACCTGCTGTGCTGATCAGACTGGGTAATACAGGGATTCGGCATCCTGGCCATGTGGGTTAACCATTCTAGCTACCGGCTAGAAAGCTGAATCTGATATCTGCACTGCTACGATCTGACTGGTGTCAGAGAGCTGAAACTGAAATGCTGCTGAATCATCTGACTGGTGTCAGGAACTGAATCTGAAAACACTGCTCAGCGTTCTGACTGGTGTCAGAAGGCTGATTCCCACAGATGCCCCCTCGTATTCACCCTATACTCTCACCCGTACATCGGGTTCTGAATACTGCTGAATTCGGATCCCCTGATCCTCTCTGAAGCTACATGTAATGCCATGACATGCATATGCAGCTTATTAACTCATTACATGCTTATTTGATGCTTATCTGAAGCCATTAAATATTTATTCTGAATTCGCATGCTCAATTTCCCATTCAAATAACATTTTTCTGAAATTCTGCTGATGCACGGGCGTGCATGAAATGTGCACGGGCGTGCACCATGACGCACGGGACCGTGCGCTGGTCGTGCGTCTGGTCGTGCTAGCTACTGGAATTCACTATTCATTGTCACTGAAAATGCTTATGCACGGGCGTGCGTATGCGGACACACGGGCGTGCATGCACATTTTCTGGCCGTGCATGGTCGTGCACACGGGCGTGCATCTGGAGAAACACAGGCTCACGGCCGTGCCATACTGGCGCACGGTCGTGCGTCTGGTTCTTCAACAGAGCACCGCTCGGAAAATGCACAAATGGCCAACCAAATCACATTCATTCACAATCACACTTCAAACACACGTTAACCACGTCCCAAATAACACAATTCGAGCCTCAACTTGCACATGCATCATCAATCACGGGATCTACCATGGAAATACCTTCTTTCTCTTTCTAAGGCTATACATACACACATGCAAGCTTCAAGGGTGGAAATCTATCAACCAAATCAACATGCAATCACATATAAGCCATCCACACATTCATCAGCATGCATATAATTCATCCATGGCAGCAAAAAGGCACAAAGCAAGTCGGGAAAGCTCAAGAAAAGGTAAGGAACACTTACCTCTCTCCATGCTTAGGAACTTCACTAATCCCTTTGCTCTCTCGCCGGATTTGGAACAACCGGTGGCTGGATTTCCTCTCTAAGGACGGGAGGCACTGAAAGGAAGAGGGAAACTGGCTAAAAATGCAAACGGGTGAGTAAAGAAATGAACTTAACTCACGGTTCCACTTATATACCAAGCCACGCACGGGCGTGCACCAATGATGCACGGTCGTGCACCAGGGAAAATAAGTATAACTTATTTCCCGCTCGCTCGCCTAATCGAATCCTTCCGAAAGGATTCCAACGGAAGCCGCGTGGCTTCGAAAACTCACCAACTCACCCCTGAACTTATCCAGACTCCCAATCTCTCTCTAAATTCGATTTCTAACCCCGAAAGTCTACCCCTAAGGGCTTCAGGATCTAGGATGCTACAAAAGACATGTGTAGTCTAATAACACATTACCAAGGTTAGATGTCAATACATGACCATGCAATTAAGACAATTACAGTTGTGTATGACAACATAAGATTAAAAATTATATGTTTATGATAGTTCACATCTATGCAAAGGTATGAGTCATAATCATGCAACAACATTGTTTAGGAAACATTAAAGTTTTTATGTGATGTTTTGAGTCCAATACATCTTCTTAGTTTTTCAAGAGCTAAGATAGTAAGTGTATAGTATAGTCATGCATGAAAAATAGCACATGAAAGCATATCATGATATGTTTTATATGATTTTTACATGAGATGAGTTTTATGATATGTTAAGTTACGGTATATAGTATTCTTCAGTCACCTAAGTAAACATGTTTTCTTATGAGTTTAATGATGAGATGTATTTTCATAAAGGCAAATACAAAAGGGTATTTTGAGTTGCACTGACTAGAGTTTGCAGTAGGATATTATACTTGCAATAAACTGCTTTACTCACAATAGAGCACTAGTTTTATATATATTATGCTCAAGGCCAAGGTGTCAAATCTTTATGTCTTATGTAGTCTAATCAGCATAGTTTGATAATTTTACATAGATATCATAATTATAGTTATAGTTTGTTAATTACACATGGTTGCATGAGCATTATGTGCATGAGTTTTACCATGTAGAGATATGCACAATCTAATAGGATTAAGTGTTATCTTTGACGGTCGAGTTAAGATAATTTTCAATTCATTATGAGTTTAGTTGATGGCGCAGTAAAGAAATGAGTCATAAGATATGATGATGTAAAGAGTAAAGGATAAAGGGTTAAGACATAATAGTTATTTCTACTTAATGAGTACTTCCAATCATTCCCTTTTACCTTCATCTTGTAAGTGCACAAAGTCAATGATAGTTGAGAGGCTACTGAGATGTGTTGTTGTCATTCAGGTTAGCCATTATAATGAGAGATATATTCATAAGGACTTGGTCACAAGGACTTTATGTTTTGTTTTTAGTTTTTATTGTCTATGTTATACACTTGGTTTTTAGATGATGATGTTGTACTTTTTAGATTTTTTTTTTTTTTTAATGATATGAGGTTTATTCAATGATATTTTTATGTTTCTTATGGTTTTTCTTTTGTATTCATGCACTATAAAACCTTTCCTTTAGGGGTTAAGAACCCTAGGGGTAATACTTTTAAGGCTTAAAAGTGTTACAGATCGTCTGTCAAGTGTAGTGTTTCTACGTTAATCAGTGAACTATTGTGCATGTCCCATACATAATCATTTATTTTTGTGCAATACTTATTTCTATGTCAATGCATGATTCATATCCTTAAGATAAGACAACCGTTCATTACATCTAAAGACTTTGAGTTCAAGCTATTATTGGCTAGATTGTACCAACTCAAGCATATTGTTTATTCTTGTAACTATTTCTACATATCCTACCACAAACAACACTTGATACAGTATGAACAAATATCACAAATTCATAATTATAAACCAATGTAGTCTTATATAACAAGCCATTTTAATCATATTTTTATTATTTGTATTCATCATAGTTCATAAACAATCTATCCTTAAACATGAACAATACATTCTAGACCAAATTTTATATCAAAACATTCTAAATTCATACATCTTCGATTATACATAAAGAAAACATTTAACTCCTGCTAACCTTATCTTCAAGCTTAAAGAATTCAATGTAAAAACCTTCTTTCAATTGTCGAAACTCCTCTTTAAGTCACCAAATATCATATTAAAATTTGGAGAAAAGTTAAATGTTAACTATACAATGCTATCATTTGGGATATGTCTTTTTAACATAAAATTCAAATCAGATAATCATTGAAATGATTGTGCATCTTTAATGAATGATCTTTCAACCTCTTAAATTATGTGATATGACACGATATCAATCTTGACCGCTTGGCACGATGTAAACGAGTGTGCAACCTTCATACATAACTATTCGATAAACCAAAATCTAAATTTTCCCAACATTTAGCCAATTCTCAAATCTTGTTTTATCCAACATCAATGAAATAACTAAAATAACCCTATTTTATACTATGGGGTATTACAAATAAGTGGTTTTTAAAGAATTTGCTTTTGCTCGTCTCCATTCATCATCATTTTCCATCATGTCTACTTGTCATTATCATTTCTACTTTTCGTCAATGTCGGCATTCCTTGTCATCTTTGCTCGTCATTATTTCTCATTATCTATACTCGAGGTTTTTAAAAGGGTTGTTTATATGATTGTTAGTGTGAGAAAACTTTTCAAGGTAAAAGGGTGACAAAAGAAAGAAGAAAAAGAGAATTGTACTATAAGTTTGATATTCAAATAGATTTTCTTAAAATTTTTTGCTAATTTGAGAATGATATGATAATTTTGAAAAATAAAAAAGTTTAAGATAATATTGTAATTTAAGACTTATTCTATAAAAAATGAAAACATATGTTGAAACCAAGCGTGGGAAAATGAAATTTACTTCAATGTGATTAATTAATATATAAATAAATAAAATATAAATGAAAAAAGAATTGGAAAAAGGAGAGCTACATTATTATAGTTGGTGAACAACCAACGCCCACCCTATCATTATTAAAGAGTCTACCCTACTTAAGAGGCAAAAATTAAGAAAGGGGGAAAACAGACCAGTTAGTTTCATCACCCAAATGAAGAAAAAGAAAATTCAGTCGCGGGGAAATGACTGTTTGCAGAAGTTCAGTGGCTACTAGAAGCTACCTACGATCAGATGAAGGTTTTGCCTCCTAATTTACAATAGAATGAAAGAAAAAAAAGTCAAAAAGAACTTAAAATGGTTTACCTATAATAGTATTACGTTTAAAGTACTTTTAAGAGAGAGTAGTAAGGAATACCTCTTTGTCAAACTGCAAATAAACAATCAAAACATACCATTCATTGCAACTGGAAAACAGTTTCAGCAAAGGTGAAATACTGAAGTTCCTTTAAATCTGGCTTCTAATAAATTCTGAATTAGTGTTATATTTCAGTCAATGAAATTTTCCTAGAATTTAACAATTGCTGAGAAATTGGAGACTTGAGCATACTTGACTGGGTGTTGTTTTGATTGGACTGTAAACCTTTCTTCACTTAACACTACTGATATTCACCTTATTGCCTGGATTGAAGCAAGAAAACAATAAAACCATCCAATCTCACAAAACAAGCATTCACCATTTAAGAAACACAACTGCCCAATTAGAAAATTATCAAAATAAAGCATATCCGATCCCACCTCCCATTTGTATCAAAACTGAAGATTTTTCTCTTCAACAGCCCTAACTCATTCTAGGTATAACCCACCACCCAATAGCCAATACAAGTACCCAAATATTAAACCAGCTGTTCATAAAGAAAAAGGGAAATACTGATTAAAATATACCATCAACAACATCTTAAACCTTTGTGCATTCCCTAGCAAAGTGCCCCGGTTTCCCACAGTTAAAGCACGAACCACCACCAGTGCCACCGCCACCGCCACCGCCATACCTGCCGCCACCAGTGCCGCCGCGGACACTTCCCTCAACACAGTCCCTGGCCAAGTGCCCTGACTTTCCACAGGTATAGCAACGGCCACTGCCACTGAAACTGCCGCTTCCCCTGCTCATACAATCCCTGGCTAAGTGCCCATAACCACCACACTTGAAACACCCACCTCCATTTTCACTTCCACCTCCACTGCCACCACCACCATTATTATTATTTGGACGTGGGCAATCTCTCGCATAATGCTCAGGATTACCACAGTTATAGCAACCACCGCCATTATAGTTACCACTTCTTCTGTTACTAGTACACTCCCTCGCCACGTGTCCCACACCATCGCAGTTATAACAGACCACCCCACCAGACGCGTACCCGTTGTTTCTCCTCTTATCATTGGAACCGTTCCAGTTTCCACCAAATCCAGCGCCACGTCCGCCACGGCTGTAACCATTGTCTTTCTTAAAAGAATGAACGGGTCCCCCACCCAGAGCAGTGACGTCAAGGGCTTGGTACTTGCCGTCGGATTCAAGCTGAACATCGAATTCAACGGGCTGGTTTTCGTAGAGAGTACGATAACCGTCGGATTTGATGGATTTATGATGGACGAAGAGATCTGCACCACCATCATCTGGCTTGATGAAACCATAGCCCTTGGTGTCATCGAACCAGGTGACTCTGCCAGTTGATCGAGTAAGCTGAGCCATTGACGATAGAGATCTAATATAAAGAGGGGAACAGACAGAAACCCTAGTGAAACGCAGGCTTACAATTACAAGTAACAAGCCACTTTGAGGAGGATTCCCTCTTCTTTATACAACTCCTCATGCATTACTCCTTAGAATTCACGGTTTTTGCGGTGCTTGACGTTCTTTCTTAAGAAACCCTGGACCCCTTTTTTTATGCTTTTTAGTGGGTCCTCTTTACATAGCGTTGGCTTTAATCCAATTCCATATTTCTTTTCCTTGTAGGCCAACTCCCGTTTCCCACCTCAACTTTAATGAAATAATTTCAAACCCAAAAAGAAATGGCTGCTTATGTTGTTATAATATTTGTGGAGATAAGAATAGGATATAGGAAGCCAGATTTTCTTCTTTTTTTTTTTTTTTCTGCTGGGAAGAAGAAAAGTCTAACCTGAAATGCATTTATCCTTGTGAATAAAAACAGAAAAAGAAAATCTAATATTGGACAGTCAAGATAATGGGACTCTGGATTTGCACTAAACCTAATAAAAAGGAAGAATATTCCACTAAATTCATCAAAATCTACCGTGCGGAGTTGCGATAGGAAAGGTTGGAGCAGATTTGCAAAGGGTTTCTCGTGAAACAATGCACCTCATTGGAGTCAGATCTGCTGCACAAGATTGATGTATAAAGAAAGAAAAAAAGACCAATAAAAATGACTATTGCTATGAAAAAGCAAAGTTCAAAGCCACTGTTTTAGACAAGTCAAACAGCGAGGTAGATGGGGGTTGAAGTTTTGGTTTTGTGCAAGAAATGGAGAATTTTGTGAAGTCAATTTGGAAGAGTCAATCAAAATGCGATGCTGGTCTCCAGCTTGATGGATGGATTGAAAATTGTGAACGAAGGAGATGGCTAAGCCATCAAACTTTCCAAATTCCGAAGCCTTAATTGCAGATGACAATACAAAATCACACAGGACACATCATTTGGAGTTCCAAAATGACATGACAGTGCTGTGATGGTAGTTTTGACGAGGGAATACAAGCGAATAGTAGTTGGAAGTGAGTGTTATTTGACCAATCAATTTAAGAAAAAAAAAAAGAGATAGAGAAGGAAAAGAAAATTATAAAACATGTAAAATAAAAATAATTTATTTATATTATTAAAAATATTACTAATTTAAAAAAAAATAATTTAACTCTTAATGCTAACATCCAACTTTAAGAGATAGATTAAAAAAAATGAACTTTTAAATTTAAAAGAAATGAAAATGTTGGTCAAAGCTCGGGTGGAATATGTTATTTGGTAAATTTGATTCCTTGATTTGGAGCCGGGCCCTCACTCCCATCTTTACTTTGGGTCATTTCCACTTTTCTTGGTTGTATACCTTCCTTTTTATTGCAGTCATAAATAATAGCCCCATGGACATATTCTCACCCAATCTTTTCTTGGTGGACAAAATTTTATTCCCTAATTTTCAAAAATTTAAAAATTCATTCTTTAATTATATTTTATTTAATTTTTTTAAATTTTATCATAAAATAATTAAATTATCTTCATACAAAATATAATAAAAATATAATTTAATATTTAAATAAAAATAAAAATTTTAAAAATATAAAAATTAACCAAAAAATAGGTAATAGAAACAGTTAGATTGATCGTCTCTACCCTTAATCATAAACAAAAACAATAAATTAGGTCAAACCAATAATTTTTAATCGTTTTTTGTTGTAGTTGATGGTGAAAGTAACCAAATCTAGTCACTTCTTAAACTAGATGATCATTTTCAACCGTCTAATTTATTTTTTAATTGCTTATGATTATGGGTTTTTTTTTAAATCTTTTAAAATATTTTTATAATTTATTTTAATATTTGGTTTGTTTTGATAAAATTTATGTTATTATGTTATTATTTTTATAATTTTTTATTAAAAGGATAAAATATTTTATTAATTATTAATATTTAACTATTAAACATGTGAATATTTAAGTTTTTAAAAATTAAAAAGTAAAATTTTGTTTTTAGAAGTAACCTTACGTGAGAATGTGTCATTTGGCCTAACTAATACTCTGTCACAAAGAAAGCAGTACAAATTAATATGTGATTATTTTGGTATGTCCTCAAAGCAGTATTATCATGATATTCTATTTTTATTATTAATATTATTTTGTTCAATTAATGTGACAGAAAATATAATAAGAAATCTAATTGTTATCTTTATATTAAATGTTAAAGGATTATTGATGTAACATTAATTTTATTCCTATTTTAAATATGATAATTAAAAAATTATTTCATTAATTAAAATGTATCATTTGAAAACATGAAAAAGGAATCCTAATATATTATTAATTTGGAGAATATTTTACAATATACAAACACAATTTTTTTAACCTAAAAAGTCTAACAAAAAACATTACCAATTTATAATTAATAATATTTTACGAGTATTTAATTAAATTAGCATTTCATTGTTTTTCAGTTACTATTAACAAAATATAATAATTATTTATACATTCTAATTTTTTAAGTCATATTAATGATTTATACCCAATAAATTTTTAGATAATCCATTTTAATTGTTATATTTTATTTTTTATAATAAAAAGTTATCCAAACTATCGATGCTCTCATTGGTTTTAGTTTTAATTTATTTCATCAGTTACCCTCGTTTAGGTCAAGTTTAAATAATAGCTATTTACCTCCATATTTTTAGTAAATTACATAAATAACACTTTTCACCCAAAATCAAAATCTAATAACAATAAAAAAAAAAAAAAAAAAAACCTTATACAATATAAGAAAGTGAAATTACCATTTTATTCCTACAAATTTATCATATAACCTCAAATTATTAGATAGATATGTCAATGGCATATAATCGTATGTTTGAAGGTAAATTATAAATTTTTAAAATATTAGAATTTTAATGAAATTTTTTTGGGTTTTAGAAATTAAAAAAAAAAAAAAGTTTGGGGTATTTTAAAAATTTTGAAAATGTCTCTTACAAGTTTGAAAAATGATAGCTAAACTCCCAAAAAATTGAATAAAATATAATAAATTAGATGTATAAATGTTATTTTAGAATCTATTAAGGAAAAAGAATATTTTCAAAACATTTGAGTAAACTATGATAATTTTCAAAACAAGAAAGGAAAAAAAATACCCGTTTGTCCCTTGAAAGTTTTATACTTGGCATTTACATTCCCAAAATACTGATTATAATTCAGTCTAAAAGGGTGTTATTGTAATATTTTAAACCTTAAGAATGACAATAATGAGATCATAACAATGGTGGAGAAGTGAAGCCAATATTAGGATTTCTAAACAATTTTTGGAATTGATTTGTAAGTTTTTATACCTTTTAAAGAATTAAACAATCATGTTTAAAGTGTTTGAGTTTGATTTGTAAAAGAATTTTTTTTTTAATTTTCTTCATACTTTGTTTTTAATTAGTTTGATTTTATATAAAAAAAAAAAGTTATTTATGTTATTCAGTGGTGGAAAAGGGTTTTTAAACCAAATATTGGACGGGGGCATGTAATTTACTCCCAAATTATTATCTCTTGGACTCCAAGTAGCATTATTTTTCAATTACAAATTTATCCTTTATTAAAACTACTAGACTTATTGTTATTTAATTTGAAAATGTTTGTCTTCTTCATATTTTAGTATTTCCTTAATTTTGCTAGGAATAGATGTTTTTCTTCAAGTAATCAAGGTTTTGTTTGAAGTTTTTGTGAAATTCACAAATGCATTTAAAGAGTAAAGTTATCCTTTTATTGATTATCACTGCTTCTTGTTATTATTGATTATTGTCGATAGTGGAGGTAAAACCATGCATGTAGAGGATGCAAGCCAGTACGTGCTGTGAGAAAGGTGTGCATCCTCCATATGAAATAACGCATTTATGAAAGGTGACCTCATGACACCAGATGATGATGATACCCACGATGAAAAACATTGTACCCTAGAAATATATAGAGAAGAAATCATAGAGCCAACCTACGTCTAAAAGTTGAGGACTAGATAACAAGCATAACCACCAGTTTGCAAGAAGTCTTAGTCAAGAGGTAGCCAAAGAAGAACCTCAAAATGATTCTTATTTTTTGGTAGTGGGTGTGAGCGATATGTTAATAAGAAACACATCAATAGAAAATGCCTTCTACCAGAAGGGTAAGTGGTATGTTAGCTTGTAATAAGAAACAATGTTCTTTATTCACTATGGGATAATGTTTCTCGTCAACATCATTATTTCTGACTGTGATGTAAAGGTAAGATAACTGATGTGTGATAACGTGTAACTCAAGAAGAGAACAATAGGCATGGAGCCAGGCTTGAAAATTATATCATCTTTGGTTCCAATATACCAAAACCAGCTCCATTAATCATCTAGTATGCATTACATTTTTCTTCAATGGCAGATTATTTATGATTACGGGGAATTATAAAGAGAAACAAAAAGCATTATAAATTCTGCTGCAATATATATATTGCATGGTAAATGATGTTCCCTCAACTCATGAAAATTCTGTAAGCTAAACTGCTTCATCAACAAAAGGGGAACAATAGGCATTAACTATTTACAGAACGAAGAGACGCATCGTTGCTTTAAGAAAAAAAAAGAAACAAAGGGAAAATGGGGTGATTTGTACAAGTAATAAAGCATTTAGTAGACTTCCACATTCCATTGCTCAGCTTTCTTCAATTCCCTTTTGTATTCATTCCAATCAATGCCTGAAAAGTACAGCAAATGCAACATTAGAGTTATAAATCAGTTGAACTCCTTCAGCAGGGATCTGTGTCATATGATGTATTTCTTACCATCGTTAGCAGCCAGTGACACCATGATGTCATCAATGCCTTTCTCCATGCCCTTCAACCCACACATATATACGTAAGTGTTATCCTTCTTCAGTAATTCCCAAAGCTCTTCAGCATATTGAGCCATTCGCGTTTGAATGTACATCTTCTCGCCTTTCTCGTTCTTTTGCTCTCTGCTAACAGCAAAGTCAAGCCGGAAGTTATTGGGGGCCTTCTCCTTCATTTTCTCAAACTCCTGTGCATTCAACATGATGAAATATGAGTGTAAACATCAATTGATTCAAGTTCAGAAACAAAGAGCGAATTAAGCAATTGATCAATTGAGGAAAAGTGTGGCGGGTCACCTCCTTATAGAGCAGGGAACTACTAGTGGGGACACCCAAGAAAAGCCATGCCAAGCCATTGAACTACAGACCATAGAAAAAAATTGTGTCACTCATAATATTGTGTTATTGTTTAATGAAGTTCCAGGCACTAATTGTTCTGAACGTAGAATTTAGTATGCAATATATACATCGAAATAGTTTTTCTGTGTTTGGATCAACAATTTACTGGCACTATTTGTTTGTGATTCTTAAGGCACCATCTGAAGCAAATGTAAGTGCCTATTTCTACGGCAGCTAAATTACCCTAATAATAGTGCCTCAGGAAATTGTTCAGAGCTGAGTAGTTTTATTGTACCTTGTAGTCTTCATGCTTCTCAAAGAACATTTTCCACAAATATGATCGAAAAGGAGCAATTCCAGTTCCAGTTGCAAGCTGCAATAAAATAAAAATTCAGTGAAAACAATGTAGTGAAAT
The DNA here is from genome assembly GCA_026122585.1 of Anacardium occidentale. NCBI lineage: Eukaryota > Viridiplantae > Streptophyta > Magnoliopsida > Sapindales > Anacardiaceae > Anacardium > Anacardium occidentale. The sequence goes on along the minus strand of JAJEJH010000005.1, from coordinate 860,773 downwards.
CATGATGAAAATTTAGTTTTGAAAAGAGCAGGATTAGATACCATGATGACTGTGGCATTGGGGTCCTTTGGCATAAGCATTTCTTTCCCCACAGGTCCTGTAATCTTAACTTCAGCCCCAGGCTTTAAGTCACCTAATACAACACATTTAGAGCCACTAGGTTAAATTCAGTGAGGCTTCTCTCATTAGACATTCCTTCCTGTTGGACAAGGACAAATCTATAAAGGGAGGCTGATTCATACTGCATTTTAAAGCTGTATAAATAACTCATAGATGCAAAAAGCTCCACATGCTTACATAAGAAATTAGAGCAGACTCCTTTAACAATCTCGCCATTCTCATTGGTATATACAAGACGTTTCACACAGAGAGAAACCTGCATGCCGACAATCAGATCGAATCGATAATTGAACCATATGCAAAAGGAAAGAAAGTGTAACTGATTGAATATTTCAACTGCTCACATGGATTTGCAATTGCAATGTTGGTTCACATAAACGTGTTTCAAGCTAAGAACATATTTTAATTGGTAACTTATGCTTGCAATGGAAACTGTAAATGTCACAGAAAAGAAGAATTGTCGATTAGAAGCTCACAGTTTTGGAGTCTCCAAAGTCACCAAGGGCACTGCTAGCAATTGAGTATAATCTCAGCTTGTGAGGCTTCCCATTCTTATCAACACCATCAGCAATCACCCCAATGGATTGCCCTTCTCTATAAGGGACCTCTCCTAAAGCATCCATTCAGCTCAAAATCAATAACTTTCTTATGTTAATCAATCAAGATTCAAGATCAATTTTTCACAGATAGATAAAATATAGTTTGAAGTGGCATGTTAAGAAAAAGATACCTTCAGTGCTGAAGACCATGTGCCAGGTTTCTCCAGGGGCATCATCACCAGTGATCTTTGTGTTTAGAAGGCATCTGCCAATGTAAGGGTTCTTGGGTTTAAACTTGTTAACGATGACACCTTCTTCATTTTTCTTGGACTCTTTCTTAACCGTAGCAGGAGCTTCGGTGGTGACCTGGGATCTGACTGAAACCACTCTCCCTCCAGTAGAAACCTCTCTGTAGTAGAATGGAACCTGGAAAGAAGAAACAACCCCACTTTAACAACTGAAAATTCAGCAATGAGACACACTGCCAAAGAATGAAAATCATAGATATGCTTGTAAATTTTTACCTTCTTGAAGGTGATTCTTTCAGATGAGATAGCAGAGGTTCTCGTAGGAAGAGAAGTAGATTTGGAAGATGGAAGAGAAACTGCAGCACTAACTGCAGTAGCCATGATAATTGAATGGAAAAGAAGAGGAGGAAAAAAAAATGATAAATTGTAGGCTGATGAAAGGGTGAGTGAGATGAGAAAAGAAAAGGTTTAGATATTTTGGTGGCTTTTGATAGGGAGTAATATGGATATTGAATTGGGTGGAGGAGATTAGAAAGCGAATGCAGTGGCTTATGAAAGGATAAGTTTATGAGTAAATGTATGACTCTCGCATTTTCATCAAGTACTGTTGTGGTCTAGACCACTATCTTATTTGATATTTGGTTCAGAACTTGGAAAGCTATGTTAATGGGCATATGAATATCTATTTTGGTGGCCTTAACCTATAATATCTTAGTTTCAGTCCTCAGTACATTTACTCTATAAGATTTATTAAATTTGAGAAATTATCTTTAACTGCAAGTAAGAAGGGGAAGAAACAGTGGGACAGTCATGAAGTTGGAGAGAGAAATTTCGAACTGTCCAAAAGCCCTTCATAGTTTTTACTGTATTCAAATTATTGGGCCTTAATTGCCCAAAGTTATTACATTTCGGGTCACAATTATGATCTGCTCAAGAGTACTATGCAATATGAGCGTATTAATCTGGGCCAAACATTTTTTGTTGGACTCCATAAACAGCACAAACATGAATGCATTTTGTTATTGGTTTGCATGGCGAATTGATAATGGTATTTTTAGTGATAAAAGGTGCTAAAAATTTTTTAAGTAGAACCTAAAATTGTTCTCAAATGCATGTGAAATTGAATGATTATGATATTATTGGTGATCTATAGCATAGAAATTTAATTTAGATACATTAGGGCCTAGAGACATTGCCAAAATATTCTAGGATTCTAAATTTAGACGGCGATACACAACCATGCACACAATGGTGAACAATCATGTATCCATTACGTTAAAGATGACTTAAATGCTCATGCACATATTTAACAGGTAATGATCATACTAATGCATAATACAAGATTGAAATAAAGATTTTCATACATGATTATAACAATCAAGGACACAAACCCATATATAGAAAAAATTAGAGATTTCACATCCATATATTTTATTAAAAAGACTATTGTACTTCTAGGCTAAATGTTATTAAGGGGAACAGTTTAGAAAAACCTTAATAGAAATGGTTTAAAACTAGTCATAATATATTAGGTGTTTGATTGTATGAAAATCGACACAGACCTTAAATAAATTAGATTAAAACACAACAGCCAAATTGGCTTGATGGCAAGCCGGAGCCCTTTCAAACATCATCCAAAAGCAAATGACATGTCATACCAACATACAAGATTTTAAGTACATATAACATGTCGGTTGTTGTGGCCAAAAGGATCCTATTTCTAATCAAACAATTCAAATTTAATTTGGATAAAATTTACTTTAAATCACTTTGATTCATTAATTTCATGCAAATTCAACACTAAATAAAGGCAGAAGTCGCTCGTGCCTTTTACACCAAATGTTAGATATGAATTAAGTTTTATATACAGTAACGAAATTGCATATAACACAAGCCTTCCGTCATTGCAAGTATTGAATTTGCGGCATAATTTGTCATTGAATATAGGGGCTTCCAGGTTTAAAAAAAACAAAAAAGTATATGTACATGAATAATATGTTCAACCTACATGAATAAAGTCTAAAATGTTTTCTCTAAGACTTGGCTTATATAAAAATGTGGAGAGGCGGCTCGTCCACCAGAGATATGGAGATTTCCCTATCGTAAGCAATGAAAATTCATTGCTTAAACTTGCTAAATACGACTCAAAATCACAGAATAATGTTTTACGTGTGGCGTGGTGGCGCTACAAATCAGATAAGAATCGAGAGAAACTTTCAAATCAACAACACACTCTCAATGAAGTGATGAAGTTGACTGCATATTATATTCCCAATTCAGTCAGACTCCCATCGATTTTTCAGACCATGTGCTAGATTTAGTTGAAATAGAAACGTGTCATTGAGACCCTTTTTTACTTTGACCAGTCAATAAATTGCTCAAGACAATGCATTGACCTATTAAACGGGGGCTAAGAGGACTACGATGCACGAAAGAGGTAAATTGTTTTGTAAGCAAACAATATTTCAAACACATTTAATTGAAATAATGATCATGAAGCTGCTGCATTTATTAACATGAGACTCCTAAGAAACAATATAATCATAGACATCCATGTGTTTGAAGTCTCCCTAACATCATATCACCATAAAAGTATATTCTTCTCAAGTTATCCTTCTTATTGGTGACTGCGTGTGTGTATGACCTGGCACAAGTTACATTGGAGACCTGGTTGTATAGTCACTTTTTAAAGAATGGTCAAACGCATATTGCAGAGATAAAATGGTTGAAACGCGTATCCATGATCTCACCGGAAAGTTGGTACAATTTACTAGGAATATTGTTTTAGATTGAATAGTTGGGTTGAAAGCGTCTCAAGTCGTGGGGCTGAATGTTTCTCCGGGGGTAGCTACAATATAAACCAAATCCCAACTCAGCAAATTGCAAAAAACTTCCCAAGTTCCCATTCCCAGTCTATTCCATGCTTCCTCTTTTAATCACTTCCTTGAAATAGTCATTTGACATAACCTCTTCCTATCCTATCTATTTTGACTGCTCCACATTGTCACCAGCCCTCCAATAATGTGAATCACAATCATTTTGAGAAATACAACAGGTCTAGAACTCTTAGAGCCAGCACAGACAATTCTAAATTGAAAGCAGAGTTTATGGACAACATAATTTTGATATGACAAATATCCAAACTAATAATTTGTTTTCAGTGGCTTCAGTTAAGCCATGAAACTTCACAATAACAAATGGAAAAAAAAAAAAAAAAAGAAACAAATAGCAGAAGAAGCTGCTATGTAAAGGACTGAACATACTTCTAAACAATCATAGGAATAACATATAATTTTCTGTACACTCAATAGAATGATGAAACAGAAACAATTGCAAAAGCCAATTACTTTTGAATTTGATTGAATCAATGGAATCCCTTCAATCCTCTAGACTGAAAAAGCTTCAGTTTACTTTGGGCGTCTTGTAACAATGGTTCAATTAATTCATCTTGGATTATGTAGCTTTGCTTAGATGCCCATTCTAGTACGCTGAGCACTTCAGCTTGTGCTAATTCCTCACTTTCTGGTACATGCATTGCGATGTAGCATAAAAGAACCACTGCTGATGACTGAACAATTTGTTCTCCAAAATACACTAGCTGAACCAAGTGTTTTGCACCTCCAGCACCTATAATTGCCTTTGAGTGGTCATCGTGGAGATAATTATCACTGCAGGCAAACTTTGTAAGTGCAATCGAAGCCTCCCTGGAAACTTCAGCTTCTCTTTCATCAAGAAGTCTAACCAATGGAGCAATCATTCTTGTTTCTGTTGCTCTGAAAGTCCTAGCCAAATTCCCAATGGCCTTGATGCAAGGAATAAGAAGATCAGAATCCGCCTTTTCAATGATAATCAATAGCTGATCAACAACGGCTTTGCAGGCAGGGGAATTGGGCTTGAATGCTGATCTTCTCAAATCTGTATCGTTCTCTGCCACTGATGTGATTTCCATCAATGCCATGGCAGAATTGTATTGAACTTCTTCAGATCCTTTTTCCAAAAGAACAGCAAAACATAATAATGCTCTGGATTCAGTTATGCTGCGACAAATGGGTGAATTTCCCTTGGCAAGATGCCAGAGTGCTTTTGCTGCCATAGCTTTCATGTAGGCCTTAGTAGCCGGATCTTCCAGTTCTCTCCCCTTTGTACTTGTCCCTGAAAGCGAATGATTCTGCTGATGCTGCAACTGATGATTTTGCTTTACACTGTTATCGGCGTAACCATTACTTTTCACATTGTAGCTTTGATTTGTAAGATTCCCTAGTTTCTCAACTCCAGCATTCATTGCCATTGTTTTTAGAACCACAGTGTGCAATCGACTTATGGTCTTGTTTCCCATTGGATGAGGAATCTGACCGTGCTTATCATTAACATCATCATCATCATGAGGCTTATTACTATTATTACCGTTGGCAATCGAATTATTACTCTTACTACTAGCAACAACAACAGCATGAATAGATGGAGCTTTGTTACTGGTAATAGCATACTTACTATGTTCTTGAACAGTCTCAAACGCGAGGTGGCCAACAAGCAACCGAATTATATTATGTTGTGCAAAAAGATCCTGACATTTGGGATAATGGGCCGCTAACTCAGACACAGCCCCCGCAACAACAGCTTGCACCTTCATAGGTCCTTCTTTCAGTATTTTCGCGAACACAGAACAAACTCCTGTGTGGATCATGTGTTCCACACTTTCAGGGTCACGTCCCAGCAGTCCAATTGCTCTAGCTGCATTTTCTTGACCTTCTAATTTACCTTCTTTAACTAATTTCAATAATGGCCAAACCCCACCTTCTTCGATAATCAACTTCCCATACCGATAGTTATCACGTGCTAGTGATACAAGCGATGCTGCGGCGTCAGATTTGGCATCAACCGTCCCTGTATATAGAATTGCGATTTGTTCCCATATCAGACAAAGTATTGGCTCATTAGCCGCGATTGGGGGGAGGCCTAAATACTCGTCATCGCGGTCATCCGCGGAAGCGGACACGCGGAGAAGCCAGGAAACGTCTCCGATTGAGTTCTCCAACTGCGACGACGTTTTACGAAACGCACCAGCCGGGTTGATGGTGAATACGCGCTGAATCAATCCATTGGCGCGGCACTTGAGGACTAAAACCAGCACTTTCTCCAGGACTTGTTCTGTGTCGTCAATGATCCGACGGGTGGGACGTTCGTAAAGATCTGAACTGGCTCGAGCGGCTTGTCTAAGGAGTGCAGCGAGTTTTTCTGTCTTGGACTTGAGTTCGGCGCAATCTTGTTTATTGAGAGTGGCTTCATCTGCGGCTTTGCCCACTTGATCAGCCAACTGAATAGGTCTGGACAAGATTTGTTTCACTCTGTCCGCCATTACGCCACAACACAAATCTCGAATCTCGAACAAGAGATGAGTCGACAAGCAGATCAAGAAATCGAAAGGCGTGTGAAGTTCGTTAATTGGGGTGGGTTAAGTTTGAGTATTGAAGTTGAGGCTTGAAAGGCGGAGAGAATAGAGGAAGAGGCAACTGGCAATGGTGGTGGGGTAATTGTAATTGTGAGCTGGGATAAGTATGAGAAAGGTTTATTAGTTGAATCCTCCAACTCTGTGGTCGTGACCGGTGGAGAATCGACTCATGGAGATCGCGGACGGGCATCGCAAGGTCAAACGCGCTTTCTCCATTGTTTCTTTTGCTTTTAATTTATAAGCATGTCACCATGCCAGATTCTCGTACCACAATTATCAATTAATATAAAGCTAAATTAATTTTTTTTTTAATTAATTTAACCTACTTTACATTGAAATATACGGTTTTAATATTTTTTAAAATATGTTATTATTATGAATCATTATAGGATAAAATAATATCATATCTTTTATTTAAAATTATTTAATTACGTAATTATAAAAATGTTAAATAATTACTCTAAAAGGGAATGTAATTGGTCAAATTTTTAATCTCATTTTTAATAAATAAATTCATATAAAAATTAATCAATTTACCTCTCTCAGCTAAAATTAATATTTATTATAAATACATAAAATTTTATTTTTTTTATTTTATGTATTATTTTAATTAAAAACACAAATATTTTTATCTCAAAATATTAATAAATTATAAAGATAAATGTAATAGTTAAATTAGTCGGAAGAGTTTCATGTATGAAGGCATATATATATATAATGACAGCAGTTATGGGTCCACTCACTTTAATATAAAGCTAAGGAGGGTTTGGCTCATAAGCACATGGTGGCATGATACTTTACAGTAAGGGGCTCCAATTAAGGTACCCCATTACATTACAACTTTACATTATGACATGAGAAGAAGAAAACATGCAACTACTTTCTTATGGATTCTCCTTCTCTTTCAAGTCGTTTCACTTGCATCCTTTTTTATTTTTTAATCATTAATCATTAAATAAATAAATAAAATGTTAGGTCGGATTAAATCCCTGGGCTCGGATGGGCCCATGCATGATGCTAGCAGGGCCTTTCATTACATATAATGGGGATTTCAGGCCCACGAACCAACAGTTCCATTCTGGGCTGGTCACAAGGGCCCAGTTTCCAAGCTTTTATTGTTTAATTTATTTAGGCAGTTGAACCAAGTGGTGTAGCCATTAAATGAGTTGCTAAATTGGAAAAGAAAGAGGTTGAAGATCGATAGGTGGTCTACTGGGCTTTGAACAAAGGAAAAACACCCATGAAGACCGGTGTTGTGGTCTAATCATTTTTGAGGTGTCAGAAATAACACGAGTGTCTCTCTGTCTCTATCACGAGGGTATGTACCAAAATTTGGAAGTCTGAATGGAGATTTCACAGCTGATTTTGATTCTGCTTCAATTATATTATCTTTGTCCAAGAGGACAAACTCCTGAATCCCACCCAAAATTTTTCTAAATTCATTAATTAATTTTCAAAAATTCAAACACTTATTCAGAATTTTTTTTATTCAATCAATATTTTTAATAAAAATATTAATAATACTTTCTATCAAAAATTAAAAAATATAAATAATATTAAATTAATAATAAAATCAATTTAAAAAATTAATAAAAAATTTAAAGTTTTAAAAATTGAAAAAACAGGCGGCCTTTTTTTTCAAAATTTTTTAATTTGATTTTTTTATATATTTTAATATTTTTATTAAATTTTAAAATTCACTTTCTTATTATTTTAATTATTTTCATAAAATTTATTTTATCATTTATAATTTTAAATTCATTTTATTAAAAAAAAAAATCCTGTTAACTATTAGCATTTGACACTTGATTTATAAATTTAATTATTAATTATTAATTAATAAATAAATATTTCAAATTTTTTAAACATTGATAAAGGAGACTTTATCATCGAGGGAAATGTTAAGTCCTTTGGCCTGCATGTCAGCATTAGTGAAGCTCTGAAGCAAAATATGCTAACCTCAATTTTACAATTTAAGAATTTACTAAAATTGGCGTTTTGAATTTGATAAACACTATATCTCAATACTTGAAACAGCGGTAAACCTAAACCTAAAGAGGAAAGAAAATTTAGCTCTTCTTCTTTCCTTGTATATATTTACATTGACATTGTCAGTGTTGAGCATACTCCAGTCTTCAGAGATGGAACCTTGGCAGTCTTGTTGACCAAGCAAAAACCTGTACACATATGACGAAATGACTGGTTTTCTTATGTGCTTGTGATCGAGGGATAACTTTTTAAGAGGAGAGAGCCCTCAGCTGCACCTCTGCATTTCATTTTGGATTTTTTACTTGAATCTTTTTTAAGCCGTAACTAATGGCAGCTAACAAATTTATTGAGAATGACATAGGAAAGGGATAGAAATACCCTTTCCATGCTTCAATATTTGGTTCATGCATGATTAAACTTAGCGTAAAACTTAATCCGAACAGTGAAATATTAAAAAAAAAAAAAAACAAAGTTGAACTTCAATCTTAGATATGTGTTGTTGACTAAATTTTACGAAGAAGTTGATTCTAGGAGCACAAATTCTGCAAAACATGTTTGCCTAATATTGTTTCGTACGAAGAACCCATCTTGTGATAAGTACGATTTTTGACCTTTCGAACATTTTGCAGTAGAAAAAAAGGGCACTCTCAGAATTTTAGAACTATACACTATCATGCACATATTATTTGCATATTCAGATATAAGCAACGGAGGGGGGGTGGGGCGGTGGGTTTTGTGGTGGTGGTGGTGGGTGTAAAAGAGGGAGAAGGAAAATTCTAACACACTTTCATAAGTGGCAATTTCATGGACTTAATGACAATTGTTGTTAAAAATATGTAGGTAAATTGTTTTTGTGTTCGAAAGAAATAAAACCCAAAATCCAATATTGAAAGATTAAAAGTCTTGCAGGGAAATACAAAATAGAGATAAAAAAATGTTAATAAACGATTAAATCATCAGGTAATATTAATCTTAGAACCTATTGTAAACAAAATTTTGAGAAAATTTTGAAAGAAATTTGGTCCAAAAAAAAAAGAGTCCATAGATTGCAGTTCGAGAATGAGTAAGTGGGATATACGTATTTTGAATGAGATCAACAATGGTTAAACTTGTTTTGGGAAACTTGTTTTGGGCAGCATGGACAAATCCTAACATGTTACCCTTGACTCAAATAATTTTATATACAACACAATTAAACCTAAGCCTTTCTCGATGTCATGGGGTCTTGCCTTGGGGGAAGAAGAAGATTGATGTTGTGCTGTGGAGTACCACATTACTCTCCCCCTATATTGCTACCCTCCACTCGAACTTGGCTTATTCAATCCAATCCAAGCTCAACTTCAAGCTTCAGCAGGTCTGGTTGAATCCAACAGTAATTTTTATGTTGGAACACTTATAAACGAAATTCTCTTTACTGCGATGTATAGCTACCGCTCGTTCACCTCGCTCACATAAATAATTGGCTTTAAAATCAGAAACTTGGTGTTCTCGCATGGCTTAAACTCAATTGCCTACGGAGTCACCTTGTTTTCCCATGTACAGTTTGGTGATAAAACAGGTACAATGAAAAAGGCACTGCTGTCTGATAGTCAAGACTTATGATTCCAGGACGAAAATGTGGAACTTGACCAATAATCACAATACGAAGCTGTTGATACAAATTTAACCTCACTGGCAAACTTCAAAAGGTTGTTTGAAAAATCAAATGAGCCAAGGTGAACATAAGTGATTCTAATACACCATATTTGCATTGATACATCATCTTTTATAATCACACTACCTTTGTAGGTCAACCAATCCCCCAACACTCCAGATAGATGTAGACAATCATAGCACCATCTGATCTCGACGCATCTTCCTTGCAGACATACTGAAAACAGCCAACATCATCCTTGCAAATCGGTCAAACTTGGGTCAATATTTTGATCACAGATGCAGCAGGCCTCTTTAATTTTTTATTACAATCTTGAAATAAATCAAGTCGAAAAAAGGAGCTCCATCCCATATATCCTCTTCTTTCCCTTGATTCTAAGACTTGCAAGTTTAATTTACAAAGTCCTGGAGATTACCAGAAGGGCTACCTACTCACGTTTTGTGAACTAATGCTTGCAGTTCTTAAAAGCCTACGGAATTCTGAAAGGCTTATTCTGCCGTCTTTGTCAACATCTGCCTCCTCAAGAAGAGGGTCAATTGAGCCTCTTAGACCCGTATGCTGAAACAACCCAAAAAAAAGAAAAAAAAGATTTCTAAGTCATGAGCTTAAGGGTATTTTCAGACAGTACAAGACAACCGCCAAGAGGGTGAGACAATAAATATAACTTACCATTCTAAGCTCCTCGGGTGTTATAAACCCATCTCTATCTAAGTCAAATTTCTCAAAAGCAGCCTCTGATCGCAGCCGCCACTTCTGAGAGTCGTGTTCCTCCAGCTGATGCACATGTAGTGTAGCTGCAACAAATTCAGTGAAATCCACAAGGCCATCTGTATTGCTGTCAATCTGCACCCAAAACATAAGCAATCCTGTCAAAAAAAATTGCAGAAAGGAAACAGTACTCAAGTAATGGAACTAGATTGCTTTGCAGAAGGCATTTTATCAGGGCTTAATAGAAAAGAGACATTGTAAGCAAGAATAATTTAACAGCAATAACTGAAAAAAATAAAAAACTTATAAACAATAAAGAAGACAGTAACTGCCGATAAAATGAAATAGAAAAACAGATGGTTCAATATCAACCCTCCAATGCACAAGAAGAAAAGGAGGGACAGGTGTTCACCGCTTGGAGAATCTCTAACACACGTGAATCCTTCAACTTCCAAGGAAGATCTTTCGCAAGGGCCTACATTGAACCCAACCTCGTCAGGGTAAAAAAAAAGTGTATGCATGAGAACAAATGTTCTCTGTGACATGAATATAATAAGAAAAATATATCACAGTATCAGTGACAGGATGTTTGACCTGTCTCATCTCTTCAAGACTAATAGAGCCATTTTTGTCTACATCAATTGCATCAAACTGATCTCTAAGATCAGATAACTCCTCTTCATCCAGTGTGCTAGCCAATGCCTGCAAGGTAATCAATTAATAAAAAAGAATTTATCAACAACATTACCTTTCTTTGACACTAAAGAATGCTCTAATTTAAAAATAAAACAACTTACTCTTAGAGCAAACTGTTTCAAACGACTGTACTTCACAAATTGCCGCATGTTACTCAAAACAGATATATCAATTGGAATCTCAGATGCATCTCCTCCTTCTCTAACCCATGGATGTGCTGCCAAAACAAATGATACATTACTTGAAAATTTGATTAAAAAAAAGGAAAGCCACAGGATAATCTCTGTTACCCCTTCAAACAGTACTTCTATCAAACTCAAAGTTTCAGTTCATAATACACCATCTTTTTTTGTTTTATTTTTTCATAAGCAGCTTGTAATGCATTACAATATCAATCTTTTCTCTCCAAGCAATGATTATACACATACATAGGGCCTGAGCAGCTGTTAGTCTTGCCCGAGGATCCTTCACCAGCAACTTCTTTACAAAATCTTTGGCACTATCACTTATACTTGGCCATGGTTTGCGGCGAAAATCAGGCTTGCTCCTTAAAACCTGTGGATATAAAAGACATTCAGCACACTAGATTGAAAAATAACAAACAGAAACAAAATGTCAATACATCTAAGATATAGACTGATCAAATCAAGTGAATTTTTATTTAAAGAAAAAAAAAAAAAAAAAAAAGATACAATCACATATGGACATACACACACACACACACACACACACACACACATATATATATATATATATATATATTACATGAAATAAAGGGCCAAAATTATGAACAGTTTCTTTCTGTTAAGGTAACATAGACAGTAACAGATATCCTTAAAAGAGACACAAAGACGTTCTGCAATAAGATCAACTGTTAACATCTAAGGCAAATCCATATATGAGTAATCATGAATGATACTGCTCTACTGAAATATAAAAACAAAATTCATCACACATTACACAGACTAATGTCAAGTAAGATAGAGAAAACAGAATTGAGAATTGTGCTACACCTCCCTAAATATACCATCCTCTGTCTTGTCCCAGAAGGGTCGCCTCCCACAGAGCAAAATGTATGTAATCACACCAATACTCCAGACATCTGACTCAGGTCCTGACTTCCTTCTAAGAACTTCTGGAGCTACATAGTAGGCACTGCCAACTATATCTTGAAATTTCTTCCCTGCAATTTATAGGAACTTTTTGAATTAAAAATGGGCTTCAGACCCTATAAATTGGTCACTAGCATCAACATCCAGTAAGCATCAGTTGCCACTGACCTTTCAAATACTCACAGTACAACAAAAAAAATTCAATTCTCACATAAGGAAGTATGAAATGATTGAATTCTACTCACCCGGTTTAATGAAGTCTGACAAGCCAAAATCTGTAGCCTTCAAAGGTGAGTCCTCTTTAGTAGACTTGAAAAGAAAATTCTACAGGTAACAGAACATTACAAAGGTATTAATGTCAAGCAACAGACCTCATACATAAAACATCACATTTTATACATGCTAGATTACTTTAATTATACCTCAGGTTTCATGTCACGGTGTACTAAACCATGTAAATGACACTCAGCTGCAACTTTGAGCATCTGACGTACAACTACTGCAGCATCTTTCTCTGAATAACGGCTATCCTTCCTGATTGCAAAAAACCCGCAGAAATAACCACAGTAAAAAGCACTCCTATCAATAACAGCCAAAACTTTTTTCATTTTCAAGGATCTAAGAATACTTACTTGGCCAATATCCGATCCAATAATTCTCCACCCTCACATAACCTAATCAAATGGAATTTAATTAATAAAGCAGAATGAAAACATGACGATAGTTTATCACATAGGAAAAAGAGATATATATAACAACTAAATAAGAAATACTTGGAAAATTATAAAGATCAGACAAGAAATAAAAAAGATAGTTAAATGCACAGCACAACAAATTAACAGTCAAACAGTTGGAAAAGGGAAGAAGTTTGGGAATAATGCAATTGCTTAAATAGCAACCAGGAACCCTGAATGGTCAGGGAAATAAAAATCTCACATATGAAACTTACTCCATCACAATATAAACATAAGAATCATCCTCAAACGCATTATGGAACTGAACTACATTCTCATGGCCTGCAAGGGCCTGCAAAATCTTGACCTCTCTCTTAACATCCTCAACAGCAATAGGAAGAACCATCTGCCACCAAAGCCAATGATTTGATTCATAAACATTTGCAGAACATTTAAAAAGATTATACAGCAATAAAATGATAAATGAGCAATAATCAATGTAATGTTTATTCCATCCCATAGATTTATTTCTCTACCCAATCAAACCTTAGATGTTTATATCTATCTATGATCCACAACTCTGAAATGTATATAAAAACATATTACCTAACAAGAAAAAAAAAATCAAAAGCATCTCTCAACTGACAAGCCTTACAGGGAAAAGAGGTTAAAACTAAGGCAGGCCATTGAGTATACTAATATTGTCTAAAACACATTTATTACAAATCGAAAATATTCCCCCATGTTGCCGGGGTATGCTGTCTGAACACCAGTTATCTACCTAAATATAATGAAGACACTAATAATAAATTTATTTTTTGGAAACAAGGAAGCAAATGTTTCAGACGGTGAGACACTTTAACAGATGAGATAGCAATTTCCTCCCTCTCTTTATCGAGCCAAAAAAGGTCAATTTATCAATTAAGTTTGCCCAATATTGCAGCACAACATCAAAATCAACACAAAATTATGTCCAAACTTCAAACTTCTTAACAACTAATAGTTCTGACATATAATAGTTGCATATCTTCACTCATACATGCAGCTAAATTTTCGTACTAATTCTACCAACAATCAACCCAACAAGTCTGTTTATCTGCAATGAGCACAAACTTACCATCCATCAAATTAAGTTAAAGAGGTCAGTGGTCACAATTTTAAAGCATCCCCCATGACCGAAGGTTTCTTAATATGATCCAAATTTGCCAAAATTAACAATAACAATTTATATATATTAAAAGGAAATCAATCATAGAGCTAACAAAAACTACTTTATGGGTTGATATCAAAAAAAAAAAAAAAAAAAAAAAAGATAATCGATAAAAAATTAAAACTACATATTTACAAAATGTTAAGATGAAGAATCTATAATGAAAAGCAAAAGAACACTAAGGATCTAAAATGAAATCAACATTATCAAAAGATCCAATGCCCAACAGCACCCAATCAAACCCCCCAAAAAATTCCAAATTTCATCTGTATCCACATCTTTAACGCAAAGAAAACAGAATAGGAGAGAAAATCCCATTAACAAAAATTATTTTTCTACCACAAAGCAACATAATTAAATTCCGACAAAGTAAAACCTAGTTCATAAAATAAGCCAGGCATACTTTATTTTTATCAATTTTCTTGACGGCCACACGATCTCCATTGGCCTTATCGGTGGCAACATACGTGTATCCAAACTGTCCATGTCCCAATAATTTCCCGATGGAATACCTTGCACCAAAATCTTTAGCATACCCGAAATCTGTACGCTTTCCACACGGGATGACCCCAGTTTGTCTCTTCGTATTGGCCTTGTCTTTCTTAGGCTTCAACAGCAGAGTATTATTAATCGGAAGTGGTGGTTGTCTTTGTGTCGTTTCATTCCTTCCGCGTTTTCCTTCTTCGTTATCTTTCCGATGATGGTTGACGTTGTTGTTGTTGTTGCTGTTAGAGCCACTCACTTTCGTGGCAGAAAGGCAGAGGCCCATCTTTAATATTACAATTATTGCAGTTAGAAATAGGGCATGTTGTTGCGAGAGATGCAATCCATGAGGAAATTGAATAAATAGAAAAGAGGAAACAAGGAAGTAGATGGGAGGAAGAAGGGCAGAAAGAGAGTGCAGGTGGTCAAAAGAGACTTTTTGAATGACATTAAAATCAAAAGAAAAATAAGACTCCTTCCCTTCACCCCATCTTAAATATTTTTTATAATCTGAAGAAATCTGTTATTAATATAATGATGACAAGCGTCCGGGGCTTCCTTTCTTATAGTTGATCTGATCTTCTTCTTCTTCTTCTTCCTCTTCTTCTCCGTCTTCTTCTTCTTCTTCTGGGTTGGCCAAAATCCCTGGCATCTATGTTTATCGAACCATAATCGGTTTTCCAATTTTCAACGTCATGCCTGACTTTTCAACCATATACCCACCATTTTTCTAATTTTGAATACCACAGTTTGACCACCCACAACCACAATACCAGATCAGCCCTTCTATTTAATCAACTAACAAATTATCCTTATATTTTAGAAATAACAAATTTCTTCTATTATGATTATTATGTCCTTAAAATTTAACAATATCTTCGTACTTTTTTTCTCGCATATATAATCATGACTACACATTATTGATAGCTAAAATCTTCAGAGAATAATAATTTATGTCACAGGCCAAAGCACTTGTTCCCACCCATAGTTTGGTCCAGGACAATTATCATCCTCTAACATTTAAAAACTCAAACACCCACCCTTCGCCAATTTTCATCCAATTTCATTCACTCATTTTATAAAATGACAAAAATACCCTTACTAACAAAAATTTATAATAAAAATATAAAATAATATTTAAATATATATAAATATATTAAAAATTTTATAAAATTTTAAAAAAATATTTAAATTTTAAAAAATAAAAACCAACCGTCGTTGTTGTACCGTTGACTATAGCCACTACAAATAGCACCAGGTAACCGTTCTAACCATCTGGTTCCAAGGGAGACCAAATCTGGTCTTCCAAATCAATGGAAGAGGCCAAATATGGCTACCTCTTGTTTTGATTTAATCGCTTTTGTCAAAGAAAAGGGTTGGATACAGTCGAAAATGGTCAGTTTTAGACCCAACGACCATTTCTAACCATAATTTCAGGTGAAGACGGTCAGATCTAGCCACCTCTGTCAATTCGGGAGGCCACATCTAGCCTTCCTTGGAACCAAGTGGTCGGAACAGCCACCTGATATTATTTGTAATGGTCATAGTAGCAGACACGACTGCGATGACTGGTTTTTGTTTCTTAAAATTTAAATATTATTTTATAATTTTATAAATTTTAACTCTAAAATGACAAAATTACCCCTTGACTTACTGGTGATGGTTAGATTTAACAGTCAAGTGTGGGATTTTGGATATTGTAAACTTGGCAGGCAGAACTTGCTTTGAGACCAAACTATGGTTGGGAACATGTTCTTTGGCCTATGTTACAACATGTTTGTCACGCTCAAGAGTCCAGGGGCGGCTCATGACCCCACTGGTAGGGAAATGGCCGAATGACTAATTCTCACATACGGATTTCTTATGTTAGAAAGTCTTACCTAACAAATTTAAAAATAAATTAGATACTCATATTCCTATTAATTTTTTAAAATAATCATAACACTTTTAAAAAAATTAAATAATATTAATATTAAAAATAAAATTTAATATAAATTAATAATAATAAATTAATTTAAAAAATTTAAAAAATATAAAAATTTAAACAAATTTAAAAAAAATCAAAAATCGAATTAAATAATCGAAAATGACTATTTAGTTAGATTGATGGCCGGATCTAGCCGTTTTGATAATGAAACAATCAAATTTGGTAGAAACAACCATTTTTTACTATCGAGACAGTTAGATCTAACGTTAATTCAACTAAGTAATCATTTTCAATTATCTAATTAGGTTTTTTATAGTCATTATCATCAGCGATAATAATCGTTTTTTTAAATTTCTTAATATTATATTTATTTTAAAGATTTTTATAAATTTAATTTTATTCTTTATTAAATTTTTTATTTAAAAAAATAAAAATATTATTTTAATTAATTAAATTTAATGATTAATCGTTAAGTTTAACTACTCAATTTAATCAACAAATAAATATTTAAATTTTTTAAAAAACGTGTTGGGTGGTAGTTTGTCATTTAAGAAAACTTTACGTAAGAACTAAATTGTTTGGCGCCAGGAAAATTGTTCAATTAAATGCGTCCACATTAGCACACAAGTATTGTTTTCGCTTTATCAGCTACGATCAATATATTTATGTATCATCCATGGTATATATTTTGGGTATTTCTGTCTTTTTAACTTAATTTGGATTGTTTTGACAGAATGGGAAAGGTATAAATATTACAGGAGTGTATTTGGCTAAAAAAAATTTTGGTTATAAAAATAGATTATTTTAAAGAGAAATGGGTATAAAAGAATAATTTATTTAAGTAAATTTTTATATATAAATAATTTTTGTTTAGTTTATAATTAAAAAAAGAATACTATGATGTTATTTTAATTAAATAATTTTAATATGTTAAATTAAATTTATTTAAATAGGGATAAAATTGTAATAAAATTAAAATTATATGGTAATCGTTTAATACTTAAAAAGAATGAGATGATCAAATTTTCTTTTATATTGTCTATCACATTAGTTTAGTAATAAAATATTACGGTAATATTTTATCACTTAATGAATCAAACAAAACAATCTTAGTAATAAGGGATAAATTGCCAGAGGAATATCTTATTGCCTCCAACTAAATACACTCTAAGTATTAAAATGAAAATTGAAGTTGATGATGAATGTTCCTACAAGAAAGGTGAATATCTATTCATTTGGTGCATGTAACATAAAATAAGTGGATAATGTGTGATGTAGCATGTTTGTGCATGTAGTTATAGTCGCATAAATATTGTCATTAGCCCATATGTTATTCACTCTACTTTATCCATATTTCATATTTGTTTTATCTGGTGATATCATAGAAGTTTCCTAACGATGTTAGAGAGTTTTTCTAGCAAGGATCAAGTATAGGAAATGACATAATTCATCAAGCTTGGAGTTTTAACTAAGTAGATGGGCTATGTCATTATCCATGAACTCTAACTAAGGTAGACACAACAATGACTAGCAAACAACCATATTAAGGACATTTATGATTGTCTATAACACATAAGATTAGGTGTGATGCATGCTCGTGCATAAGGTAGTATGACCATTCAGATAGGTAAAAAGACAATTATACACCTAGGTCAATGTATAGACTGTTAAGGTAGGTGTCTTTTAGCCAATCAAATCTCCATATAGTGTAAAAATTTGTATATTAATAAAAGGTAACTTCTATTGATTATGTGTTATCATATTTGTGCATGTATATATTTATGAAACATTTATATAATCAATATGCTCAAATTCCTTCATAAGGATAAGGTGCTAATTGTGTATGTCAATGAAAATTTTGAGGTGGTGGTTATTTAGAGTGAGTCTCTCTTGTTGGATGGATTTCAAGTAGTAACTATTGAATTTGAAGATATAAGCCTTGTAGTCATGAACATGACAAAGAAGCAACAATTTTTACTAGGTGTAAGGTTAGGTTGATATGGGAATGGTATGACTTCATTACCAAATTTTAAATGCAAACTACTAAAAAAAGGTAAGGATATTGTAACAACCCGCTACTATATGTTACTGTTCTCTAAATTTTTTTCCACTATATATATATATATATATGTATGTATGTATGTATGTATGTATGTATTTTAACAACAATATATAACAGGAATCGTTATCCAAACTTTGTTAATTGAAAACATGCAAATGGAAGCTTTAAATGAAGTATGTAATGGGATATTAAAACACACTGTACAATATTTTGAAGAAAAATTCATACTTTTACTATTATATTTAATAAATACTGAGAACATATATGATATTATACACCCATATGCATGAGCAATGCAAAGCATACAAGTCAATATGTTATTTGTTGAAAACTAAATATATACATTAAGTGAAAGGTCAAGAAGGTTATTTTGCATAAATTGTAATAGCCCAGGGGTAGAAATGTCATTTAGGTGAAAGTGAGGGAGAAAAGAGAGAATTTTGAGATTTGAGGGGCACACGCCCGTGTGCCAGGAGAGAGATGAGATATAAGAGTGTATTTCCCAGCTTTTTCCCGTATTTTTTTCCCCTTCAGCTTTCCCTTAGCTTTTCTCCTTCCTTTTTCCAGCGAACCCTAGACCAGAAATCGTCCAACCAGCTGTCATTGTTCCGGTTAGAGATCCAGGACCAGCTAGAGAGAGAGATCCGAACGCCATGGCAAGAGGTAAGTATTTTTTTACCTCTTCACTTAGGTTTCCAGCATGTTTTTCTGAGTTTCCAACTTCTGGATGTATGTTGCATGTTGTGGATGTTTTCCAGCATGTCTTGATGATGAGATGATGAAATGTATGATGATTTTGAGATGAATATGCAATGTATATTGTGTATATTGCTTGGGTATGCTTTGGATGAGAAATGCATGAGATTTGATGAGCTGAATGAGAAATGTATGAGCTGAGTATGTTTATTAGCATGTATATGTGCTGTGGTTATGTTTAATTGAAGATTGAATGAGATTTAGATGGGTTTGTGTAGGATTTTCTGGGTTTCCAGACGCATCTGTAGATTTTGAGTTGAGCACACGACCGTGAGCCCGAGGGGACATGACCGTGTGGCCTCAAATCTGCATGGACACGGCCTTGCATCCTGCTTGTGTGCGTATGAAAATCCACACATACGCCCGTGTGCCAGAGGGGACACGCCCGTGTGTGAGATCCCAAATCTACACGCCTGTGTAGGCAAGACACGGGAGGGTGCTGAGGTAGACACACGCCCGTGTGCTCAGTCATGCACGCTCGTGTATTCGCACCACACGCCTGTGTGGTCAGCCTTTTCTTTGATTTCTTGAAAAAATTTTCAGAATGTTGCACGCCCATCAGCACGATGAGCACACAGTCCCGTCTGCCTTGACACACGCCCGTGCACGCTAGCACACACGCTCGTGTGGCTTAAGAAAGAAAGGAAAAAGATTTTTAATTAAATTTAAGCTACCCTAAGCTTCCCTAAGTGAAAATTAAGCATGTGAAACACGAAAATAACATGAGAAAATAACATATCATGCATGATTGAGAGACATTGAGCATGACATGCCATACGTGAGATATTTTCAGAAAGGGATCTACGGATCCAAGAGATGTTTTAAAAGTATATATATATATACGATGTTTCAGACATCAATTAGGGGTGGATACGATGATGCACCTGTGAGTTCGCACGCCCGCTAGAGAGGGAAACCATGGTTCGCTAGAGAGAACATGGTCGTGCACGAGTAGTTTTCTTATAGGTTTGAACTCATACGGTCAAGGTGCCGAATCCCTGTGTTCATCAGACTGGCCAGCATAGCAGAGATATTTTTTAGATACAGTACTTTTGATACTGTTTTCAGATATACTATATGTATATATATGAGGATCTTCGGATCAGAGATTTTTATGAGAAAGAGTTTTCAGAAAAAAATACGTTTTCAGAAAATCAGCCCGAGGGGCAAAGTTTTATGAGAAAATGAGATTTACATGATATCAGAGCATGCATATCATGTCATGTACCATATACATAAGAAACATATGAGATAAAAGTAAAGTACAGAGCATAAAACACATGAGAATTCTAAAAACTTAATAAAGAAAGAAAGTAAAGAAATAAGAAAGATTGAGAAATCAGTAAGCTGATAATCCGAGGTCTGATCTCTGATCAGCCTTTGCTTGATGACCTGTCTGTGTAAGAGATAGGAAATGCTTACTGAGTGATTTTGTCACTCACCCCTTTCCCTTCCTTTCTCTTTTGCAGGTCAGTGAGTTTTGGGGACTGAGATGTGGCGATGCAGCTGTGCGGTTTTGGGGACATGGCTCGACAACTAGTTTGAGATTCGGCTCATTTGCTCTATTGATTGCATCTCATGCATTTATATTTGTGTGTATTATATTATTATGCATTGTATGATAACATAATTTTAGTACATGAGCAGCCTGAGATTTCAGAAAAGTCTTTATGACTTATTTTATTAAAGTTTTTATTTTATACGCTTTTGTATCTAAATTTTTACAGTATTTTGAACAGCAGTTAAAATTCTTTTCCCTTGTGGGGATCTCCGTCACAGGCATATTTTATTATTATTATAAAATATATATATATATATATATATATATATATTTTATAGTCATGCTATAGGCTTCAAGGTCACTACATAAATTTTTTTATTTTTTATTTTTGCTCTTATTCTTTCTATTTTCTCTTTTTTCCTAATTCTTTTTATTTTTATTTTTCTCCCTTAAAATTTTCTATTTTCACTTTTCAAAAATTTAAGGGGTAAACTATAATTTTTTAAAATATCAAAGGTGTTAAAAAAATTTTTAGAGAGTTTTTTAAAATTTAAAAAAAAAAATTAGTTGTTTTTAATTTTAAAATTTTGATATATTCTTGAATAATTTCAAACATAATAATTATCTTTTAAATAATTGAACAAAAATTAATATTTTAACATTGGTTAGAATTGTAATATTTTTTAGAAGTCTAAATATAAATTTTCAAAGTGGTAAAAATATATTAGTAATTTAATATTTATATTAAGTATTAATGGCATTTATATAATTATAATAAAAGGGAAAAACAATCATTTCCCTTAAAACCATACAAAATTGTTTTCTAGCTTTCTTTTTACACTTTATATTATGCGGGAGAGAATTTTCATTAATAAATAAAATATTTCTTTGGTGTCTTGCAATCACAGAATATGGAGTCTTACTTGAGTACAAAATTGTTCTTCCATATTATACAAACATTTAAAAATGTGCTTTTGGTTTTGGATTAAATTCTGTTAGGATGGATTACAAGTTGGTTTTCATACACAACTTGTGGGATTGATAAAAGAAGTATTTTGAGCACTCACACAAATTATGTTATACAATAAAGAGAGGCAAACTTTTAAATCTAAACTTGGATTTGCTGAGTTTTGAAGGATATGTGCCCAAGTTTGGTGCTGCAGATACAAGCTCAAGGCAGCTCATGAAAAAGGAAAGAGTAAATGAAATGGAAATCAAGAAAGAAAGAAAGAAAGGAAAATTTGGGGGAAAGAAAAAAAGAAAAACCCACTTGTATGTAGTGATGACATGGTTTGCTTTAAGACCTAAATGCTTGGTAGGCAAGTCGGCAAAAATTTGAAGAGTGAAAGCAAATAGTAGGGAATGGATGAAAGGGGTGTTTGTCTTTACTTATAAGTTAATTAAACCAGTTTGTTAGTTTTTAAATTAAACCGACCTAACCTGATCTCTTTGTTTAGGATTTTTTTGGGTTTATAAACCAAAAAAATAAGTTGGAGGAGACTAACTTTTCGTTTTAATGCTTATAAGTAATTTGTTTACAAATTATTTTGATCAAATATATTAACACATTATTCTCGCTTAATTTTAAATGGTCATCATATTTTGGGTTTACTTTCATTGGCTTTTCATTTATATTAATTTTAATGAATCTAAAAGTTATTTATATAAATTTTTAATACAATATTTGATTATAAAATATTGTTTTATTTAATTTTAAAATGAAATTATATTGTATTATAATCAAAATATATTTTGATAATATTGTAATAAAAAATTGATCTAATATAATTTATTATTTGATAAAAATAATTTGATACATTTTCTAATCATTTTAATAATAAAATATACTTATAAATCACATTTTATAAAAAACATTAACTGTTTATTAATCACTTATTTAATTAAAATATTTATAAATTTAATTTAACTTAAACCTAATTTTCATTACCTAATCCGAAGAGGCTCCAAGTATGGTTAATGAATTATGTAAGCATCTAGTTTCAAGCTAAACATGGCTTTCTTTCTTTCCATTCTTGTTAATTTTTTCCAATTTTTCATAGCGTACACACACTCTCTCTCACTTAAAAGTGAATCAAACGATCGAGCCACCACAACCACTGTAGCCCCACTGTCCTTCCACCTCTTGCAACCATCACTCAGATGCACATTTTACCGGTTCTTGCCATCTTCAACAGCTGCCACTCGTGAGGCTATCAAGCTGGACACCTTTGAACTCATTCAAACTCAACTCATGTTTGCTCGTTTCAGGCTCAAGCCAACTTTTATTGGTTGACAATCCAAAAAATCACAGCACAGTAATTCTTTCATTTAGCATGGAGGATGAGGAGGATGTGTTTCAAGACACAAAATGCTCCACATATTCCATACCAAGGAGATGAGAATGTGGGAGTATATAATGACTCTTTGTTTTGATATTTGGGTGATGAAAGAGAGGTGTTGGACTAAACCTCTTTTTGGAGTTTCTAGGCCACTTGGATTTTGGAAGAATGAAGCCATGTTTTTGGAATCTAATCTATGTGCCAAAATAAACATAATTAATTCTAAGAATATATACAGAAAGCATGCGGAAATAATATAACTCAAACAAAGTGATAATAACGTCAACCGGCACTGACCAATATAAAAAAAAAAAAAAAGCAATATTCTACTAAATCAATACAAATGAAATGCAATTTGCTTAATACTACATACCCTAGGTTCATTGATAGTCTTTCAGGACATTTTATGCACCTAATTCAGCACTTCATATTTACCTTGACAGAAAACTGAAACAAGGCAACATCCATAGTCACCCATGGAATTCCGTGAACGCCACGAATTCTTCATACCTAGCTTGCTGCACCCGCTTAGCAAAACCATTTCACAAATAATTTGATGTTAATATGAATGCATCAACTCAACAAGCTCAACCTTGCCCTTGGTTTATTTGCAGGCCTTCGTCCACGTTGACTTGAGTATTGAGGTTCTGAATGGACATGATTTCTCTTTGCAGGTTCCCTTCCTTCCTCATTAACCTCTATTCTTGGCTGCCTTTTCATATAGCAGTCAGATGTAGGACAATTCAAAATTGAAGTTTTCTCCATGCCATAAGACAGTGGTTCGATTCCCCGTAAATCAGGTTCTGGTGCATATCCAATAGGCCGTTTTGATTCATCCATTCTTCTGAATGTAATTGATATCCTAAGACAAGAACAAGATTTAGCATCAATCCTTGGAATTGCTAGAGAAAAAAGATAACGCACCAACTGTTTCTTAGACAGTTTTCTAAAGTATACAAACATTGTTACCCAACTTTTGAACAAACAAATTTACTTTTGAATTGCTCCATTTTCGAAGAACATTTTCAACTTCTTGATTGGTCAATTGTTAGCTCTTGTTAAAAATTGAGAATTATGTAGTTAAGGTGATATTTAAAGCAAAAAATTTCTAAATTAATTGAAATAAAATTCTCAAAAACTATGAATGTAAACACATATTGCAAATATTTTTGGAAAATCAACCCTATGAAAATGGTAATACAAGAATAAAGTTAACCAATGAAGCAGATCCTTTTAACAGTGAATTATACAAATGTTTTGCCACTTCGGCAGATTTTTTACAGGAAAAACTCCCATGCAATGTAGACCCCCAAGCTATGTCATGGACCTTCCTGATCACCCATCCACCCAGTCAAACCAAGTATAGCAGATTTTTCTTTAGTTATCCGAAGAAATGAGTATGCAATGCAAATAAATCTTCCATGATATTTAATTAATACTTCAACAAAATGCAATTGGCTACTGTCAAAGATATTGATTTAAAAATTATTAGCATAAGCATTATTACCATATCAAATTTCCTGTTCTCAGATCCCAAATCCAATTTTCTCAAACAAGCATTCAAAAGAACACTTAGTGGGCACTGAAAGTAAAAGATAAAATGACATCTACCTCTTTGTGGGAACTGCAGGCACACAATGCTTGGCCAAATCAGCTGCATTTCCGTTTAAGACAAGAACAGATCTGAAAGGAATCAATACTAACAGTTGAATTTAATCTAATTATTTAGAAGAACCAAAAGGAAAAAGCACATTCATGCAAGAAAGGATTTTGTACTTACCCCACAGGCAAGGGAATTGCAATTGAACCGCTAAACTCACCAGCACCCACAACCTTTAAATTTGATCCAAAAACAATATTACACTCACTAAGAAATGATACTGTACAAAATGGTCGAACAAAATCATGGCTATCGATGTGAGGTGGTATGCAATCCCCTTCTTCATAAATGTTGATAATACAGCTATCAGGCACACAAGTTGGAGGAAGTATATGCCACCTGACCAGCCTTCTAATGATCACCTTAAGTAGGTGAGGTAGAGGATCTACAATGTCATCTTGGAGAATCCCTGGTGGATTACCATTTTTATCCTGCAGCAATGATATAAAAATCATAAAATTTTCAGCAATTTACCACAAGGAGTTTTGATATACAAAAATACAGTGAGACTAATACTGATTGGCCACTTTTTCCCATCTTTAATACCTCAAAATCTTACAACCTTCTTTTACACGTTCACAAAGTTCTAAATTGGCACTACTTCTAGCCTACGACCTTGGTAGCAAGGAATTTTGTAAGAAGTAATATCCCGAGTAGGTTGCCCAGGAAATGCAAAAACTTAGATATCAGTTCTAGTCAAAGGCTTTAACCACTAAACTCAACCCTTGGGATCAGTAAGACATATTTATAGTGTTCATTCAACAATTAAAAGAAAACTTACTTTTGCATAATTATAACAGCAACCAAATTGAATAGTTATGCGCCCTTTGCCTCTCATCCACTTTTGGGGTGCTGTGTATGTTCGCTCTGCAATTATCCGAGACAGATAAATAAATGGTACATGAAAAGTAAATTTTTCCAATAAACAAGGGAAGGAGTACCTTCAAAATCAGTCTATCAAATGATTAAATGTTTAGGTATGACTTTCAAAATGCAATAAAATAAAGTTAATTACATAGTCTCACCCAAAAAACAAAAGGCTTATTTATGGAATCAAAATCAACAAGTATAATTTGCCAAAGTACAAGAGATGTTAATAAGACTGTCAAGGCCACAATGGAGAAACATGACAAGTAAATTGTTATTGTCACCATTTTATATCCTTTCATTCAATACAAGTACACTTACATTTAGGAAATATTATAAAAGCATTATCAACCCAAACATGAAAGAAATATCACTTTGGAACATTACAGCTCTAAATGCAGCAATCCCAAGTCAAGGTTAATGTAAGAGAATGTTCCCAATTTACAAAGTAGATTTGTTAGATTCTTTCAGTAGTATAAATTCAAAAAATAAAACAGTAAGATTGTTCCATTGATATATATAAAAGTCTCACTCCCATAACCTAGAATAGAAGAATCCTACTGATTCCTACAGCAATCCCACGTCATGTCATAAGAGCTAGATAGAAATACAACCACAATCATCCTTTACAACTGATTCTTACAGCAAATTATCAGCAGCTAATAAACTAATTTTAACTCTAGAAGCAGTATAACTGAGGCAATAAGTTGAATCTTACACTTTGCTGTAACAAGAGTAAAGAAAGGCTGCGATTCTTAGTTACTCTGTCCTATCTCAAGTCATTGAAACAAGCGTTGGGTTCTCATACCAACCACATGTGCGCATACAAAGAATAGTGCAATATGACTATAGTGACATTATATAACCATGACACACAAAAAAATTTAGCACAAACCATAACAATTTTCAACAGATACTTAATATACAAATAATACATCAAAGTAGATACTCAAGAATCAAAGAGAATAAACAGATGACAGTATCTAACTAGAAAGACAGACTCAAAGTAAACTAGTATACATAACTAACCTTTCAGTTCTTTCTTTTTCCCCAGTTCCAGAAGTACATAGACATAATCAACGATCCTCTTCTGCTCAGCAGAACTAAAGACACCTGTATGGAGCTCAAGTCCTTCCAAAATATTATACATTTTTCCTTTAATCTTGTCCCAACAAATGAAATTTTTCTCCCTCGTTACATTCATAAATCGAATGTATTCTCTCTGTTCCCAAGACAACTGCGGTTTTTCATGATCTTCTGAACTTCTCAACTCACTAGACGAAAGATTTGTATCAACTATCTGCTCATTTGATCCATGTTGTTCTTCTTCATCAAGCTCATCTCGTTGAGCCATATCAGCCCAAGATATGCGTGTAGGTGGTGAATCAGAGGATAATCCACTAGTTTTTGAAGCTTCTGAATTATGTTCAGAACAACCGTTGGTTCCATCTTTCCTATTAGGCATTGAACTAATTTCTGCAGCGTCTTTCCTACTTCCATGAGAATTTGTGTCGCAACTATCACTAATGCTCTGTGATTCCATATAATTCGAACTAGAACAAGCTTCATTCTCTTCCAAATTTAAGCGATCTGAAATTTAAAAAAAAAAAATCTATGTAATAAAAATTCAAAAACCACAAATAGAAAATATTATAATAAAATTTCCAAGTACACGGAAGTATGCTGCCAAAAGGCAAATCGTCCAGTATACAACTGAATTTCCTCATAAAACAAACAGGAAGTCATATACCTGGGTGCAGAGAACGTATACGAACGGAGAGGATTTCAGTACAGTGGTGGCAGAGATCTCTGCATAGGTAAGATTTCCAAGTAGCCAGAAATTCAGAAGCAATTCTGAGTTCGGATGGCTGATACCGTGAAAGAAAAGGATCGTCCCTTCTAACCGGATTGAGATTATTCTCCATGGCCACAGGCAAGCTTAGACTAATCGGAATCGCTTGAATTGAAATGCAGCACAATTAACAATTACAACCACTCCCTCGTTCGTTTAAATAAAAATAAATTCATACGATTTCCGCACTGTCTTAGAATTCCCGGTACATTCTTAATTTCCTGATTTAAATGGTACAGTTTTACCCTAAAACCAAAAACCCTCTCCAGTTTTAATAAAAACCTAGACCGCGCTTGGGACTGATTTGCTATTTTAATAGTGAAGAGGGTCAAAGGAAACTACACTAAATTTTTTATAATTGCGAATAATTAATGAAAAAAATATAAAAAATGTCGTGAAGCAGTGAGGAAGTTGAGTATGCCCTTTAGGCCTCTAAATTCTGTGCAATGACCCTTTCGGCCCTCATAATTTATGTGACTACTTTATAACCCCTTTCTTAGTAATATATATTACATATATAACTATCATTGTGAGTTAACTGTTTATGTATAAATATCAATTCAAGACTGAAGATATCTAATATCACAAGCCTATAATTTAAAGGACTTGGTGGGTAAGATAAATACGCCTATCTTTTATAGGCAAACAAGTTCCACGACATCTGAAATTTGTGAATCTTGAAGACACCATCAAAGAAAATAATCAAGCTTTTATGCAAGATAAGTTTAAAACTCTTAATCTTCTTATACAACCGCTTGTTTAAAAGCCTGAAGATAGCATACATTTTGGTTTAAAAGCCACGAATTTTGTATAAGAGATTGGATGAAAGATGTGCAAATCAAAGTGATGTTTGTCTTCCAAATGCTCCATTAAATTGGATCAATGTTTGATTTCAAGATGACAAGGTAATTGTTAGATATAATTCGAAGTTATTCAAGAAACTTTATTGTTGCCACTTTGTGGTTAGGGAACTGAGAAAAACAAGATAGATAAGACACTTTTTATGTTTTTATATCGTAAATTTGATGTTATCATAACAATATTCAAAGTGTCATTTCTAGAGATATTCAAAATTAATCTCATGTTTTCTTTAGTTGTTGAGAAGAACAACTAAGTTTCTATTGAAAAATCATGAGCTATATCCATCAAGTTTTACACTATAAGAGGACATAAAGACAAGAACAAAAACATTATAACAAATTTTAACGAAGAAATAAAACAAGAAAGGAACACATATCTTGGTGTATGCTAGTTAAGATTTATGCTTAGCAAATAATGCAACAACCAATACTATTTTTCGAAACAAGAAACATTTTCAAATTTGAAGATAGCTAAAGCCAAGGTCAATACCATATTAGGACCCATCAATTTTATTAAAGGCTTTGGAAAAGCCATCATCTTCTTAGCATAAGACACAAAGCTATGTATCTAAGACAACCTATATTTAGCTTAAAAAAGATACAACATATTGGCTACTGTATCAAGACTATCAATGAAAAGAATGAAGAATTTCTCTACATAACTTCTAACAACTCAAATCAAAAGCTTATGCTAGATGTAAGTTCCTTGAGTTCTTGTTCAATATATAATATACATATATTTGAGCTATTGAAGCCTATGTAGTCATATGCCAAAAGTGTTGAACCCCAATATACTAAATAACTAAATAATCTTAGAGGTAGGAAGGTAGGGGGTGAATAAGATTTTAAAACTTTTTCTAACTTTGAAAACTTTTCACCCAAAAACCAATTCTAATGCAAATAAAAATCAATTAAGTTATGCAAGCAATTCAACCCAATCAATAATCAAATATAATGTAAATAAAGAAAGTAAGAGAGATAGAAAGGTTTAGTCAGTTAAGAGTGGTTTAGAGCTTTAACTTAAGTATCTTACATTCACCTATGCAAAACAACCCGCTTAAAGCTTCACTAGTTTTTTGAGATTTTATCCAAACATTTACAATAGTTGATCCAAGATTTTGCCCACCATTAGTTATATGGGGATTGCGCCTACCATAGTTTTATAGGATTACGTCTAACAATAGTTATCTAAAATTTTGCCCTTACATTAGTTTCACGAGATTACACCCAAATGTTTGAAAAAAAAAAAAAAAACAAGAGAAATTAGTGCCTCTAATAAGTTGATACAAATCTTAAGCTCCCATACTTTCTTAAAGATTTACAAATGAGTTTCAGAGAGAGACAAGAGAAAGAAGAGAGAACAAGAAGATAAAAACTTGTTACATTGTGTTCTCTATCTCTCATTCATTCAAATTTGCTCTAATTTATAGGATTAAGGATGAAAGCACCATTGGAACAGATTTAAGAGTTGTTGGTGAAATTCTGCATAGATGCATGATTATGCTCTTCTAGTAAACAATCGTGCTTTCTTTATTAAATGCTTTCTAATGGTTGGATTTCTATATCACACCAACCCTACACAAGGTAATGTTTAATACACACGGTTGTGTGCCTTTTATATTTTCAATGCTTTAGAATTTTAGAAGACCTCATACGTGTTAAGCATGATATCCTTATGAGTAACACATGATTAAGATTTTACCTTTGTACAAGCATGTGTCCTCTTTATACAAGTGTGTGTTTAGGTGTTGACTTTTAATTTTTGCATGATTGGATATGCACAAAGACCTTGGCAATATGTCTTTAATCTTCTTAACACATGGTTATGCGTCCATTTATACTTAAGCATGAGACATCTACACGACTAAGCAACTCATGTATGACTTTGCACAAGGCATAAACGGTTGTGTGATATAGACGCATATGATCGTGTGCCTAGTCAAACCTACAAAATTAACCTTTTATCCTTTTTTGTCATGATTTAATTCATGTTAGAATAAGTTAGATATTTTAACTTAAGTTTTTTTATAATATCAAAACATATAAGGGTCTAACAAAAAGACTTCTTATCCAAAGGTTTTTATGCTTTGATATGATTGTCTCAAACCACTTAGGACCTACAATGATGCTTGAATCATTGAAAAATCATACAGTCATCCATTAAAGAACAAAAGAATTCTTTTACCAAATTAAATAGTTTGCACTACTTGTTCATAAGGAAAACTTCTAATTCAACCATCTTTTTTGAAACTAGACCTTAAATCACCATTATTATTTGTCAAAGAATTTGATGAGACACATGAAAGCCAATTCAGTTAGTACGTGGACTATTATGATACTTTATGGTCATAATTGATAAATTTGTAAGATGTTCTCATGTTTATTTATTATCAACTTGTAATAGTTCTTTCTATAGACTTCTTACATAGATTATTAGTTACAAGCTTAGTTTTCAGACCATTCTGCTAAGTAAGTATAATTAGATAATGCAAAAAGATTTAACATCAAAAAATTTGATGACTTATTAATGTCTATAAGAATTGATGTTGGGCAGTTTGTTACACACATATACACTTAGATTGTAATACATAATCATTGATCAAGTTCTTACAATTGTTTTCTTAAAATTTGCTATTATAAATGAAGTATTTAATTTTTCCTATTATTCAACATGCTAAAGAATTAATACACCTATGGTTAAGTGCATATCATCAATAGTAGATGCCTTGAAAGCCAACTATCATACCTGTATAAATGATTGTAATCATGGTTTTAATTGATAAAAAGACATTATTCTATATCATGAATATTTTTAAGTAGATAAATATCCTTATAATAGTAGAATTGTGATAAGAAAATCAATGCATGTCAATTGATCATGAGAACCTTATGTTCACATAAAGTAATCATTCTAAAAAAATATTTCTAGTTTTGATATTATCTTGACTAAGGGTACAAGTAATATGATTAGGACTATCATATTATTGAACGACCTCATCAAAAGGTGATGACAAATCTCACATGCCAAAGTTGTTCGATGATAGATTAGTGCAATATATAGATATATGTTATGTAGATGTGTCCATTGGACTAACCCACTTGAATTTGTGACCACAACAGGATTGAATTGTTGCTTAATATAATATTATTCAATTATTGATATAGACATTAGTCTATGCGTATCGAGGATTCCTTAAAGTAAACAATAATTTTATCCTAAGCTCAAATAGGTATTTTATAATGAAGGCATTAGATTAATAGGTTAAAAGTTAATCACTAACGCTTAATCGGTTGGGTGACCATAATGCCTTGTTAGAGACCAATCTTGGTCTGTTTATGAATGACCTTCAAATTGTATATTTGATACAAGTTTGTATATTATCAATTCGATGGAGGGCCTATAGGTCGCACATAATAGAGATAAATCGAGTTATAATAGCATTTGATTATTCGAGATATATTAGGTCAGTTATCCAAATTGTTAGTTTTGAGTCTCGTAAAATTAAAGGACTCAAAACATAAATTTTATCCATTGAGGACCAAGATGAAATAATTTAAAAGTTAATGTGTTTGAATAAAATGGCACATGATTGACCTTATCTAAATTAAATGAGGATAAGATTGAAATTAGGTAAATGTCAAGTCACATGCATAACTGTGCATGGTCAGTGCACACTCGTGTATTATTGTAAGTTGAATTATTCATGTATCTTATCACATTACTATTATCTAAATGGTTACAGATTTAATAGGGAAAGTTATTCATTGAATGCATGGTTATGTATCATAATGAATGAGCATGCATCATTTTCTATAAACTTTTAAGAACTTTTTACCCAACTACATACTCACAATCATTCATCCACACTTATAACTGTGTATAATAGTTTTAGCGGGCTATATTGTGCACACTTAGCCTTTAATTGCTCATTTCTCTAATTCTTATCATCATTCCAACATTGATATAGTGAAAGAGCTATCAATGTTAGTATGAAATTTTCTAACACCTTATGTGTTATAGTGATTATGAATAACATGTTGTGATTGAATTCCTAAATGGATCCTCGGTGTCTTTATGGTTAAACTTTGTGGTTACATTGCGCAAAATTTTAATTGTTATTTCAATTATGCATATGCAATTTTATCACAAAAAATACTAACATTGATTAGTAATTTACTTTAGTTATGGCTCCTTGTTAATTATCAAGTATCTTGAATGTTTAATAGGTGATTTTTTGATTCCATATATTGTAAAAAAATTTCGTTTTTAAAGAAATCGATAAGGCCTTCTTAAGCTAGGTACAAATTTTCTTAGAAAGTTTACATAATATCTTATCTAGTTTTGTTAGTGTATGTCTTAGGAATAAATCGTGTTATCGATTTTAGGGCATTATATTTAATATAGATTATTTTGTATTGTTTATTGAAATTTTCCTAATGGTTGAATTAATCCTAGAGGGGGTGAGGAAGATTTACTAGAATTTTAATTACAAATTAATGAACTAACAAAATAGTAATGAAAAGTCAATTTGCAACAATTATGAACACAAATAAAAGAGACAAACGGGTAAAGATTGTTCACTAATTTATAGTGATTCAAACTTTTCTACCCAAGTCTCTTATGTCTACTTTTTCAAGAAATTCACTTGAATGTTCACGAGTAACATGGGATTGCACCTAACTACAATATTTTGTCCCAAATTTCACTCATTATAATAGTCTATTTGGGATTTCACCCATATAGTGTTTAGTACAAAGAAAATAATTTGTAATGCTTATGCAAAGGCTAAATGCAAAATATGAAGCTTAAATGTTCTCTCAAAGATATGAAATTAAGCTTGAGAGAGAAAGTTTATGGCTCTATAGAGAAAAAGATGAATAAGCTTGATAGATTTTTGTTTTCTAACCTTTTCCAACTCAAAATCACTTGTTTGTATAGTCTTCATGGGTTAGTAATGGTGATATAGTTGTTGACACCCAAAAAGTTACCATTGATATCTAAAAATAATGTATTTCTTCTAAAAATACTTAGATGAATGGGTGTGTGTATCAAGTTCATGGGCATGACTCTCTTGAAATCTATGGTTTTTGTCTTGAGTTGACCTTCCAATGGATATATTTTCACTCGCACCAATGAGTGTGCAATTGTGCATATTATGCATGGTTATATATAACTTGAATCCAAGAGTAAAAATTCCAAAAGCTCAAATGGCTTGATGCACAATAAGCTTAACGATTGAACTTTTCCTTGCATACAGGTGTACATACCTTCTATATAGACATGCATATTAATATTAACTTAGTCTTGATTTAAAGCATGACTTGCCTATGCATTGTAGTACTTGGTTGTGACTCTCTTGCATAGATGCACAAACATGCATTTGGTCATTGACTTCCTCAAGGTTTTGACCACATACGAGCTTCTCTTGCACAAGATGTATTTATGTGACTTTTCTTTATACATGCATGCATAAGTGTGCATATTTCACTTACATAGAGTATGTGTCTTCAATTAACCTTTATCCACCTTTGATCGTGCATAGGAAGAGCTTGCACAAAATGGTTTAATCATCACTTTTTAAGCCTTAATACATAAGTGTGATATATCAAATGCATAGGCATGCATCAAGTGTTAACCAAAACTCATGTTGACTGAAGACCTGAATGCATGGGATAAAACATACAAGATGGCTTGCTTATGATAAACCTTAAAAGAGTTATGTACAAGCATGCATGATAGGTATAATATAGCCTAAAATTCTAAGGCTATATATGAGATCCACATATAATCCTGTATGTCAAGGTGCAAAGAGTTCATCAAGTCCTAATAGTATAGACAAAAACTAAATATATCAAACATAAGGTGTTTGATATGTATATACCTGTAATATATATCTATACTAGTTTTATGTGACAAGAATACTAGTAATATGAGTGTTATCTAATCTTTATGAAGTGGCACTTGTAGTGATCCACACAGAGCAAGGAGATTTGGAGGTCTTAAACTTAATTTAGATGCTAGCATGGTGCAGGATAGGTTAAGGAATATTAAGAACTCAAGAAAAGAGTCTTAAAAACATAATGAAAGAGAAAAACAATATTCTCCTAAATAAATGCTCAAGCAATATATTTATGGAAAATGAACATGTATGGTCTTATATGTTATAGTACCATTTGAGGATGTGATAAGTTCCTTCTGGTAAACATTTATTTGTTGGGATGTCTACCTAAACTGAAGGTAATTATAAATGTCATAACAAAACTTGTTAGAGTTATTTTTTGCAAATTAAGGTTAATTTTAATAATTCTCATAAGGGTAAAATGGTCTAACACTTTATAAGGACATAATTGTCCTTTTGATAATTGGTATAAAAGACCACCAATTTGTGTTTGATGGACACACAAGCATTTTCATAAACACAAAAAACTAGTCTCCAAAATTCACTGAATCCAAAACCCATCCCATTCAAAGTTTTAGTACGTATCTTGGAAACACTGGATTTCAATTTTAACGAGGACGATCTTCTTATCGAGGAATTACAACATCTAGTCTCTAGATCGCAGAAATTGACCATGGCAGGAGGTACGCTTCTGAATCTGAAATATATGAAATTGATTGATTATCATATGATAACATGCGTGTTAGATGCCTTACAAAACTTTCTTAGAAAATGTCTTTAGAAATTTATGAAGATCAAATTTGATTGTAAAAGAATAAGCTAATTCTATGGGTTGTGCTAGTGAATTCGTTAGTGTGAGGGTGCAGGTGAAAAACGGTGAGATAGTTAGAGTTTAATTTGTTTTTAAAAGTGGTTTTCTTGTTTTTTTTTTTTTTTTTTCAAGGGTATGAAGTAATTATATGAAAGTTAAAAATTTCAAGTCAATCATTAAAGGTCGTTCTCATCTTTTCACTAAATCTATCATAAAATCTTACAAATTTTGCCAATGGTGTCAACACATAGTGGAAAAAGTGACTTTTCAAACTCAAAGGGTAAAGTTCATTTTATCAAAGTTTGGGTGGGTATTTGGCATGATTTAAAACCTTTTATTTTATATATTATTAAAATAATTGCACATGCAAGTGATTTAAAATAATTGTCTCCACCAAAACTGGAGACGGCTAGATTTAACTACTTTAGATCTGTCAATGACAACTGTGGCCACTGACATTGATGGGGTGACTGTTTTAATTTTTAAAATTTTTTTAAAAATTTTAATATTTAAAAATTTTTATATAATTTTATTATAAATTTATATTTTTTAAAAGAGTATTTTAGTTATTTTATTTAAAAAATTATAAAAAGTCCTTTATAATCAAAAGGTGTGGGATTGTGAGTCTTTGAGAAGATGTTGCCACCTCAAATTATGGGTGGCAAAAGGGTTTTGGCCATTTTTATATCAGTAAAATAATTTAAAATGCAAAACTTAAGAGTAATTTTATATTGGAAAAAGGGAAGTCCTACGATTTTTAGGTTCTTCACAATTTCATTTTCCAGACGCCCTTATATTATCTGCTGTAGTCAAGCTTATCCGATTCTTCTGCTTTCCTCAAATAAAAAGGTGTCTTCTAACGATCATCATTCTTCCTGTATTACTCTGTTTGATTTGTCGGTAATTGACCTTAATTTTGTTCTCATTTAAAGCATTTACGTCTACTGTTTTCGTGGTTATTTGCTAATTTTCAGCCTTCATTTGTCATTTCCACTAAATCGTAGGGTTTACTGGAAGGCTATAATGTTTTTGTCTACTTGGTTAGTAAACGGTTTATCGAAATTTGGGATTTGTTAGTTCAGATTGTTGAATTGAGTTTCAACTCTTTTTTAGGTGATTATATGCTTCTAAACCATCAATTCTTGTTTTGATTCTTTCTTTGTTTTTCAAATGATAAGTTTGAATTTGTCTCTGCTCTCTGCTTGATCTTACTGGTGCTATACTTGCGAGTGGGATATTGTATTTTGTACAGTAACTGGTAAGAAACTTTTTGGGTCTTTAGTAGCTGAAAGATTCATTTTATGTTAGGCAATTTATTTGAACTTGGAAGAACCTGACATAGTTCTGTTCTAGATTTGCTAGTGATATGAGCTAATCTGAGTCTTTGACGTACCATATCGGTGACCAGTGACACCATTATCAGATAGCAGAGTCTTCAAGGTCTAGAAAATGCAAGTTCATCGAGGTTCTTTTATATTTTCAGACATTGAGGGATTTAGATGTACATTGCAAAGCATTTGGACTAAAATGTGGGAGTTTGTTCTTCTTGAAAAGCCATGTTTACCACCCAGAATCCCATATTTTGATTGTTATTTTGCACGGTGGGGACATCTTTTGCCTAAAGCTTTCTTTTTGGTTTAAAGTAACGTAAGGAGTGCCAAATGATACTATGTCTATTTGTTGCTACGCTTTTACAAGCATGGTTTGTCCTATTTGTATCTTTTGATGCCTGAGTCTTGATTGCTAATAATTTTGTATTAACTAGAATTTGATTTGTGATAGTAATTTTGTGGAATATAGGAAAGTAAATGGCTTCTGTGGAAGATGTGGACTCCTCAAATCTGAGGTCTCTGCTTACTGGAACTCATGAAATGCAGAACCAGGTGGCGGCACAAAGGCCATCATCAGAAGAGATGTTTGAGAGGAACCTTATGAAGTTAAAGGAATACATCGAGGGTTCTGATGGAGACAAAGAAAAGGAATTAGAAGTTCTTTGGCGGCGGGTAAAAACTACTGCTGAGTTGTTGACTTGCTTGAAATCAAAAGCGAGAATCATGGCTATCCCTGATTTAGCCCATACATCATGTGGCATCAAACAATTAGAAGGAGTTGGTCTTGTTGACAAAAATGGTACGCCTTTATCCAGTTGGTCTAGGAATGTTGATCTATCTTCATTTGATGGTCCTGATGAAAAGACATGGATTCAAATTAGTAAGCAGCGAGGTTCTATCGATGAACAGGATGGAGCTTATACTGTTGGATTACTCAAGTCTGTTCAGATGGTCACAGATGTTATGGAATCTCTTGTTAAGAGGGTTATAATGGCAGAATCTGAAACTGCCATTGAAAAAAAAAAGGTGACTTTAGGTCAGGAAGAAATTAGGAAGAAAGCTATCCAAATTGCGAACATGTCTTTAAAGTTGGAGGAGATGGACCGTTTTGCTCTAGGTACAAATGGTGTTCTGAATGAAATGCGGCAGAGAGTTGAGGATCTGGTTGAAGAGACATCTAGACAGAGGCAGCGGGCTGCAGAAAATGAACAAGAGCTTTGTCATGTGAAACGGGAATTTGAGTCTCTGAAATCTTTTGTTACTACCCTAATCAGTGTAAGGGAAACACTTCTGTCCTCAGAGAAGCAATTTCAAACTATTGAGAGACTTTTTGAACGGTCAGTATGCTTTAGAATGATTGACATAATTTTAATTTATTGTTGAACATCTGCTCCACATTGTCAAGCATTTGCCTTCCACTATCCTTTCAGGTGAAGCATGATTAAATTATTCATGTTCGTGTGGCATAAAAAATTTTGTATAAATTGGTTCTTTTGGAAGTTTT
Organism: Anacardium occidentale; assembly: GCA_026122585.1. Lineage (NCBI taxonomy): Eukaryota > Viridiplantae > Streptophyta > Magnoliopsida > Sapindales > Anacardiaceae > Anacardium > Anacardium occidentale. The sequence goes on along the minus strand of JAJEJH010000005.1, from coordinate 822,521 downwards.
CTACCCCACCCCCAACCAGTGAAAAAGGAAAAGCTTTAGTGTTTAACATTTTTGTAATGGTGTTCTCCATGTTCAACTCCTGTGTTTGTATAACCCTAGTTCTTTTGGTTGGGAATTTTTCGTAGACTTTACCATGTAATTCTGTTGTGAAGCAGGCTAGTTGCTAAGACAACACAATTGGAGGGTGAGAAGATGCAAAAGGAGGCTGAAGTTCAGAAACTTATGGAAGAGAATTTGAGGTTAACTGCCTGTCTTGACAAGAAGGAGGCTCAACTTTTGGCCATGAATGAGCAATGCAAAGTAATGGCCTTGAGTGCCTCAAACATTTAATTTGGTTGACTTGTGTTGTACTACTGCTTTTTTAGCATGCAATGAAATATTGAATCTCACAGTTTGTCTTGCATCCATGCTTGAAAACGTAAATTTAGCTGTTGGCCCTTCTTGTTAATGTTGGAAAACTGAATCCAGGAAGTATGAATCTAAAGTGTGCCTTAGAATGGTAACTGGTGTACGATTTAAATAGTTAAGTAGACTTCATGCATATTTGATTTAGTTTGTTGGAAAATATGGATAGATAACATCTAATAGGGGACTGCTTGCACACCAGTGGCAGATTTACAATACTTATTTCATTGCTATAATTTATGCAGATTGACGGTAAGCTCAATACTATATACAAGTCTAAAAGATTGCAATAATTTATATAAGATAATCTCCTCCAAGTGTAAATTAAAATTTGAACTACTTTTTCCAAAGGGAATAATACAGGTGTTATTACAAATAATTATATTTTTGTTGGTCTGCTTAAAAGCCAAATTGGCATTTGTTTATTAAAGAAGATTGTTCATCCTCTCCGACTGCCTGTAACGCTGTAATTGTGATGCAATAGCCATTTTCTCTAATCACAAAATTTCACCGGCTATCGACTCCTATTTTCAATACATCACCTAAAACGTCCCTCAAATTCCATAACAATGCAAGGGGGAAACCAGCCGAAGCTGAAGCTGGAGCCGGAGCCTCAAGATAGTGCCTCTGCTGCTAAGCTTTGGCACCTCAATATCATCAACATCACTGGCAATAGTGAATAAAAAGTATTATTGTTTTTTCGTTTTTCTTCTTTACGTATTAAATTCTTGAAGACCTAAAAGAGTTTACTCACCTAATTGATTACTTTCCATGTGATATTCTTGAATTTTTGAAGCGAGGATCCGTAAGTTTAAAATATTTGCAGTTGTAATATGTGCATTTAGTCTAAGAGCTCTTGGTTTCGTTTTTGAGGTATTGATCATAGTAATGTGCTTAGTTTAACTTGGTTTTTGTTGCTGATTTAGAGTACAATCAAGAGACATTAAGATATAGAATTAAGGGTTCTGATTACAGTGGCATTTTATCTTGGTAGAAAGGCCGGCGAGCAAGTATTTTCCTCTCGTGGTGTTTGTATATGCCTGCTATATGTTTGAATAATCTTACCCATGTATGATACATCGTTAAGGTCTCAGTCACATAGGTGGACTGTCTATGTATGTGGGGCAACAAATGAGGATCTTGAAGTTGTGATTAATCGAGTAGTTTTCCAGTTGCATCTGAGTTTCAAAAACCCTGCAAGAGTGGTTGAATCACCTCCATTTGAATTAACAGAATGCCGTCAAGGTGAATTTGAAATTGGCATCATCCTTTTCTTCCGCAGTGATGTTTGTGATAAGCAGCTGGATCTGTGAATAGTTGTTTGTTTGTTACTGCCTGGGTATTTTGACACGGCAGCTTAATCACTGATGGTGTTCAACTTTCCCAGGTTTCAACATCCGAGGTTGTATCCTGAATCTGAATTTGGTCGATAGACAACCAAAAAACCCCTGTTGTGGAAACTTAAAATGAGATTGTTTTCCCCGAGCCTTCTGAGGGTTTCTTCGCTTGTGTGTTTCATCATCCTGCTGTAGTCGTGCCTCAGCTTTAGCTGGTTTTCCCGTGCCTACTATCAGTAAAGTTCACTGCTTTTTTCATTCCTCAGATCTTTGCCCATTATGATATGTTTAAGCTTATCTTTGGTGTTTGAATTTCTTCAGAGCCTCTGTCTACACTATCAATTGTAGAATAAATGTTCACTTGTTGAAATGTTCATTGTTTCTGAATTTTCTGAGAAAGAATGCACACTTAGTGAAAGGCTCTTTGTGGTTATTATCGGTTTAATTTCATATTGCAAGTATTTTACGTCAAAAAAAGGGATTTACTCATGATTTTGACTCAAAACCAGCTTCAATATGATTTTCTGCCAAGGGTGACACTAGGGTCTTGGAGTTTGTGTCATCTTCGCATCTTGTCCAAGTTTGATCACCTTCATGCAACCCAATTTTAATAAATGTATCTTATGATAACACAATCGAGGTAACTAGTTTATTAATTATTATGTTATGCTTAACTTATATTACGAGAAATTAATTAATTTAATTTTTTTTTAATCATGTTATAAAATTTTTTTTCATTACATGGATTTAGTCCAAATTTTTAACTTAACATTCGTTTTACTTTCGTTTATAATCTTAAGAACCTTAATCTCTCAAATTCATTTTTATTCGTATTTTCATTTAAAATTCAATTTAAAATCAAACAAATCATACATCAAATTCATTTTAATCCAAGTAATATTTCACCATATTGTTTGTTATTTTGTTTGAAGATTTGAAGTTGCAAATTTTAGATTTTTTTTTTATGTTGTGATGAATCATATTGTGTTAATTCGAAAATTGTTGCTATTTATTTTTGTTGTTTCAGTTAATTTAATTATAGAAATGATTTATTTATATGAAATTTACATTACAATAAAAGTATGTTTAGTTTTTGTGATCAAATTGTTAGACAACATAATATTACAAATTTATAGAAAATCATAGACGGGGGAGATGGGTAGGCGGAATATGGTTAAAAATATTTTTTTAAAACTCTTTTTGTATATTTCAAAATATATAAGAATTTAAGGGGGTTTATGATATTTTAGAAACATAATTTACATTTTGTGAAGGGTAGTGGATTTCCAAAATTGTTTCATTACTCTAAAATACTATTTTAACCAAATGTGTTTAGTTAATTACCAGAACTTTTTTATTTTTGAAACAACTGAAATATTATTTATGATTGGGTATGGAGGGCAATGGATATCTAGAGTTGATAATACTAAAGATATAATGAGCAAAAGATTGTTAGTAGAAATTGATTATGAAGGATTGACTAAGACTTTGAGTCCTCGTCTAAGAATCAATCAAAGGTATATATATATATATATAAGATTCAAGATGATTATAACATTCGACTTAGATGACATTTGACCCAGATGACATTATCTAGAGGAAGAAAAAGACAAGTGACACCACTTTATGTGACTTTGAGTCATATAGAAAGAACAAACAACTTTCAAGAAAAGCATTTGAGGAATGACATAAGGATGATCTTTTTGTGGCAACGAATGAGGTTGGCTCTTTGATGCTTTTTAATGTGGAAATGCCATAAGCATAATATGGTTCGAAAGAAGATGAAAGGTCTAATGTAAATATCAATGTTGCTAACAAAGATTTTTAAGATGGTATAGACTTTTATGTGACTATTGACAAATGGGTATACGGTCAAAAAGATAAAACACCAATTTCGGGTGCATTCAATTGAGGGAATAGGATGGATGATACCATGGTAAAAGATCCTAAATTGGATGACATAAACAATGTTGAGACAAGTCTAGTAAATGTTTTTAATATAGGGGTGGATTAGATTGAGGGAGTGAGTGTAATACAAGATGAGAAGGTTCGATTCATCATAAGGCGACTCCAGTAAATATTCATATTCTTGATTCATTGAATTAGGTTCCATCACCTTTTTGGGTATTAAGGTAGATGCCTTTTAACTAATCAAGTTACTGTACATTTAAAATGATTTGTTAATAAATATTCAATTTCATACATGGACATGAATATGATTTTAAAAACAATATGCCTTTAGGATTGTAGAACCAAGTTAAAATATCGAATAAACCAAATGTGTGTTCTCTATATACTTGTTAAGATGGTTATTTTGAAAACCATTCATAGATCGAACATTACTTGGATCTAAAATCCTAGTAATGAAAATGAAAATATCATAGTATTAAATAATTTTACCAAGAGGTGATAACAATCATCACGTGTCAAAATTGTTGTTTGTAGCTTGGTGCAATACATCAATACATATTATATATTAGGTATACTTATTAGACTAGCCCAACAAGAGGATTTTATATAAAAAGTGACTCTTGTGTCTGTGTAAACATCGTTTTAATTTGAAAAATTCATAAAATCTTCAATTTGAGACCATTAGACTGCTTTATGACACCATTTAATATATCGCCAAGACGGGGACTACCATAAGAGTATTGTTTGACTATATTGAGATCTATACATAGACTATAGTAGACTAACAAATGATTCGTCACTTTTAAGCATAAGAGCGGTATCTCATGTGAGTTCACTTATCAAAATCTATGATAGCATATTGTGGCTTTACTAAGGTTCGATTATTGTTTAATCTGTGTCGTTTTTTGGATAAAGAAACCAAGTTAGACACCTATTCATGTTTCAATCTCAAAAGATATAATATGACAAAAAGACTTAAATTGTACATCAATCTTCTAATTGTTTAAGCTTAAGGTTATTTGCCAACATTTTGTTAGACGGGTGGTTGTGATATCTTGCTATAGATTGCTTATAGTTTTTATTTGAATTTTTTTCTAAATTTAGATGTAAAATGCTTAGTAGATAGCTTGTTCATCACATATATATATAAGGATTAAACATTTTATTAATTTGATAGGTATATGTAATCTTTCAATTTAAGACCATTAGACTGCTCCATGACATTAGTTAATGTATTGTCATAACTATGGTTACAATAAGGGTAGTGTTTGGCTATATTGAGATCCATACATGAGTTATAGTAGAGCAACAAAGAATTCATCATTTCAAGCATTAGAGCGGTATTTCATGTGAGTTCACTTATAAGTATCTATGACAACATATTGTGGCTATAGTAAGATTCGATTATTATCTAATTCATATTATTTTTTCGATAAAGAAAACTAAGATAGACAACAGAAAGAAAACTAAGATAGACACTTATTATATGTTTTAGTGTCAAGAGATACAATAGGACAAAAAGACTTGAATTGTACATTAATCTTCTAATTGTTCAAGTTCAAGGTTATTTGTTAATACTTTGTTAAACATGTGGTTGTGATATTCTGCTAAAGATCACCTATAGTTTGTATTTGGATTTTGTCTAAATTCGGATGCAAAAAGCTTAGTAGATAGCTTATATACCATATACATATAAGGGTTAATCGAGCTCTAGAGGCATGAGATTTGTTGCTCTAAATTATAAACATACCTTCAAATGAATGTTAGATACAGTAGATAATGTAAAATGAACCAAAGAAGAAAGAAGAAACGTGGAAAGTGAGTGAATAGGGAGTAATGTTTCTATTTAAATAGTAACGTGATTTAATGGCGCTATGCCTTGTTTGTTGATAGACCCCGATCAACAGAAAAGGTTCATTATCTCACTATCAGACCGCAGATTAAGCCCAACCAAGTTTAGCGCTGAAACCCACCATTACATATAATTCTGCAACAAAATGAGACAAAAGCTGGTCTTCATCACTTTGTGGTCCATGAATTGCCAGAAGTCTGTTCTTTGACGGAGCCCAAAGCCGAACACACACGTCTAAACACTAGTACAAGTTTTCCACCTCCCCTCCTCTTCAAAAAACTAATACCCCTTTCCTCTTGCAGTAATAACCTTCTTCTGATTTTCTTTCTTGAATGTTTGTACTGAACTGGTAGTTCTTTTATGAGGGTTTAAATTATCCAACCACTGTTGGTACTTGCCTTCTTTCTCTTCCAGTACTTGAAATTTTGTGTGAAACGCTAGAAACTGATGAATCACATTTTGTCATTTTATTTGATATGCCTGCCCAATACAAGTTCATATCCTTCTAAAACACTTGCTCCATTAAAATATTGATCTTCAGTTTGATTTGATATGTCTGATATCAGTTGATTCTTATTTTTAAACTTGAAACTCTCTCTAGTGGATTTATTGATTTAATGTAAGTTCTTCTTTAAACTTGAAAATATTCATCTGGCTGTTGGGTTTTTTTAGCAGACTTGAAGAGTTATAAATTTGAAATTATTAGAAATTATAAATTTACAAATTAAAATTAATATCATAGGAGTTAAAAATTTTTAGATATTACATCTTAGTCTTTGAACTTTCATTCATTCATATCTATATAAAAGAAAATAATCAATCTTCAGGACAATGTGTACTCACATGCCTCCCTAAATGCAATCTCATTTTTCCATTCTCCTTAATTGTTATTTGATTTAAATATATATTATTTATAAATGCTAATATTATATATAAATACTTATTTAGGTATTGATAATATTATTTATAAATACCGCTTTAATGGGCATGTAGTCGTGGCAAAACAGTGGTTATAAGGAGTTGAAAGCGGTTAGATAAGATGTTCACCATGTCCACTGGTCTGTCTGCTGCACACATGTAACAAAAAGAGAGGAAAAGACACAAAGTAACTTAATATAGAAACTGAAATTTTTTGTCTCTCAATAAATTGTTACACATTTATGGTAAAATTGATTACAGTTTATCGAAAATACCTTCCTTTATAAAAAGAGTTAATGGGGGGTTTTTCAAAACTGGATCCCAATCTCAAAGGCTTATGAACAATCTCTAAAGAGTAAAAATCAAAATTTTCAGAGAAAATGATGAAAGTTTTGAACCGTATAGCCTTTTCTCTGTGTGTTCTGCCCTTGTGAATCAAATAATAAAAACAATACCTAAAAAAAGGAAAATTAAGATATGGGTTTTGCTCAGGTGCCTTTAAAATTTGCTGTTGTTATGGTTGTTGTTGCTTGATGCTGCTTTTCACTTCTTTCTCTATCAAGGTTCCAGCGAATCTCTTACTCAGCTGATTTGCCTTTTAAAATAATGTTTTACAACTATATTGAATGACATTAGTTTATTTATGAATGAGTTTTACTCAACTAAAAATGAAGCATACCTATTGACTAAATCTCTTTCTATCATTGAAAGATTAAAAAAATAATAATAATAAATAAATAAACATTTCGTTTTAAAATTATCACTTAACTTTATTTTGTCTTTTATTGACATATTCTTTTTATTTATCCAATTAATTTGTATTAAATATAAATTAAATGAAGAAATTATGTGTACTGCTTAGACTGTGTTTTTAATGTAAATATAATATTAAAGAGATAAGCGTTATATTTAGAGGGTCTGTGAAAATAATTATAGTTATATTTATAAGGTAAGCATGTTTAAAAGGTGACCGAAAATTTTTACCCTTGACCAATCTCCTACTATAAAGTAAGCATATTTAGGAATACTTTGGATGCTTTACATGTACAAGGAAAAAAACTAAAATAATTTAATTTCCTAGATACTCACCATCCAACTTTTACCGATGCTTATGATACGGTGCACTACGTACTGGAGGTTTAAATGAACGAATTAAAGTGGATGATACATAAGGCTAAAATAAGTAAACATTGCCCACCCAAGGCTACATACTCACCCTTGGTGTTGAAAAAAGCTGATTTAATTCTCGCCCTTCTATTAAATTTGTTAACAACTTCTTTTAATTGTTTTATAACATCATTGAAAAGATAAAAAAAATTTTGAGCTAAATAACATTTCCTTCCAAAAATTTATTAAATAATTTTTGTATTATAATTTATAGTTATTTTAATTAGAAATAATAAAAAAAAATTATAATACTAATATAGATAAAAGTGTAAATGATATATAATTGTATGTTTGAGAGAAGGGGTCGTTTTTAAAGTGTTAAGGGTGATAATGAAATTTTAAAAGGGTTTTGAAATTTAAAAAAAGTTGGAATTTTTTTTTCAAATTTTAATATGTTTCTCAATAATTTAGAAAATGATAGTTACACTCCAAGAATTGAGAGTAACATAATAAATTAGAGATAGAAATATCATATTACAAACTATTAGGGTTTTAGTTATATTTTCATAATATATGATAGTAAATATAATAATTTTTAAAATAAACTAAAAAAATATTTATTTATCACTAATAATCTAAAAAAAAAAATTTACACCATTATAATATTGTTCACAGTTCAGTTTGATAAAAACATTACTGTAATATTTTAAACCTTAAAGATAAAATAATAGTTAATTATATTTCTACTATAATATAAATAATTAGTGAAGTTTTGACTTTTTCAAACTTAAAAGGTGAAAATCTTATCATTTCATTTCATGTATTTTTTAGAGGAAAACACATATTTTTTTGGTCAAATCATAAATTTTCATCTATTAAATTCTTAAATTATAAATTTTCATTCAAAATTTAATTTTGTTAATGGAAAATGATTATGATATGATGTAACATAAGTGATCATATCATTATCAACTATTTAACTCTTATAAAATTGCTATATTAACTTTAATCATGGTCACCAATAATTTATTTGATTCAATATTAAAAATCTTATTGAAAAGATGTTATTTTGTCACATCACACCTGAAAAATCATACATGCTTAATGCAATTGCCATACAAACCATAACTTCATAGTTGCGATAATAGTGTAATTGGGCTGAAAAATGTGGAATCTCATTAGATCACACCTATTTAGGTGTAATATCAACTAAATATATTATTTATTTATTTATTTATTTTTACAACATTATTGAAGAAGTAATAGTATTTATGTTATTTTTTTAATGGAGTTAATTTTTGAATGAGAATTTGTAGTTTAGAAATTTAGGGGTTACAAGTGATTGTACAAAATCCTGGAGAAAGTAGTAATTTACTCATATATAATTTTCAAACCTTAGAATATGATTGCTTCAACAGAAAGAATTGGTTACTTACCAGGAAAGAAATTGGATTGGTTGAAAACCTGAGAGAGATAGATTAAGATGAATGGACCCTTACTGTCATTGAAGAAAGAAACAAATGTAGAATAATCCCCAACAGAGTTGCAGCCTGCATAATTTGTGCACATTTACTTTCCAAACACCTTTGATCTGTTCACACTGTCCCCACAGCCCACATGATATTGTTTCATTTCTCTAACGCTGTTCTTCTTCTTCTACTTCTCTCAATAAATCCCCTCAAACCCTTGTATCATTCCCCACAACACTTTTCTCCTCTTCTCTTACCTCACGAAAACATCAACATTAACAATGCCTGTCAAGAAATCCAACAAGCTCCCTCAGGCTGCTGCTCTCAAACAGATTCTCAAACGATGTTCAAGTTTCGGGAAGAAAAACAACCTTCATGATCAGCAAGAAGGTCTTCCTGGTGATGTACCAAAAGGTCACTTTGCTGTGTATGTTGGCGAAAACAGAAGCCGACACATCATTCCAATTTCAATTTTGTCTCACCCTGAGTTTAAAGCCTTACTTAAAAAAGCTGAAGGCGAGTTCGGATTTAAGCATGAAATGGGTCTTACTCTTCCTTGTGATGAAGTTGTTTTCCTCAACTTAACAGCCATGATCGGATGAATAATCTTGTGTAGCTAAGATAGAAGTAGCTAATTAGGAGTAAGTTACTACTAGGGTTTGTTTGGAATCATCTAGCATTAGCCAGGGCGGTTCTTCCGACCATGATTTACATACGAACATAATCTTCTTTGTTTTTAGATGTTCTATCTTATTTTAGTTTGCTTTACTATGTAGTTTCTATCATAAAGCACTAATACGTATTTATAATATGAAAAATATTGTTTTACTTCCTGTTAACTGAGATCTCTACTACTTAATTATTCAGCCCTATTATGTTCTCTATTTTTCATATTTTTTATCTTAATGTTTATATGTTGTTATCTGAAATCTCTTTCATCTCTTAATTTTTGTGTTCTGTATAAACACTCCTGCACTGCACTGGCCAGGTGAGACCTAAGAAAAATACTCCCCGCTTGCTAGAAACCAGTCAAGTTACAGCAATTTAACGATGATCCTGTTTTACAAACAAGAGATATAGAAGAGGAAAATAAAAAAAAGTAAAATCACTGACACAGACAGAAACAAGAGCAATGATATCGGGGAGTTTACTGTAACTGATGCAACATAACACTATTAACTTTATATCTGCAGCAAACATCATTGCATGCCTACGAAGTCCCGAGGAACTTTTTGTGGGCTGGCTGAAGTCATGGGAAATCACCCGTGAAATTGTACTACACTACTCTTTTCGTAAAGCCAAAGTATTTATTCCCACCCATAGTTTGAGGTGGCCAAGTGCCACCCCCAAATTTTCAACAACCCATCTCCTACCCTCTAACCAGATTTAATATTAAATATATTAGTAAATAGTAACAATTCAGAGGTATTTTTATCATTTTAAGATTAAAATTTTAAAAAATAATAAAATAAATTTATATAAATATAAAATATTAAAAATTTTAATAAATATATTAAAAAATTTAAAAATTTTTAAAAAATAAACTAGTCATCGTCGTCGATACCAGCGACGGTGGCTGTTAATAATGGCACCAGGTGGCTGAAGCCTCCCCATTACGTGGAAACGGTTAGATCTGGCCATCAGAAACAATAAAAAAGGGTCGATATTGGTCCCAGTAGTCATTTCTGACCACTTTTTTCAACAGACGACTACGTGGTGACTAGTTTATTTTTTAATTTAAAATTTTTAATATATTTAAAATTTTTTTTTTTAATTTTAAAAAATTATTTTATAATTTTATTATAAATTTTTATTTGTTAAAGGGTATTTTAGTTATTTCATTTAAAAAATTATAGAATATGTTTGAATTTTGATTCAAAGGTGAAAATCTGAACTTTTAAAAATTAGAGGGTTGGATTTTGTCCCCACCTCAAACTATGGATAGGAATAAGTTCTTTGGCCTTCCGCAAATCGATGGCTCGGGATTGATCTGACTCAGGTGAATAATGTTAGCATGTGTACTAGCTACAAAACACAAAACCCCCTTTTGATTCTCAATGCCAAATTGCAAGAAATATTACCATCCAAAAACATTTATGAAATACCCTACTTAGTTTCTCAGTCTCTCAAGTCATCTGACCTTAACTTAGATATGTACCTTACTTCTGTAAATTGATAAAAGAAAAAGATGGGGTGATGAGTGGGGATGGACGAAAAAATACTTCTTACTTTGTCGACAGTTAAAAAAGAACAAAATAAGAATAATGAAGTGCTCCGTGTTTTATTTACCATAAATGAACAATTGAAAGAAGTCCAGTCTGAAACCAACCTTTCTCCACTTTTATAGCACACAATTGGATTTATTCTTCCAACATTCCCATTCCCATGCAACCATTCTACATTTTGGTCATCCACTGCTGCCAGCTAGCTGTGTGTCAACGGGGATTCGACTGTGATACAAAGCAACATTAATCCCTAAAATTGACGTCTGATAAGATATTGGCCTGATGTTTTAACAAGCTCGCTTCCATAGACTTAATTATCCAGATCAATCTTTATCAATTCTATATTACAAATTTGGTTCACATGCTAGTGGGAAAGTCCAGCTGGTAAGGGAAGATTTCTCCTTCCCTGTCCCTATCATTTTTATCTCTCTTCATACTCTGCATAATCACAACCTAATCTCATATTATAACACCTTTCTCTAATAATTCAATCGGTTAGTATTATAGGACCACGGCTAGTCCCCTCCTTTGATAATCAGACATTGATTGATTCTGATTTGGTTGCATGTGCATGTCTTGTATACATTGTAAATCGTTTGTGCTTGTAATCTCATATTGAAATTAAGAAAGGGATGTGTATTAGTTAGGAAACTTCCTAATCCTTCCTTATGATTGAATTTTAAACGATAATAGATCCACTTATATCAGTTGTGCATTTTCTATAGCAGATTTCCTTTATTCGCACTTTTCTTTAATGAGCCGAAACTTGATACAGCTTGTATTTTAATCAATAAAAGGATTGACAAACCATTACTTGGAACGAGTCACATGTTGGTGTTTAAACAATTTAACAGGATATATTGTAATTTTTAGAAAATAATATAAAAATTATGGATTTTCTCTCAACATATATATGTAATAACATCATATATATTTAAAACAATGGAATTAAGGAGAGTACAAATTAAACAGACACAGTAATACACGTTTTTCCTCTTTCCTGCGGGTATGAATAACACAACAAAAGCTCCAAGAGAAAACCCAAAATCTCTTAATCAACAGGTCTTATGGTGTCCAAATTGTATGAGAAATTTGTGAAGTAATTTTCAACTTGTATTTATTGCATGTTTGGAGTAGACTAAACTTTTTTTATACATGATTTTTATAATTAGTTAGAATATTAATGTATTATTTAAAAAAAATTTTAACTCATACTTTTGTAACTTGTTACAAATTTATTTACATTTTAAAATTTATAATTTCTATATTATTAATTTCACTTTATAACTCTTATTAATTTCATTTTAATTTTATATATTTTAAACTCTAACAATAATTGATAGACGAGGATCTCTGCATGTATATTTCCAGGTTTTAACTTTATGGCTAATTAATTTTTATTTTTTACACTTTCCTTTCCATTAATTAGTCAACATTCGCATGAAAATTCGTGCCAATGAAAAGTATACATGGTTGTAGATGCAAAACTATTCAAGCAATGAGAATGAACGCAAGGACGGTTTTAAAGTAGTTTTACTTAAAAATATCTTTTTAAAGTAGTTTTGCTTGCTACAAACGAAAACTTACGTCTCCTTTTATGTTTCATCTTGATATAATAGAAGCGCTAAGTTTACATGCAACGTACATAATTAAGTGAAGTAAACTGAATCACAATGATTTTAGAGTGGGTAATTACATATTCCTAATTTAATAGGAAGTAATTACTATTCTATAAATACGTGTGATTAATATAAAATATAATTCTATAATTGTAGACAACGGATCAACACGTTAAAAAGATCATAAAATTGATTGAAATTGTCAAAAACTAATCTTCTAATGTCTTTAGTTAAAATTTTTTTTACCAACACTTAAAGATGGTATGTGTATAGGACACGCTTAGCCACTAATTATATAACTAATTGTTTGTTTGATATTGGTTTCATGAGTTTCACCAAGTAAGAGTTTAACCATACAATAATTGTTTTCAATTTTTATAGTAAGGTCTTATCGATTATTCACCTTTTTACACGGATGAATAACATGTGTACCATTAAAATTTTTATTTGTAACACATTATAAAAATGATATTTTTGTTTTATATTTAATGCACAATGTATGTTTGTCATGACAGATCAAATTATAATGATTTTTTATTAGACATGATTTATGTAAATTAATGACGTTTGTCATCTATTTGATTTGATTAAGACTGTTTCTTACTCATTTCCCATATTTGCTATAAGAACATTTGAAACACATGCTTTAACTTTTTCTTTACCTGGAAATTTCCAAGTCTTTCAAATTCTCAAACTATTTGCAAACCTTAAAGCATTCACAAAGTCTTGGGGCTCCAAAGAAAAAAAAAACCCCTTTCCCCTTTGAACTTTTTAGTGATTTCTTGGACCTTTTGGATCTTTCTTTATTTTCTAAACAAATTTATTATCAGAATGTATTTATTGTAAACTGTCTAAAATGTGGGTTTCATGTTTTGTATTTTCTTGTTTATTGCCTAGGTATATCTCCATCTCTTGTTAGTTGTTTTAAGTAGAAGATAAGGCTTAACTGTAATGTCTTAAGGTATAAGAAAACCATCAAAGTTTTAATCTGGGCTTATAGGTGGTTGGTCATTGGTTGAGCATTAAGGCGAAACTACTAGTATACTTTTCTCTTATTATGTCTTCTAAAAGTTTGAACAATGATAGAGTCTAAAATTATAACACCCCACTCCTAGAATTCTACCCCTAAATGATAAAACCCTAAGAGTGATGTGTCATTTTTATGTTAGTGTCTGTAACATGAATAACTATTTTTAAAAATGCATAAATAATATGAAACTTTTAGTAAGAAAATAATGAAATATCTATTGTAGGCAAAGGAAGTCATCATTATTAAAATCTAAGGTACAAATGCTAAATAGGATGAAAACATGCAACAAATGATAAATAAGTTTATAAAAAAAAACTAACATATATGTAGTCTTACCCCATAACTTAGCTTGGCTGGCCTTCATTTTTCCTGATTGCTCTATCATCGTGCCTATATACAAAATCAACCATGAACACGTAAGTGAAATCACTCAATAGACAATTAACTAGGTAACAATTAAACCATTGTTCACAAATAAATATCACAAAAGCTCTTTTTTGTGTGGCACTCAACATCCTAGACACTTATTATGTGTACTATATCCTTATGGAAGTACTTGTATGACATTCCAAATGTCTAATACTCAATGTCGGTTAGGTTTAGACTTTCACTTAGAGGTATTTTAACTATCTCTGTGCACAGCTGGGCTAGAACATTGGTTAAGTTTGCATATATTATAGCCAACCTAAAGCATCTAGTCAACTCCACATATAACTAGACTAGATTAATAACTAATATACCATATTTAGTTAGACTCCACATACAACTATGACCAAATAACTTCATATATCTAGTATTTATTCTTTTCCACACATAATTGGGGTTAAATATTGTTTTTCCTTTATTACAAAACAAAATTAAGGTTTTTCTTGATTTTGACCTGTATTTAACTCGATTTAGGCTAATTTCATTGCTTACATAGTCGAGCACTTAATGTTGTGTCATTCTCTAAAATAGGCAAACTAGATTCTTGAGTATTCTTTAGAATTTTAACCTCTCTAAAATTTTCAAAGATTAAGGGTAATTTAATAATTTCAATCCTCAACACACAATTGTGTCTTACCCTTATACACATACGTGTACTACTTGTTTTCACATAAGTGTGACCTTTTTCGATCAGATCATATGACCAATAGTACACATAAATGTGTTCTCCTTAGTCACAACTGTGTAAAAATGCCTAAACTATACCTAATATGGTCTTATGGTTACACGTGCAGACGTTTGTCCATAACAAATGCATAAGTGTGTGTCTTATACCACATGACTATGCTTGATGTCATGTACAATTGTCCTTGTAGCCATGCATGAGTATGTTGTCTCCCATTTTGTGCATGCATAGGCATGACCCGAATTGCACATGATCGTGTGTCGTCATCTACAACTTCAAATTTCCATAATTTTTTTAACCATGTTTCCTTATGTAATTACTAAGACTAATTAAAATGTCCTTACCCTTCCTTAGTAACCATAATTCCAGTTAATCAATTCACTATAGTTGTCCTTTTACTCTTACTAAACTTGACAACATATAGACCATTTAAATTTCAAATATTTAGCCCTACATTTACACTAATATAAATATATAGAATTATGTAAATAAAAATAAACATAGTTGAGATAGTGAGCATGCCTACCTTTTTTTTGTAGTATAGGCAAAATCTCAACATGGTTATATAATAATGATCTCTTAACCAACTTAAACAATGATGATGAGCCTTTCATTCTCAACTCTTTACAACTTTTGTGTGTATGTTTTGGTTGCTAGAAAAGAACTCAAAACCTCCCCCATAACAAAAACACATTACAATTTATGCAATAAAAAAATAACATCAGACATGGGCATGCATCACTCCCACACTTCTGATCACATGTGGCATTATACTATAAAAATCACATACCAAACTATCAAAGACACATTATTGGGCTTGCATTAGCTTTACACATTTATGTGTCAACTTAAACTTTGAATTTTCTTTTACCAAACACACAGTCATGCATACTACTTGTGCACGGTCATATGTCATTGCATACTTAAAGAAATCCAAATTTTTTCCTTCCAAGAAAATATTGTTTTAGCCTTCATAGCTTGTACGATATTGCATTTCTCATGCACAATTATGTAACCAATACCATGCATATAATTAATTATTTAAAATTTTTGAAAAGACTAAAAAAACCCTTGAGTCCTACTTATGGGTAGTAAATTTCTTCCCTTCTTAAAAGAATTTCATCTTTGGAATTCACTCAAACAAGCTAAAAAACCTTTGCCTTTATGTTTATCTCAACCTCTTATGCGACCTCTTTGACTACATAACTCTTCTATAAAATCTTGACTAGGTAATGTGTATATCAATATTGGCCACCCTAATCTTGTGTTTTTGGTGATGAAAAATGCACAATGTCACCTCATGATCCTAATGCTAAACAAACTCCAAAATCATGTATTTTCATTCATAATCCATGTCATATTCATCCTAAACTCAAGCTACTTCAAGTCCAACACAAGGACAAATTCAAATCTCCAACAACCAACCTCCCAATGTCACCAAACATCAACTAAAGAAAGGTAGGAGAAAAAGAATCAAATCCACACACTAATATGTAATAAGATGTTAGTAAGAAGAATTCAAGCCTAAAAGAGTTAACCACCAAATTGAATAAAATCTAACTTACTTGACAAATATCTACAAGATTATGAAACCTCAAAACATAAAGGATTGCTCCACTAATTTGAATGTGAACCAAAGATAAAAGATGAATTCCACCACCAAGGTTCTTCTGCCACCAAGCTTATCTTGCAAGGACTTGGATAAAGAAAAAATGAATTTCACATGAGCCACCAAAGCATCATAAGAATCAACGAAAGCACAAAGCTTTTCAAATATTCACTTCACCAAAAAATCCTTTAGCATACTAAATTGAAAATTGATTCAAACATATTAGACATTAGTTGAGAATGACTCATGATGAAATCTTATCCTTAAAATTCCTCAACCATTATAGTTCTTTGTAATCAAGTTAGTAATTACAATATGCAATCATGATAGAATAAATATTCATAATTAGTATTTTAACCATTTTACACTTCAAGAATTAGTGCTTTAGCTTCCAATCATAGTTAGTAGTAAGTTTCCAATCCTTATAGGATTAACACATTTATTCTACTTATCTGACTCATATACTTGTAAGCAAAAGCAACAATAAGTTTTTGGTGTCATTATTAGGGACTAGCGCTAGTTGATATTAAAAAGATTGGACTCTTGCTAGACTAAGGCTTATTTTACATAATTTTCATTTTAGTAAGTTATTAGATTTGTTTTACTTTATTATGGGTTTACTAATCTTACTGACTCTTCACAAGTGTTTGATACTTGTATGACTTGATCATGAGTGTAAGAACTTGTAGAATTTAGTTTTGAAATAATAGAATTACTAGACACTTAAGAAGAATCTAATAAGAGGAAGAAGTAGAGACAAAACAAGCAACAAATATAAAGGAGAATCAACAAGCTTTATAGGAATATGTTGTTCCCACTACAAATAAAGGGTTTTCTAGCATTGTTAGACTACTAGTACTAGTAAACAACTTCAAGGTCAAGCCATCCATGATCCAAATGATTCAGTAGAATCAATTTGTAAGAGTAGCTATGAATGGTCTATATGTTCACCTATCCAAATTCTTATAGATTTATGACATGTTTAAAATGAATAAAGTCCCCAATGAAGCAATGAAACTAAGGCTATTTCTTTTCTCATTAAAGGACTGAGCTAATACATCATTAAATTCTCATGGTATGTGGTATTTCCCAACATGGCAAGCCTTATCCTAAATATATCCAACGAAGTATCTTCTATTAGGTAAGGTAACCAAGTTGTAGGATGAGATTACATTAATCACTATAAGGGAAGATGAGATTTTATGTGAGACATGAGAGAGATTTAAACACTACAACAGTCAAGGTTTATATTGATATATTTTTTTTAAATTTTTAGTAGCATTTCTAAATGTCGCTAACATTTATACTAGTGTTTAACTATATGTTAGTATAACGTCCGTCAGCATAATTTTTTTTGGCACTTACATGAAGTGTTGATAAATGTCGATAAAACCGCTGCTAAAAGATAAATATATACTGGCATTTTTTTGGGGCATTTATCGATGTCTTTAATCATTAGTAAAAGACTTTTTTTTGCCAAAAAATGTTTTTGCCTTGGTTTATGTGTAATTTTTTTTTTGCATTTATATGACTTTTAACGACATTTTTATAACTTTTAGTAGCATTTTATATGTTTTTTCGTCATGGCTCACGTGTAATTGTCTGACGGTTTTATGACTGTTATCGACGTGTTTTAATTTTTACTAGCATTTGTTGGAAGCCTTATAGAGGCACTTTTATGAATTTTTGCAACTTTTTTTTTTCTGTTTGGAAATAATCTTGTGCAATGGGGATCAAGAAAGCAAAAAGTATTAGCTCTTCCAACAACAGAGGTTGAATATAGGACTAAGTCAAGTGGCAACTAAGGTGGTTTGGATGAATAGCTTACTGTCTGAGCTAAAAATAACTTGTTTAAGTAAAGCTGTGGTGTGGTGTGATAATCAGGGGGTAGGATTGTTAGCCTTAAATTTTGTTTTGCATAGTAGGACAAAACATATAGAGATAGATGTCCAAATATATTAGAGAGCAAGTGGCAGCAAATGTGGTATCAGTACAATATGTGTCAATAGAACATTAGGTGGCTAATATATTTACAAAGTCATTGTTTGTAGCTAGATCTATAATGTTGAGGAATAAACTAAAGTTAAGTGTAAAGAGATCAGTGGCTAAAAAAGGAAATTCTAAGGAAGAGTAGCTATGGTGTATGAAGTTCTCTGAAGTTAGAAGTGGTGTAAATTTAACTTGCTTTACAAATGTGGTGTATAAAGTTTCTCTGAAGTTAAAAATGGTGTGAATTTGAGTTTGCTTTGTAGTTGTGGTGCGTGAAGGTTTTTGAAGTCAGAAGTGGTGTGAATTTGAGTTTGCTTTATAGTTGTGGTGTGCGAAGGTTTCTGAAGTTAGAAGTGGTGTGAATTTGAGTTTTTCTTTGTAGCCTAAAGTTAGGTGATTAACTTTAGGGATGAGGTCTTTTTTTTTTTTTTTTTTTTTTTTTGTGGTTACTGAAATCATTCTTCCTATCAAGCATTATACTAAGAAAGTTCATGCTTAGGAAGGATGTGAAGAATGATTTTTTAAGCTATTGAGTTCATTTATAACGTAGAAGTGACAATGCTAGGAAGGCTTTAATGGAGATGGTGTCATTTTTGTTTTTATACTTATTGTGCTTTATTTTCAACATACAATAGGGTTAAGGTTGTCGAGCACATAGTTTCACTTCTCAGTTGAAAGTGTCTTCATCTTCTCTTTTTCACAGGCAAGTTGCTGAGTTGGAATTAATTGCAATAGTCGGTTTATATAGCAAATAAGAGATTTTCTTCACAACTAGATTTTACGAGATGAGTAGATTCTTTTTTTTCTGATTTTGGTTTCTGTTTTTGATATAAATAGTCATGTATGTTTTTTTTTTTTTTTTTTTTTGAAATGAAAATGTGAGAAAGACAGAAATATAAAATACAAAAGACTGTGATTGTTTTCCATTGATTGATTGAAATAAAGTTCATGTCTTGAGGTTATTCAGGAAGCCTAGATCTAAATTTCTTTGATTTTTGTAACTTGTTTTTACTTCTTTGATGACAAAGATCAACGATTGTTATAATGAGGCATTAATTTTGATGAACACGAGAGCTAGTAAGGTGAAATAATGCCACTGTAATTTCTTCTCGCGACGTTCAGTTTTACATATACTCACTGAACTTGGCCGATCAAACTATGAAATCGTTTACTTTCTAGAAATCACTCAACCACCTTGCATAAGTCTTATCGCTTTTGACGCTTTGTATCAATAAACTAGTGTCTTAATTTCACTGGCTTGCGGGCATTATCAAGCAATGAATTCCGCCTCTTTAACTCTTCTCAAAACTGCTTATGGCAAAATTACATAGTATATATCTCCATTATATACTGTTAATATATAGGTTGTGCCTTTTGGTTAAGGAGGCCGGCCATATCATTCATACCAAGCGTCCGTCTCTTTCTATTGTACTCTCTCTCTCTCTCTCACATATTTATATATGTGCATGGGATAAGTGTCGTAACTCATTTCATACCATTCTCCTGTTTAATCAAACATGGAGAACAAATTTAGAAAAATGTTGCCCACCATGACTGCAATCCTCATTAATCTCATTTTCTTATTCAGTTTCAACCCAGCAGTAGTTATGACCAGCAACGAAAAGGAGCTAAATAGCTTATCAACCTACATCGTTCAAGTGAGGAGGCCAGAAGGTGGAGTTTCACTAAATAGCTGGTATAATTCTTTCTTAACAGTTACCACCTCAACCTTAAACCAACAGCAGCCACGAATGGTGTATTCCTACAAAAATGTGATTAGTGGTTTTGCTGCGAAACTAACACCAGAGGAGGTAAAAGCCATGGAAACCATGGATGGTTTTGTATCAGCCCGTGTTGAAAAAACATTGCCTTTGCACACAACTCACAGTACTAGCTTCTTGGGTTTACAACAAAATATAGGATTTTGGAGAGAATCAAATTATGGCAAAGGTGTGATTGTTGGAGTTTTGGACACGGGAGTAACTCCTGGTCACCCTTCATTCAGTGATATAGGAGTGCCTCCACCGCCAGCAAAATGGAAAGGGAAATGTGAATTCGCTGAGACGGCTTGCAATAACAAGCTAATTGGGGCGAGAAATTACGGCGACGCTAATCCTCCTCTTGATGAGGAAGGACATGGAACTCACACTGCAAGCACAGCGGCTGGAAATTTTGTAGAAGGTGCCAATGAGTTTGGTCAGGCAAATGGGACGGCATCTGGCATGGCGCCTTTAGCTCATTTAGCGATTTACAAAGTTTGTGGTGATGCAGGTTGTGCTGACAGTGACATTTTGGCTGCAATGGACACTGCTATTGATGATGGTGTTGACGTGCTTTCGCTTTCACTAGGTGGTGGCTCTGTGCCATTTTACGATGACAGTATTGCAGTGGCAGCATTTAGTGCTATTCAAAAAGGCATTTTTGTGAGCTGTTCAGCAGGTAATGGGGGGCCATTTTATCAAACTTTATCTAACGAGGCTCCATGGATTCTTACAGTTGGAGCAAGCACCATTGACAGAACCATAATCGCCTCAACACAGCTTGGCAATGGCAAAGTATACGATGGTGAATCAATTTTCCAGCCAAAAGACTTTCCCGCCGTGCAATTGCCCCTTGTTTATGCTGGTGCCAATGGTAATGAATCATCTGCATGGTGCGCACTAGGATCATTGAGAAATAGTGATGTTCAAGGCAAGGTAGTGTTGTGTGAAAGAGGTGGGGGAATAGCTAGACTTGAAAAGGGACAAGAAGTGAAAGACGCTGGTGGTGCTGCCATGATTCTCATGAATGACGAGGTTAATGCTTACAGTACCTTAGCTGATCCTCACGTACTTCCAGCGACACATGTCAGTTATGCTGCAGGGTTGAGTATTAAAGCCTATATAAACTCAACATCCTCACCAACGGCCACAATCATCTTCAAAGGAACTTTAATTGGCAAGAAATCTGCGCCTGAGGTTGGCGCTTTCTCCTCAAGAGGTCCTAGCCTAGCAAGCCCTGGAATCTTAAAACCAGACATTATTGGACCAGGCGTGAACATTTTAGCTGCCTGGCCAACTTCTGTGGAAAACAATACGAACACCAAATCAACATTTAACGTGATTTCAGGAACCTCAATGTCTTGCCCTCATCTAAGTGGTGTCGCAGCTTTGCTCAAAAGTGCACATCCTAAGTGGTCACCAGCTGCAATAAAATCTGCAATCTCGACAACTGCTGATATACTAAACCTTGAAGGCAAGCCTATAATCGAGCAAAGGCTTCGTCCAGCAGACATTTTTGCGATTGGTGCAGGGCATGTAAACCCATCAAAAGCAAACAATCCAGGGCTTGTTTACGATATCCAACCTGATGATTACATTCCCTATTTATGCGGCTTAAATTATACTGACCAACAGGTAGGATCCATTGTACAGCGTGATGTACAATGCTCAAATGTGTCTATCATAAGTGAAGCAGAGCTAAATTACCCCTCATTCTCCATCAAATTGCAGTCTACAACTCCTCAGACATACACGAGAACAGTAACAAATGTTGGCCAAGCTCAGTCGTCATATTTTCCTCAGATTGTTGCACCACCAGGAGTGAATGTAAGTGTAAAACCTGACGGTATTATGTTCACGGACACAAACCAGACAGCTACATACTCTCTGACATTTACGAAAAGTGAAACCATTGATGCAGAGTTTGCCCAAGGATATTTGAATTGGTTTTCTAGCGAGCATACAGTTCGCAGCCCAATAGTTGTGTTTTTTTGAAGGAAGAACTAATTAGTTTGAATAAAATTTGAGTGATGAAATAATAGTTGTCATGGTATGTTTTTTTGAATGCTTATAATGCAGTTAATTTGTGTACGCAATTTCTAAGAACAATTAAGATATAGTTAATTCAAATAGAATTTTATTTAAAATATTATAGGCACAGCGGAATAAAAAACAACGAGTAATAAAGTAAATGGGACCAAACATTTTTTTATGGTTAGGCTACGAGTAGACTTAATCCAACATTGCGATCACATTCGTTCATAGTTTGCCAAAAACATGTGCAATCTCTCCTTTTTGTAAGCTGAGCATCAAAGCCTGTATTAAAAACAGCAGCAACCTACAAACAATGAATAATTTTAACAGATATACAATTTTCTAAAATAACATCATATAAAACATGCAAATTTATCAAAGTTGTAAAAGTTTGGGAAATATGTCAGAAGTAGCTGAAAAAAATTGGAAATAAGCTGCTGAAGTAGTTGAAGAAAACTGCCAGAATTTTCAGAAATAGTTGAAGAAAGTGGAAATAAACTGCTGAAATTTTTGACAATGTAATTAGTCACCCACCATGCATTAAATGATGGGTGGTTGCATGGCAAAATGGATGGCCTATAAATTGGCCTTCCTTGCTTCATTTTCATGCATCCCAAATCTTTTCTCCTTTCCAAATTTAAGAGAAAAATTAGAGTGTTTCTTCTTATTATAAAAAGAGAGATATTTTGTATTTTCTTTGTAAAATAAAGAGATTGTAATTCTCGATTTTTCTTTATAGTAATATTCTTCTATTTTGTCTATGGTTTTTACCCTAATTCATCTAGAGGTTTTCCACGTAAAATTTTTATGTTCTTTATTCTCAAATTTATTAGTTGTAATTATGCTCTATCTGATCACTTATTTCGTAACAAGTGATATCAGAGCTTTGTGTTGGATGTGTATATCTGCTTATCGTATGTTCTGTGATTGCTATTAAATTGGATTCTCCACATCAGAAAATAAGTAGATTACTATTCACGTAAAAGTGTGTGATGGAAGCAATGACGGCAAAATTTGAGATTGAACGATTCAACGGGAGTAATTTCTCACTGTGGAAATTGAAGATAAAGACAATATTAAGAAAGGATAATTTCTTGGCAGCTATCAATGAAAGACTTGAAGGTATCACAGATGACAACGAGAATAATCTATTCTTTTTCAAGTTCCCATGTTATAAAGAAGTTAAGCTTCTTTGTTTCTTATAGATGAATTATTTATGAAGGACATCCAATTGATTAAAGAAATTTTAAACAATAATTTACAAATGGAGGTTAGATATGGTGGTGAAAAAAAGTAAGATTTTGGCCATTCTATGATAGCAACAACTATCAACGCTTTAATAATTTTTTTTTAAGTCTTATCAAAGAGAAAACTAAGGATCATCAACCTTAGATAGGCCTAGATGTTCCTAATTAGACTGGGAGAAAAAGGAACCCAAATTCTCTGATCATGGATTGTTCCAATGAGAGGATTATTGAAATTTTTAATATTCTTACTTTAAGGAGCATAAAATTCTAAACCAAGGCTTTTGATGGTATCATAAGATCTTTTTTTATACTATTAGGCCACCCATGAGATACCAACCAAGGTCTCAAGGCCATATCACTAAAATCATTTTCTTCTACCCATGATTTAAATAATAGTAGACTATGATGAACAATTGTTTATAAGGTTGTCCCACTAGTTTTTAGGGATGTCAAGGTTACGCAAGAGTACTAATACATGCCTAAAGTTATTTATAAGTTAGGGTCTAAATATGACATGATTTTTAAGGGTTAAAGTAAGATGTGAGTCTAAGATAAATGTTTATGGGGCTCGATTGTATGCATATGAGTTTTATGAAAACATATCAAAAGATGCTTTTGTGTAGGAGAATAGATATTGATACACATGTTTTCTAAGTTCCTAAGGTGTAGAGTCATCTTTTTGAATTCAATCTCATAATACACATGTGGGACTAGAGTACTATAGTACATGTGTAATACTTGATCCCATTATACACATATGGAATTGGAATGCTTGTAGTACATGTGTGAGACATTTTTTGTAGTATTACAAATTTTTATGAAACCCATAAAACAATTTTTTTTTATGTATATGCTTCCATATTAGGGTTATTACAAGAGGCACCCATAAGATTCTTCTTACATATGCCTACAAAATGGCACAAATCATGTTTACAAATGTGTGTAAGGAAAGAGACTATGCAATTATGCTACTTATAAAGCCAACGTGTTTAATCCTTACATCAATGTAATTAGATCAACATAGAAGATGTTTCTTTTAAGAAAAGTAGTTTTTTTTTTTTTTTAAGAACAAATGTTCTCACTATAGTTTTACATGCATTGTATATAAGGTCATTAAAACAATGTAAATGTTCTAAAGATAGGTCATCAAAGTTCTAAGACCAAAGGTGATACGTAACCACTAAATTAAAGTTAAGAATTCTACGTCATCAAAACTCAGAGTCTAAAGGTGTATTATAAATGACAAAGTTGAAGTGGAATGTATGATTATAGAAATGGAAAGGAATAAAATGAATAGTGTGTTGGACATAAAATCTCCTACTTACTAAATGATTATCACTCACTCATTTCTTTATTTATTTTATAGATAACTTGTAGAGATGACAACTACAAAGCGATAAGTCAATTGAATAGGGGCATAAGGGTGAAGTTGTCATTATGTTATGTTTTATGCTTTGAGATTTTTACATATGAGACTAATTTGTTATAACTATATACTTGAGTTTATTATTTATATATATAAGCATGATTTAATGATTTTTGTTGATGAATGTTTTAAATAAACAGTATTTTAGTAATTTATGAGAAAGTTGGCATATTTTATAAGTAAATCATGCATGTTAAGTGAAGTGAAAGTAACACGTCTCTCCATAGGACAACACTTTTGGCTTAAGATGTTACAATCATAGTGTTAAATAACCTTATCGAAAGATAATGATCGATCTTAAGTGACAAGTTTGTTTGTTGACAACTTGATACAATACATAGATGCATATTAAATAAACATGCTTACTTGACTGACATATTAAGAGAATTTCATATACATGATAACTCCAATGTCTAAAAGACATTCTCTTATGTATAGTAGTGTATGTGATCCTTTAACTTAAGATCATTAGATCATCTTGTATAAAGATTAATGTGGTTTGGCACTAGCCCAACATAATCATTGAGATAGGATTATTAAAATGGTGATGATTGATTATATTAAAAGATATACAAAGGCTATAGTAAATTGATATAAGTAATCACTTTCAAATGAATAGATATTTCAAAAGCCTTTTGACAAATGTCAATGACCACTTAAATCTATGATCACAGTAATATTAAATCCTTGCTTAATCCAGTGTTATTCAATTGTTGTTATAGAAATTAAACAATACAAATTAAAGGTAAGTTAAGGTAAACGCTACTTTTGTACCTCAATCTTGATATGATATTGGTTAATGAAAATATTGAATTACATGGTAGTTATATCACTGACAGATTCTTGTTTGTCACTGACAGTTTATTATTTAGGTTATCATGATGTTTTGCTATAAGTCAATCTTAGTCATAATACAAATGTCTATAGATTCATTATAAATATGTTTACTACCAATATGATAGAGAACGTTTATGAGTCTTAAGCAAAAAAGGTTTATTGCATAATCCAAAAGTTTTGGGTTATCGTATCCAAATTTTGAGAATATGATGTTAAGCTTTATAAGATTATTAAACCCAGGTAAGATATTGTCTCACTTTTGGGACCAAATTTTTATAACCTAAATAGAGGGTTTGGAGTGATAATAACGAGAATCGACCTTATCTAAGGTGGATAAGGATTATCCAAATATTGGAGAAGTATTAGGTCATTATGAATAAGCGTTCTAGTGATAGAAACAAATATTCTTCATTCATAGTTGACCTTATCCACATGCATTAATTATGCATTTAATATGGCAACTGTATTGTCTCTAGAATGGTTGTTTCATACCTTTGAATGGCTATTCCAACTAGATTGTTACTAAAACACCCTTTTCTATTAATGGAATGGTCATTCAATCTTGTACGTAAACATATGATTATTTGACTTTTGAAGAACTTTTTTGCAAACTTTTTGATTCTGAAACTATCGATCACATTCTAAGGAGTTCTAACAAATCCTTTATGCCTCTTATCGCTTCTTGGATTCATGCACATTGTGTGGATCATCTTAATATCATCCTAGCATAGATTGGAAAGTTATTAAGCCTTTAAATGCAAGTAAGTGTTTTCTGAACACTCTATGGTTGGCCATGCATATTATGTTTAATAATATGATCATGTAACTGTCTATAGATTAAGGTTACATTTGAGCCAAATCAAATTCAAATAAATATATGTTTATGTAGGATTTGTTCGTCAATAGGGTCAGATTGTATTCGCCAAACTTTTATATAGTGAAATTTGGGTTTGAAAGTTTGGTTCGTGTTCGGTTTGCTATTGTAGCAAAATAATTTATTTACTTATTTATAATTAATATAATTATTATTATTTATTAGAAATATTATGATTTATTAGAAATATTATGACTTATTAAAAACAAAAACAAATTTTGTTATAACTTATTGAAAACATAAATGTATTTATAATTTATTAAAAAATTTTTAATTTGAGTTTAGATTTGTATGGTTTATGTTTAGATTTGTTTTTAAAAAAATTTAATACTATAGTTTGGATTCGGATTTGAGTAGTTTGTTTCAGATTTATTCAAACTGAATTTAAAAATAAATTCAAATATGTTCAGTTTAAATCCAACCTTACTATAGATGAACATAATGTTCAAATTTTTAAAATTTTATTCTTTCATTGCATGTATGTTATTTTAAAAACAAAGGCATACATATCCCCCCTTCATCAGCTCTTACCATGCATGACTACAAATCATGTATAATGGAAAAACTGAACTAAATCATTTATTTTCAAACCTGACTTTATCGATAATCAATTTTAAACCCATTCAAACACATAACCATTGAAAATTTTCATGCAAATTGTAAAATATTCAATCTACTTCACTCAAAAGCACAATCACCGAAATTGAACATTCAAAATCTATAAAATCTTTATAAAAATAGTTAAATTTCAACATCATGAATAATTAAAACATAATGATGAGTAATTTGTTAACTTATTTTATCATTTTAATTGTGAAACTGAAACTATCAGATAAGTATAGTATAAAACTTGCAAACATATTAAATGAGTCAGGTAATGGCTAAATTTTATGTACAAATAGGCTAAAGGACATGTTCCCACCTATAGTTTGGTCCCAAGACAAATTCTTATCCGTCAAGTTTATAAAACCTGAAATTTCACCCGCTGATTGTTAAATTTAATGATTAATTGTAAAATTTTAACAGTCGATAGGCAATTTTGTCATTTTAGAGTTAAAATTTATAAAATTATAAAATAATATTTAAATATATATATAAATATATTAAAAATTTAAAAAAAATTAAATTTTAAAAAATAAAAAACCAATCATCGCCGTCGTGTCGACGGCAGTGCCCACTGCTAATAGCACTAGGTGGCTGTTCACAAGGGAGGCCAGATCTAGTTTCCATATTCGACGAAAGCGGACAAATCTGGTCGCCTCTCGTTTTGGTGGAGACAGCTAGATCTAGCCACCTCCACTAGAGAAAGGGGCCGAAAATGGTGGCTTTGGCCTTAACGACCGTTTTCAACCATTGTTTCAAGTGGAGGTGGCCAGATCTGACCACCTCCGTCAAATTGGAAGGTTAGATCTAGCCTTTCTTGGAACTAAGTGGTCGAAACAGCCACCTGGTGCCGACGATAGTGGTTGGCTTTTATTTAAATATTTTTTCAAAATTTTATAAATTTTTTTTTATAATTTTTAATATATTTATATATATTTAAATATTATTTTATAATTTTATTATAAATTTTTATTTTTTTAGTAAAGATAATTTTGTTATTTTAAAAAATGGATTAATGAAATTGGATAAAAATTGGGTGAAACGTGAGTGGTTGGTTTTTTAAATGTTAAATGGTGGAAATTTGTTTTAGAAACTATGGGTGGGAACATGTCTATAAAATAACAATAACAAAGGGAGGGTCATGTTTATTGAAAAACCCTAGAACTGAAAACATAAAAAAACGATGCCGTATAGGAAAGGCTTTTCTATATAAATTTGAAACCCTAGTTCCTATTCTCTAACCCAAGTCGCCTCAGCAGCGTTCTCCAAGGAAAGATGGGTAGAGTCATTCGTGCCCAGCGTAAGGGTGCTGGTTCCGTCTTCAAGTCTCATACCCACCACCGCAAGGGGCCTGCCCAATTCCGCAGTCTCGATTTCGGGGAACGCAATGGCTATCTCAAGGGTGTGATCACTGATATCATCCACGATCCTGGGCGTGGCGCCCCTCTTGCCCGAGTCACTTTTCGCCATCCATTTAGATACATGAAACAGAAGGAGCTGTTCATTGCTGCTGAGGGTATTTACACTGGGCAGTTTGTATACTGCGGCAAGAAGGCCACTCTTACGGTTGGAAATGTGTTACCTGTTAGATCTATCCCTGAAGGTGCTGTTGTTTGTAACGTTGAGCATCACGTCGGTGACCGTGGGGTCTTTGCTCGATCTTCTGGTGATTACGCTGTCATCATCAGTCATAACCCAGATGAGGACACCACCAGGTCTATTATATATTTTTTCATTAATTGTTTTATCGGTGTATATATTGGGTTGTTATCTGTGATTTTTTTATGAGCTGGTGTTAATATGGTGGGTGATGATATTTGAGGATAATCTTAAAAATTGCTAATTACACTCTGTATTAAAGTTTTAGTGAATATTGTTGACCTTTGTTGGTTACTGATATCCATTTCATTTCATAATACGGAAACTTGATTTGTTAACGTTTCTTGTAGTCCTTCATCATAGAGCTCTCGTTAGTGAATTTTGTCACAAGGGCTAGAGACTTGAGTGTAATGACATTTCATAAAGTTCTAGTAAGGAAGGTTTTTTTTTTCTATCAAATTTGTTGGAATGGTTGAGCAGTATTTATGTGGCCTTACGTTGCAATATCTTTTGAGGTTGGGATTCACTGTATCTGTTGCACTGTTATGTATGAATAGGATTCTGGATCTCTATGTTTTCGATGAAGTCTTTTGGAATTTCTGTGTAAAAAGTAATTATTGATTTCTTTTTTCTCATTAAATCGATGATTGATTTGTACAGGATTAAGCTTCCATCTGGTGCCAAGAAGATTGTTCCAAGTGGGTGCAGAGCCATGATTGGGCAGGTTGCTGGTGGTGGAAGGACTGAGAAGCCTCTTCTCAAAGCTGGAAATGCCTACCACAAATTTAGAGTGAAGAGGAACTGCTGGCCTAAGGTACGCGGTGTGGCAATGAACCCAGTGGAGCATCCTCATGGAGGAGGTAACCACCAGCACATTGGACATGCCAGCACAGTCAGGCGTGATGCACCTCCCGGCCAGAAGGTTGGTCTCATTGCTGCAAGGAGGACTGGTCGTCTCAGAGGACAAGCTGCTGCAACTGCTGCCAAGGCTGATAAAGCCTAGTTTTCTGAGTTTTATTTTCTGCTCTCTATCCATAATCTGTTATCAATGTTCTATCAGAGGTTGTTTAGCACATTTTACAGTAGGAAGTTTTGTTCAGGTTTGAATATTACAATGGTTTTCTTTAATTACATTGGTTTTTAATTTAGATTATGGTGATTTTTCTAATCTTATAATGTGTTTATGGATGATTCTGATATGAAATGTTTGGTATGGACTATGGGTGATGAATGATATTCATTGTAGGTCTTATCTTTCTTGTTAGGCTGTTTAGAATTGATAAGATTACATGATTTCTCTAGTGCTTCTTTTTAGTCATTACATGCTAAATTTCAGATAGATCAGCTCCTCTTATTGTTTATAGAAGCTATAAAATTTTGAGAAGCTTTTAGCCCTTCAAATCATTCAGTATGATTGATTTTGTTGATTTATATGATTATGGTAGTAAATTTAGTTGTATTATCCACATTGGTTCCAATTATGTAAATTGTAAATAAACAGTCTTTGTGTTGGCATTTAGCGTTTGCAGTTTATAGAACATGTATGTACTTGAAAAAGCACTGCATCTCCCTGCACCTTTCTACAACAAATATGGGGCTTCACTGCTTCTAGGGATACAGATCAAGTTTTTGATGGATAGGATGTAGTGACAGGTCTTTTCCCTTCTACAACTTATACAACAAGATCTTTATAATAGATCAATTAATAAGTAATTTTGGCACATTGTAATGCAATGTTTAGGATTTTATTAAAGGCACTAGCTACAAAAGTACCAATTAGAGACTTGATGATAATCTACTAGCTTGCCTTTCATCTGTAACTCACCCAAGTAAAAGGTAAATTTTTTTTTGTAAATGTAAAGAATCATCCGAAGGAAACAGGAGGAGGGGATGAGAATAAAAAAGATCCCTGCGTTTAGGATCTGATAATTTCCATCCTCAGCCAGGCTAGATAGGTCTAGGTGACTCAAAATGACTCAAATGCCCTTTTTCGTTAATTCTCTAAAACGATTCTTTTTCAGAGTAATCCTTTTTGCAAATTTATTTCCCACTTTGGTGGATCACTTTTTTAGAATTAATAATGATATAATTATGTACATAAATTTTCAAACAATAAATCAAATTACATTAAAATCCTTCCTTTTTCTTTTGTATATACACCTCTAATTACTTTTTTATGATAGATAATAAAGATGATTGACTAATTCTAATTGTTGGTATTATAATTCATCCTCAGCATGACCAACAATCGAAATATAGATTAATTCTTAAAATAAGATTTGTTTATTTTTTGATTATTTTAGAAAAAATGAACACTGAATAGATAGTGGAAGTAACTTCCCACAGTGTGCAAACATAATTCCACAATCAAGCGCGAAATGACTTTAATGCCCCATGCATATTAAATAGCCCCAAGTGTTGAACCTCAATCTCAGTCTGACCCGACCCAACTTGTTCATTCTTTCTGCCAATGACTCTTTCCGAGACAAATTTCTCTTTCCCTTGCTTGCTTTCGCTCATTATACTAACCGTTACATTGCCTGATAAGACATTCTCCATTCGATTTCCAGATCGGATCACAAATACCGTTCAGGACCAACCGGACCACCCCTTAAAATCAGCGGTTTTTGCCCTTGGCTGCTTCTGGAGATCTGAAGCCGTTTTCGGATGCTTAAACGGAGTCGTACGTACCACTGTTGGATACGCCGGTGGATCCAAAATCAACCCCGATTATCGAAGCTTGGGTGATCATGCTGAGTCCGTGCTGGTACTGTTTATTTTGATTGATCATCGGTACATCGCTTTCTTAAATTTTCTAATTATTTAAGTTTAAGACGATGTCGGGCTAAGGATCTATCTGTTTTTCTTTGAATAATATACGTTAACTTAGTCAAAATAGTGTGATACTTTTGATTCCAAGCTATTTAGTTATGATTATGATTTAATAGAAGCTACTTTTTGCCGATAACTATTCTGGGTTGTTGTGATGTGAAGTGAATGATATCATTTATGTTTCATTATGCAGAGTTTGTTTCAGTCCTTCGTAGAAGAGCTCTAGATTTTAAGATCCTGTCGGAATAGTTTATTTTTAAGTTATCATTTTGAAATTATTCTCTTTTGGGAGATCTTACACATTTTTAATCGATGGGTTATAAATTTCATAATATCATTTCATTTTGGTTTCTTTTCCAAGCTGCGTAAGCTTTCCTAGCATAAAATTAAGCATTGAGATTATTTCAAAATAATTAGCTTTAGAGTGAAGGCTCTTAATTCCTCTTCAATACATCGACTGAAGTCTTTTGTTTCTTTGAAATCAACTTTGCTAGGGACAGTTGCTTAGTCTGGTAGAGAATATGCTACCTTCTAAAAACTCAAATCTAGTTAAATTTTAAACTGCTGACAGAATAAGACAAGGAAAATGCTATTGCTCATTAAATCATCAATGTATTGTTTTTTACACAACAACCATAATATTTGCCCTTCCTTCCCAGATTGGTTTTAGGGATACCATTTATTTACTAGATTTTTACTAGAGATGAAAAGTGTGTCATCAACTTTTAAACATCAATTCAGATTGTTGTGTTTTTATTTCATGCTAATTTTTGTGATGATTAATGTGGACATTATGGATGCTAGTTTATCTTAATATTCTCACAGGTTTTTTTTTTTTTTTTTTTTTT
Source organism: Anacardium occidentale (assembly GCA_026122585.1). Taxonomy (NCBI): domain Eukaryota; kingdom Viridiplantae; phylum Streptophyta; class Magnoliopsida; order Sapindales; family Anacardiaceae; genus Anacardium; species Anacardium occidentale. Next base: position 789,879 of record JAJEJH010000005.1, on the reverse strand, counting down.
TTTTTTTTTTGTGCTTATATTGCCAAATTCTTAACATCGCCTTAATAGATAAGAAGTAAAAGTAGTTGAATAGCTAATACCAATTTTTTAAAATTCTTACAACATAAATCAGGGCAGGTGATAAAATCACATCTTCCTCCATTTACGGTATGTGCAGCTTCTTTCAATTACTATGGTTCATCTTATATGTGTATGGAATTTTGTCTGATATGGTTTTTTGAATTCTGTAAAGGTTGAATACGATCCCAGGTTGATCACTTTTAGGCAACTTTTGGAAGTTTTTTGGTCAAGTCACGATTGTAGGCAAGTATTTGGACAAGGTCCTGACGTGGGTAATCAATACAGGTGAAAATGTTTGCAGTGAGCTGCTGTTTGCTCTTTCTCTCTCTCTCTCTCTCTCTCTCTCTCTCTCTCGCTATATATATATATATATATATACTGTTTTAATTAATTGCTATTTCTTCACTTTATTCCAAGGCCTTAGATTAGCTATAAACTATTACTTGTGAATAGGTCTATTATCTTCACAAATGGGACAGATGAGTCTAGATTGGCTGTACTTAGTAAAGAAAAAGAACAAATGAAGTCAAAGAGCAGCATAGTGGTTACTCAAATTCAAAAACTTGGTACTTTTTATCCTGCAGAGCCTGAACATCAGGTCTAGTATATCCTATTTTCGTATTATTGTTATTAATTTTAAAGAGCACAAGTAAACTATTCTTAGTGTATCTTAGTTTCTTGTTATTGTTATTATTTTTAAAAGCATAAGTCAACTATTCTTTGTTCTTTGTCCTTGCATTTTGTTTTCTGGGAAAAAAATTGGTGACTGTGAGATTGGTTTTGTTACTATAAAAACCTCATCAGCTTCAACTTATTGAAATGATACTATGTTATAATGGGGAGCTCGAAGTACATAATGATCTTGAATTGATTGAGCAAGAATAGCCTACTGTGATTCAGCTTGTATTTCCTGTAAAATTCTTGTCATTGTTGTAAGACAATAAATTGCACTTTCTGTTTTCATCAATATGGCAATGATGGGCATGCGATTTCTTTTGCAGCGTTACAGCCTAAGATGTTAAAGGATTTAATATCTTGTTTGTTTTAAAGTAAATCACAAATACTATTAGAAGGATATAACTTCTTTAGTTTTGTACAAATTTACGTGGTGATACAAATAAGCATTTTAAATACATATAAAAAATACTTTACACATTTGATTTAAAATCTTATGATATCTGTTCTGATCTTGCAGAAATTTGAGCTCAAACGAAATCCTTTCCTGCTTCAGCTGATGGGAAACTTACCAGAAGAGGAGCTTGAGAAATCAAGTGTGGCTGCAAAACTAAACAGCTATGCAGCAGAGCTTTGCCCTCCCAAGGTTCAAAAGCTGATCGATGTTAAGATCAATGATATAATTAGAAAAGGTTGGCCTGTTCTGAGAGATGTGTAGCAAGTCTGATATTAGAATTTGAGATCAACATGCGTTACATTTTACCAGATTAGTGAATTTCACTACTTTATAAAAACTATTATATCTTATCTATTTATAATATTCTTTTCAGATTTTAAATTTTTTAATTTATATTTTCCCAATATAAATAGTGATATTTATTTAATGGGCTTATATAATAAAATAGAATTGTTCATTAAGCCATAAACTAGGTGATAATAAATAAAAATTATATAAAATTAATTTTGAATAAAATAAATTGAGAGGGGGAAGTACGTTAAAGCCAAATATTGAAGTCTTTTTGAAACAAGCAGTCCAAAATGCCCTGGAATGACGCAATCCTGTCTTTGGTATTCTTCTCCTTGTTCTTCTTACTGCTTTTCCCCCCCAACATCCCAAACTTTTACTTAAGTTACAGACATTTCTTCTTATGAGGAGGCCGAAGAGGTGGGTGATGAGCTTCAAAGAGCAGGGAAACCAAATCCTAAATATTTGGCAGCACTAGCCATAGAACCAATAAAATCATGCGAGAAGTAAGGATTGGATTTATCTAATCTGTTGCCTATATCCAGGCGCAAGGATGACAAAGAGACGTGGCTTCCAAGTAAAAAGGAGTTCGTTGAGTCTGTGTAAAAATCAAAATAATTGTCGGTAGTTTCTATAGATTAGTCTATGGACAGGTTGATGGTATAATTTTTCTTAATCTGATTGTAACGGTGACTTATTCCGTAGCTCAAATTGGAGAACTTGTACTGCATTCTAGTATTTCAATCTGAGTTATTTTTTGGGTTCCAACGAATCCGGTATTAGAGCCAATTCGACATGACAACTAACCAGAAATTACTCGAAAGGTTGGAGTTTGAATTACAAGACGTGCCTGAGAGTTTGCAACAATCAACCATCGAAGCCGAGGAAACGCGAGTACAGATGCGATGCATGGAGGACAAATTGAAGGAAGTCCTTAACTGCTTATCTGGGTTTCGCATGTCTTGCGGAAAATCCATCCCAGCTCCATGATGAGAAAGGTTTTCCATCTCATGGAGGGTCAAACAAAGAATAAGTTTCTCATCACTTTAACCACACAAAGTTCATTGAAGTAGATTTTCCAAAATTTTCTGTAGTTGATTCGACCGATTGGCTAAGTCGAGCCTCTCAATACTTTGAAATTCAGGAAATAGGGGAGGAGCAAAAGGTAGATTTGACATCTTTCCACTTGAAGGGAGAAGCAAACCAATGGTGGCAATGGATTAAGAGGGTACAAAGAGGTGGAAAGACGAAGATTACTTGGGATGTATTTGAGCAAGAGTTCATGACCCGCTTTGACCCAACAGAGTATGAGTGCATTGACAAAGCACTATCCAAAGTAAAATAAACTGGAACTCTCAAGGAGTATCAACGTGAATTTGAGAGGTTGGCTAATAGAGTGGTGGATTGGCCCCAATCAGCTCTAGTTGGAAATTTTCTTGGAGGCTTACGTGATGACATAGCAGACGAAGTACGATGGTTATACCAAAGACACTAAAGCGAGGTTATCAGGGTAGCCAGAATGAAGGAAGATAAACTCATAAAGGAATTGAAGGCAGGCACAAGCTCCCCCACAAACACGATTTCTCCTAACTTCACCTCCCACGGTGGTTCCTTTAGCCCCAAAGGAAGTCAATGGCTCTCCGGTCAAGCGAATATTAAGGGAAGAAATGTAGCGAAGGAGAGGAAGAGGTCTGTGCTTTAACTACAATGATCGATTCACCCCCGACCATAAGTGGAAAACGCCACAACTATTCTTGATTGAAGGAGGAGAGGACGAGGAAAGTGAGGCCAGTAATAATTCGAGACAAATAATCAAAGAAATGGAGCAGGAGGGAATAAAGGAACAATCCAAGCTCACTCTCCATGCTTTCTCAAGATGGAAGGGACCATGCACCATGAACTTATAAGCACTCATAGGCAAACACCGAATTACAGTACTAGTAGATAGCGACTCTAGTCAAATTATTGTGAGCTACTGCATTACTAGACAACTACGCCTACTAGTAACTTCGACCGATAGCTTCCATGTGAAAATTGCAAATGGAGGCCAGCTACCCGGCCGCGAGACGAATGAAGTCGTACCGCTAGAGATTCGAGGTTTTTCTTTTGCTGTTACCTTATTTGCTCTTCCCTTACAAGTACTGGATGTTGTGTTGGGTGTATAGTGGATAGAAGAATTGGGTCATGTATTTTGCGATTGACATAAAATTTCTTTGAGATTTAACTGGAACTGGAAGTTTAGGGTTAAATTTAAATCAAATCAAACATAAACAAATATATATATTTATGTTCGATTCAATCGTTGGAGGGTTCAGTTTTGTATTCATCGAAATTTTATATAGTGAAGCGTGATTTCATATTCAATTCGTATTCGGTTTGTTACAGTAGTAAAACTTATTTATTTATATATAATAAATATATTTAAGTCAAACAACATGTGCCCATCCAAGGTTTCCATAAATGACAAAATCTCACTCATGAAGTTTTAAAAACTCAATTACTCATCTGTTGACCAAAGTCAGTGGAATATTTTTATTTTTTTAAATAAAAATTAAAAAATAAGTTTTATGAAAATAATTGAAATATAAAATAATGTAAAATAATATTATAATAATAATAAATATTTAATAAATCAATAAAAATTAAATAAATTAAATAAAAATTTAAAATAGTAGTCATCATTATCAGTAGCGTCACTAACAGCAGTAATTATCGTTAACCTAATCAGGTGACTGAAAATGACTACCTGATTATATTAGCAGTTGAATCTAATTGTTTCGATGGTGGAGATAGCCAAATCTGGGTGCAAAAAGTCTAGTGGAGATGGTCAGACTAAAATGGCTGGAAATGAATGATTTCAAACATTTTAGTTGTTTCCGACCTTCTCCGATGGCAGAGGCGGCCAGATATAACTATCTTCGTCAGATTTTTTATAGCCAAATTTCGTCATTAATGGAATTAGGTGATCGTTTCTCATCACTTGATTATGTCAATGGCGGCCACCGCTATCGACGACGCTGTTGATAAAGTATGACTGTTTTTTTTAAATTCTTATTTTATTTTTAAAAATTTTATTAATATTTTTATTATTTTATATTAAATTATATTTTGATATTAATATAAATTATTTTTATGAAGAGTATTTTGATCTTTTTAAAGAACAATGATGAGTACTTGGCAGTTTCAAATTTCATGGGTGAAACTTTGTCATTTAAGGAAACTTTGGGTGGGAATTTGTCGTTTGACCATATATTTATTATGATTTATTAGAAACATAAATATATTTATTATGACTTATGGAAAAAGTAAAGATATTTATAATTTATTAAAAAGTTATATTTCAAGTATAGAATTAAAATATTTTTAATTTGAGTTTGAATTTATATTTGTATTTAGTTTGTATGATTTGTGTTTGGGTTTATTTTAAAAAAATTTTAATACCATAGTATCTAGATTTGAATTGTTTGTTTTAAACTTATTTGAATTGAATTTTAAAATAAACATGAACATATTCAATTTAAATCCAACTCTAGTATTAGGTATTTCATAGTCAAAATAAGCTCTCTTTAGTGGCAGTTACTATGCAATCACTTGAGAAAGAAATTAATCATGTTGAAACCATGGTAAGGATCTCAAATACACTCTTTTTGTTGACTTTGAAGCCTTTCGACAAGAGATTCTTTCATTGCAAGAAGAAGTTGCAAAATGGCACAACAAGTTGGATAAAGTTAAAAGCAATTAAACATTTTGCAAAATAGCAGTCATGCAAGGAAAGATAATTGCTGCTTCATCAACTTTAGCCCACTCCAAGTCAAAAGTCCCTAAACCAAAATTGTATTAGGGCATGAGGAATGCCAAGGAGATTGACTATTTCCTCTGGAGTCTCGAACAGCACTTTCAAGCTGTCAAGGTCAAAGAAGACGCGAATAGATTCAACCATTCTAGTTTGTATCACCATTATGGTTGCGTTAAAAATGTAGAGAAATGGAGAAAGGCAACAATAATATCAAATCTTGCAACGAGTTCAAGGTGAACTCAAGTGATAGTTTTATCCTAAAAATGTAGAGTATGAAGTACGAGTCAAATTGCATTGTCTCACACATAAAGGTTGTGTAAAAGACTACATAAAAGAATTCTTAGAATTACTATTGAAAATGAATGACGTTTCTAAGGAGGCACTATTTCCTTTGTGGATAGACCACAACCATGGGCAAAAATGGTAATTCAATGAAAGGGGCCCAAGACATGTATATAACCATGGTTATCGTCGAATCTCTCATAGAGTTCAGGAAACTTAAGAAACATAGGGACCACTTGAACCACAAAGGAAAAAGGAAAGGAGACCGTGATTTGAAAATTTCAAAGAACCCTCTTAAAATTAAAAAAAAAAATGCCCCAATGTTTTTTTTGAAATTTACGAAACTCTTAAAATTTTTAAAACGATATATTTTACTCTAAATATATATTATTTTATCCAAATATATGTTAGAAGTGTATTTGGGATATAGATATTATTTTTTAAACATACAAGCGTAAATAGATAATTTTCTTATCTTATTTTAAAATTATTATATTCATTCATATATTTTAAAAAATATATTATAACTTTAATAATTTTTAATAAAATATTTGCACTCCCTAATTTATTATGCTTTGGGCGTATAATTATCATTTTTAAAACAATTAAGGAACATACTAAAAATTTAAAATTTTTAAAAGCACACCAACATTTTTAACATTTCAAAAAGACCCTAAAAATTTTCAAATTTCAAAAACACACCTAAAATTTTTTTAAAATTTAAAATCACCCCTCTTTTTTAAATTTCAAAAAACCCAATAAATTTTAAAAATTAAATATAACCCAACTATATAATATTTATGATTGAATCCTATCTATATCTATTTTAATTAATATAAAATAAAGTAAAAAACATGTAATAAAATTTTAAGATTAAAATACTATTTAATTTGAAGATATTTTTATCTTTTTCAATAATTTTATAAAAAATTTATTAGACAGGTGGGAATTTAGTTTTTCTAAACCTAGCAGATAAGATTTTGTTATTTCAACAAATATTGGGTGAGAATAAGCCTTTTAACCTTCCATTTAACTGAATCAGTGAAAGAAATTTTGCCAAAGTTTTGTTACTTATTTATAACTGGAATTGCTTTTTCCCAGTAAATTTAATCTGAATTCTGTTCTTACTTTTATCGGCATGTTATTTGAAGTTTGTTCTTATTAGATAGTTCTTGCAGTTTTACTGAGGGAAATTTTGTTGAAAGTGATACTTAAAAGGGTTTTTTTGTTAATTTATATTAATATAGTCATCCATTCAAAAAATGCTAGAGATTCTAAATAACTCATTTGTTACATTTACAGTTAATAAAAATTTTGATAAATTAATAAGAATTGAAAGTTTTGCTAAAAAGATGATTTATACAAAAAAAAACCTATTGTTTTTTCTTTGATATATTTGTTAGTTAAATTATCATTGATCTTGCTAGTTATTTGATTGATAATTAAAAAAGTTATCTATTTAATTTATGTTATTAAAAATCCATTACATAAACGAATGAGAAATAAGTTATTGAATATCTATTTAACTATATATATATTAAGTGAGATCTAGTCAATCTAATAACTAACAAGATCATAAGATCTAGTCAATATCTCTCTTAACCAAAGTGAGCTATTCTATTCAATTAGAGAGACATTAAAGCTATCATGCATGTAATGACCCAAGGGGTAGATTTGTCATTTTAGGAAAGTTCAGGGGGTAGAAGAGTCATTTTAGAAGTCCTTTGGGGCTTAGTTTCTGTTTTTGCGCAAGGGTGGGTGGAAATGGCTATTTTCCATCGCACACACGACTGTGTGCCTAGGACACACGACCGTGTGTCTGCCCTTTTAGCCGTGTATATGTTTATTTCTTCAGTTGCACAGTTCCCAGCTTATTTCCAGTTTCCAGCTTATTTCTCTTCTTCTTCCTCAGCTCCAGTGAACCCTAGAGTTCCAGAAAGAGATCCCCCAGCAGCCCAGCTTAAGATTAGAGATCCAGAAGCTTTCAGGGAGAGAGATAGAGCTTCCATGGCGCGAGGTAAGTGTTTTCCTTACCTCTCTCGCTGTTTTCAGAACATGCTTTGCTGTTTCCAGCTTATATGAACTTTATGTGTGCTTGTTTGAGTTGTTTCCAGGATGTTTGAGCTGTGAGATGATGCATGATTTGATGATTGAATGGCTTTCTATGTTTATATGTGTATATGTTTATATGCATGAGATATATGTTTCATTTATGATGATTGGCGTGTTTGAGATGATGAAATAATGATTAATTACGTGCTAGCAGCAGTAGAAAGTGTTTATGTTTGATGATTTAGAGTGTGGAAGTATTGGTGTGAGAATTTCTGGATTTTCAGACGCTATCTACAGAATCTGGGTTGAGCACACGACCATGCATCCCTGATGCACGCCCGTGTGGCCTCAATTCTGCATGGGACACGGCCGTGCAGGCTGGCTGTGTGCGTATGAAAACCCAGACACAAGCCCGTGTGCCCGAGTACACACGCTCGTGTGCTTTCCCCCAATTCCACACGCCCGTGTATGTTGAGACACGGGAAGAAGGAGAAGGCAGCCACACGCCCGTGTGCCTCAGTTTGCGCCACACGCCCGTGTGTCCAGCCAAAGTTTCATGAAATTATTCCAAAACCTTGCACGTCCAGCAGCACGATGAGCACACGGTCCCGTGTGCCTTGACACACGCCCGTGCGCCCAAAGACACACGCCCGTGCACCTAAGGAAAATCAGAAAAAGTAATTAAAAGAGTAATTAAGCTACTCTAAGTCATTCCTAAGCACACAGAACTTAGAAATAACATCAGAAATCAGCATATCATGCATGATTATCAACATTTAGCACGACATGTCATATCAGATGTTTTCAGACTGGATCCAAGGATCTAACAGTATGATTTTCAGATATACATATATGATTTTTCATATATCAGATAGGGATGGATACGAGGGGGCGCCTGTGAGTTAGCACACCCGCTAGAGAGGGAAACCAGCGTCCGCTAGAGAGGACATGGTCACCGACCAAGCTCGTTAGAGAGAGTGCTGGTTGTGCATCAGTAGATTCAGTAGGACCTTGAACTCACACGGCCAGGGTGTCGAATCTCTGTATTCATCAGTCTGGCCAACATAACAGATTTTCAGATATTTACAGTACTTTCTGATACAGTTTTTAGCATATACTATACATATATATTCAAGATTTTTGAATCACAGTTTTATTATCAGAAAGAGTTTCAGACAAGACAGTTTTTCAGAAAAACAAGCCTGAGGGCAAGTTTTTACAGTTTTCAGCATACATGACATCAGCATATACATTTTATTGTCATGTACAACATCTCATGAGAAACAGATGAGAATCAGAACAGTAACAGAACAGAACAGAAATATATTCTTCAGAATTCAGTAAGAAATAATTCAGGAAATGGATATACTTCGGTATATCATGAGAATCAGAATAAGAAAACTGTTCAGCAGAATCTCCTACATGACGAGTCACGTAGTCAGTAGTTTTGACCTACGAGTGTTTGTGTTTGGAAACGCTTGCTGAGTGACTTTGTCACTCACTCCCTTCTCTGTTTCCTTTTGCAGGTCAGTGATTCGTGGTTGAGCTGGAGCGAGACTGCTGCAAGATTTTGGGGATGTGGCTCGGCAGCAGCAAATAGCATGTTGGCTCGCATGCTTTTACTTTCTCATGTATATATATGTGTGTATTATATTTTTATATACACTGTATGACTAGTATGTTTATACATGAGCAGTCTGGGTTTTCACGCTTACGTTTCAGTATGTCTTATTACTGAATTATATTTTCAGTTTCTTTTATAAAAAAAAATTTTATTTCAGCAGCAGTAGCAGGGTTTTTACTGTAGAGGTCTCCGTCTCAGGTATATTTTATTATTATCTACAGTATTTTCCACAGTGCACAGTAACCTGGGGCGAGGGTCGCTACAATGCAAAGATTTCTATTCATAAAAAATAAAAAATAATTATTGTAATATAAGTTTTGGATTTTTTATAATCCATGTCTTGCTATTTTTTATTTAGCCTAAATTTGGGAGGTAATACGTACTGTGTACGTCCTTACTCTATCTAGGTAGGATGAAAACTTTAAATGAAAAGCAAAGACAAAGATTCATACTAATCTAAAGAAATTGATCCTGAAATTTTAGTAAAACTAAAAGAGCACCTCATTTGTGAATGAATAATCAAAACCTCAACATATTATTCTAGAAGGTTGAATTTTGAGTAACAATACCTTTGTAGCAGCATTTTGCGCAGGTATCATGGCGGATCAGACACCTTTTAGTTCTCTTCATACTTAACCTTTGATGAGCACTGATTCGGATTCGAACAAAGGATCAGATATGGTAGGAAATACGCATAAAAATGTAAGTACGAGCAATGCAGTTTGTGTTTTTTTTTACATGCATTTAATATTGTACTGTAGACTACGAATACACAATTACTACAAATTTCGAACTGTTCATTATTTGTGATAACATTACGACAAACCGACCACGTTGAACCATTATCTTATTTCATGCCTGATGGTCCATGATCGCCGATAGAGAAAAGAGAATCCCATTCTTCATCTTCTTCTTTTTGATGTTGACCACTTGCATTTGACTGTTTATAAGGAATAAAAAAAAGTTACATTACATTAAATATTCTATGATACAGGTGCATATATGTAGGAAATTGAGTAAAATTTTAACTAACAGAAGATCGTCTTAGAAGATAGAACTACTTACTGAAGGTGTGATCATCAAGTTAGCCATTTGTTCTTCAAGATTATACCTTTGCTCTTTCAACATATCTGTGGTATATTCGGATAACACTTCACTAGCACACGAAGCCTTTGAAGAAAATCGATGGTTTAGTTGGATTTTCCCGCGTAATAGAAGTACTTGAGAACTGATTCCCTTTGCTAAGCCGTTGATATTCTGCTTTTTGTTAACCTGTTACAGTATTACAATGTCTATTAAAGAAAGGCTTCTTTAGGAAAATCCTATATCGTATGTACATGAGTTAGGGCTCCTTATTTTTTATAGAAACGCACAAGCAAAATTCTTCCTAAATTTGTCAGACATTGTATAAACATAATAAGCCCTTGAGCACGTATAATTAAAATTAGCCTTTGCACTTAGTTAAACGATTATTTACTTGAATGAAAACTTCAATCATAAGGGACGAATGTATCCAAAAATGTTACTAAAAAATATCCTTGAAAGGCGAAGACTTTAAATGAAAAACAAAGCCAAAAATTGGTACACATCCGAGGAACTGATCATGAAATTTAAGTAAAACCAAAACAGCGCCTCATCGTGAAATAATATACGATACCTCCCTGGCAGCATTTTGTGCATCACGCTCCATACCTTGAAGGTCCAGGCACCTTTTGGTTCTCTTCATGATTAAACCTTTGAAAAATTATCAAGATCCGAACAAAGAATGAGATACTGTAGGAAATAATATACGTCAGCTTTTTACTTACGCATGAGTTACAGTGTGATTTTTGTCCATTAAGAGTGAGATTTTTAGTCTTTTGTTTCCCAAAGGTTGCTGGGTTTGGTATCCTTTGATAATATGGTGTAGGTACAGTCTAATATATGATTCATTTCCTCGTATCTGGAAGCCTGATCCCATTTCCACCTGGTACACTCAATCCAGCGGTTCAAATTTTACATCTAAATGAGATGACTTTTCAGGTAAAAACCTAGGGGACTTTCGATTTTTAATAAGGTTGTCTCATCATATTTGCAGATTTGTTTCATCATCACATCTCAAGTTTTTAACATTATTTTTTTTCTTTTATGAAAAAAATTCCAATATATTTATCTTAACTTTAAGGCTATTCAAGTGTAAGATCCAACATTTATACTTAGAATATGTCTCAAAATATGTGAATATTAACTCTTAAATCATGCATCAGCAGGAGAGTTTTCCACTATAAATAAATGATAGACAAGTACTAATATTTATATAAAAGAACATGGTCAATGCCACATACATCAAATTTAATAAATAACAATACAGCACAAAAAATCTGTTAGACAAGTATTATACTTTACAATATTCACTTGAAATAATTGATCTTAAGGATATTATCTTTTACTAGTATGTCATCCAAATATTAATATTTTAAGAGAGATAAGTTAATAGTAACACTATAAACTAATTAAACTACAATATATTGTCAAACGTGAAGAAAGAAAACTAAACTCAATTAAAGACAAAAAAAAAAATGAGTAAAAGGAAGAAGGCATGCACCTTGTGATTTCAAGAAACTAGGGAAGCTGAAGAGTCGGAAGAGCTAAAGAACAGTAGAAATGAAAGATTGAAGAACGACAAAGAAAGTTGGAGAAAGAAGCTGTTGAAGCTTTCTCTCTCCCCACGATTAGTTTGAAATAAAAACTAAATAGTGTCTATTTGAGCTTCACCAATGAAATGAACTTGGATTGCGTTTATAAATTTTCACAGAAAAAGAAAGTAAAAATTGAATATTAAAAATAAGTGAAAATGTTTTTGCCCTAAAAAGGTTTTGTTCGTGGACAGGTTTCGACCACAGTAGAGGTTAGCGATCAACGGGGCCAATGCTACAAAGATGGAGAAGAGGACACATCAGAAAAATATTGTACACTAGCAGATAGATAATTAAATAAAGAGATAGCCCAGTGACCGTCTGGTAATTAACGGTCCTCTCTTGTGGTTCTCAACGCTCCTCACGTACTAGTTTAACATGTAGCGAGTTACTCTGACACTTCATTTTCTTGCCACTGCAGTGACACATCTTATCATCGCTGTGTTTCCTTACCTTTGCTTCACGAACTTTTTCACTGCAGGTAAATTTTTTTTTTTTATTTGATAATATCGTTTGTATTTGCTGGACGTTAATTTTATCTTATTTTAGGGTAATTAATTTTTTTTCCAACTGGGTATATGGTGATTACTGATTCTGGATATTGTTTGTGAGAGATAAGAGTGTGAGTCATTGGCTTGTTTCAAGAAATTAGAGAAGACTAAGACGACATCCTTTAGTGTCAATTCGTGTGAAACCATACCCATTGTTTCTATTCAACTTTCTTTTGTATTTGTATCTGTAGCACATGCTGAATGTCAATTTTTCTTCCCCTTCTTTTATCAATTGCCCTGGTTATGAGTGCGACTCTGATTATATAGGTGAAACGTATATAATCGTATAGGGGGTATTAATTAAGTTACAGAAAACAGAACCTTCTCTTCTAGATTTCAGGTAAATGAATGACGAGACTTGATTTTGGCTGCTTAAATCACGCCTGTTTTGGTTCCATTATATTTAGAGTTGTGTCTTTCTAAATTAAGTTGGAATTCAAAAGATTAGCTTTTCTTTCATCAACTTTTTCTTTGAGACCCTAATTTCATTATATTTTTATTTCACATCATTAAACATAAAAGATATAAGATTTTAGCATTATCAGATTAAGATATAGGTCATTAAAGTTTATGTTTAGAATATAAAAAAAGAGCAAGCCCCAACTCATTATAAAATAGTATTTTTATCAGTTAAAATTCTAATACAAGTGAATTATTAAATTATATTTCTTTAGCAATACAGTAACTATAAGTCAATGATATAAAAACTTTATATATCTATAAATGATCTAAATATGCCAAATTATAATTTAATATTATAATTTTTGATAAAAACACACGAAAGAGCGATAATTACCCATATATGTTTTCAACAAAATAGCCACTCTATCTGATTGATATAAAAATTATATATACTTAAAAATGATTCAAATATATCCAATTATGATTTAATGTTATAATTCTTAATAAAAACACACAAATGAGTGATAATTATCATGTGTTTTTAGTAAAATAGTAACTATATATCGATGATGTGACAACTGTATATATATATAAAAATAATCCAATATGTTAAATTATGATTTAATGTTATATTCTTGGATAAATATCTAATTACATGACTAAAATTTTTATAATTATTAAATTTTATATATAATAAATAAATTTATAGTTTAATATCATAAATATTCTTGAATCAATGTTAATTTTTGGCCTATATAATATGATTGTATGTTTATAATATGAAATGAAATGAGACGTGCCAGTGCCTTAATCCCTATATATTTTTTTAGCACACTTATGGGTAATTTTATGCGTGAAATTTTTTTAAATATTCACATTAATTGTCATAAAACCTGCTGAAGTTGACACTGTTTGGCGCCGACGTTGAAACTGACCTCTACTTTGGCGGGTGTCGGCCAGATTCCGACAAACGTAGCGGTCAACATATTAAAAGGAGTTCAATACGGGACGAAGAATTGACAAATCAATACGGGAATGGGATGCCATGGCAGATTCATGGAATCTCAGATCACGGAAGACATTTATTTGCTTGAGGGGACTTTAATTTTTTTGTTTTTATTATCCCCATTTACAGCTCATAATTTTTTATATGATCCATTAACCCAGCACGATATTAAAAAATAATAATAACCCCAATTAAAATAAAGAATCAATTGGATATAATCAAAAGTAATAGAAGTACTCTTTTTTTTTTTTTTCCAATCAACAAGTATTTAAAAAACATGTAAAATATAAATAATATATTTTGTACCATAATAATATAATAATTCAGTATAGCTTTTACGTATATTAATCAGATCATTATTTATCTCTAGTGATTTTCATTATTTTAATCATTAAAACAAGTTCATTGGTTACAAATAATGAAGATTTGATTTTAAATATCAGATAATTTAAATTAATTATTTGATTTTTTTGTAAAACTTTATTTTAACTGCAAAATAATTTAAAAAGATTATTCTTATAATTATAATAAAAATAGATAATATTAATGATACATTTCATCAATATTTTTTTTGTGTGATTAAAAGAAATATAATAATAAGACAAAGATTTTTTATACAAGTAACATTTTTTTTATAAACAATATTTTTTTATAAAAATATTGATTAATAAGGTATATAGAAATATTTTTTTTCTTAGATATAATTACATTGTAAAGATTTTTCCATAATTTTTAGAAAAATTTTTAATTAAAATAATTTCAATTTCATAAAATTAATTTGTTACAATTACATTCTAACACTATGACATTATATGTGATCTTGGTTAGAATAATACTGAAATTGCAAACGTTTCTATAATAACCATTATATATGAATATAGAGTTTTTATAATCATATAACAAGTATTGATTCTCTTATCATGATTATAACTATATTAAGAAAATTTATCTACTTTTTGAATAAAATGAATTATGAAAAAGAAAAGGCTATTTTATTAAAGAGAATTTGATTACATGCGTATGACAATTGGCTTTAAGGCATTTACTCTTACAATTTTCCACTTGAATTATAGCTAATTAGTCATTAGTCCAATGCCAAATGATACTACATGTTTATCATGCTTATGTAACGATAAAGGTTCTCGAATGGGTTCATTAATTTGTGATATGTGTCTAGTGTACTAATACACACATCTTTATGCTAAATGATCTCCTTGATTAAGTGAAATAATTTATGTATATTCTTGAATCTATAGTGAGATCGTGGCTCTTTCACCTATTCTAATATTTCATTGTTATCGCAATAAAGCTCTATAGGGTCAATTACAATAGGACCACCCCAAGTTTAGTTATAAATTTCTTAATCCTAATTGCTTCTTTGGCCTCATTGAACAAAGTGATTTACTGTGAATCTATTGTAGAATTTGCCCTTATAGCTTACTACACCATCATGCAAATTGAAAATAAATCTAGATTGTAATTTAAAATCATCTTTATATATTTGAAAACTACTATCATTGTATCATTTCACCGTGAATTCTTATTCTCATTTATAAATTAAGAAAACATCTTTAATCCTTTTTAGGTATTGATTTTTTTAAAATTGTCTGTTAATTCCTATTTAGATTTGATTGATAGTTAACACTCAAGGTATATAAGACTTCAATATTAGCACATATCATGAAACACATGATCAATCCAATTGCAGATGGATATAAGATTCTACTCATCTTATCTCTCTCTTCTTGTCTTTGGAAACACATTTTTTTTGGAGAGAAATACATCCTAAGACACAGGAAGAAATCCCTTCTTAGATTCTTCTATAACGAATTTTTTCAATACTTTGTCTATATATATACTTTAACTTAGTATAAGTAGCTTACATGATTTATCTTATTGGATCTTTATGCCTATGATGTAAGCTATTTATTCTAATCCTTTCATGGAAAAGCACTTGGATAACTAAATGCAATTGAACTCCCACTGACCTTATTCTATACATAAAGCTTGTCTTTATTTTGTATGAATTTGAATTCCATTACGACTTCCTCAAAACAAAATTTTCAACTCCTCAAAGCTTGTTTGAGTACATAAATGAACCTTTATAACTTACATACCTTATTTGTTTGTCTATTGAGAATCAATTCTCTTTTTTAAAAGACACTAAATCGAGCATTGAAGATTTTTTGCTCTTTCAGGTGGTAAAAGTAGTATCATTTAGTTTTCTTAGAATATTTAGGATAACGAATGGGTGTGCATAAACCATACATAGTTGTGTATACAACTTGGCTCTTATCTATTTCACAATTATATTTATCGAATTTGGATGAAGTCAACTTCTCACAATTCCATTCTACTTTATCCCTTTATGGGTTGTTACATTTTGGTCCTTCAAGCATAAAAACTTATATTTTAAGTCTAATGATTTTATAACACTCAAAATCAATAATTTGTATATTAGACCTGATTCATTTTGAACAACCTAAGGCCTCTAAAACCTTGATCTACCTATGTTATATGTGACATTTAGACTTTTTGTCATATTGGTAATGTACATATTTTTATTGAATCTACAATCCAAAAGCCATTTGTACACAGATAAAGATTAACCTTTAACAAGACATCATGGTCCCCTGATTAACGAAGTATCAACTATTGATTTTTATTTGTCAATAATACAGTTACTATACAATTTGAATCATTTTTTTATATGATATCTCTTTGAGGTTGAAATATATATTTAGTGTGTACCTCAAGGAATCCTCGATATACATTGACGAACTTATGTATCAATGATTGAAAGGTATTAGGTCGAGCAACAACTTAATCCCACTGTGGCCATATATTTCAATGGTTATTGATGTTTGTTAATAGATCTAAAAGAAATATCAACTCTTATGCTTGAGAGAAATGAATTTTTTATTGATCCATTATAGATTTTTTATATCTCTCAATATGCCTAGGGCTAGATTCAAGTCAAATTAAATACAAACAAATTTATGTTCATATTTGATTCATTTCTTGTAGGTTTGATTCTTGTTTGGATTCGTATTTATCAAAATTTTTATAATGAAGTTCAAATTTGAAAGTTAGATTTTCATTCGATTCGTATTCATGTTCGTATTTATATTTTATAAAAAATTTATATATAATTAAAAAATTTTAATTTAAGTTTGGATTTGTGTTTGTGTTTGGTTCATATGGTTCATGGTCGAATTTATGTTCATAAATTTTTAGAACCATAATTTAGGTTTGTGTCCGTGTTTAGAGTTAAGTAGTTTGTTTTAAATTTGTTCAAATCAAACCTAAAAACGAATCTTAACATATTCAGTTTGAATCAAACTCTAAATATGCCTAATCACCATTATTCTAAAAATCATTTCTTAAGGATTATGTTAGGTTGGTGTTAAGTCATATAGATGCTTGTAAAAGATGTTTTAGTGACCTAAAGTCAAAAGATCATATATACTACCATTTATTAAAATATATGTGTCATAGATACTAGGATAACTATCTATATGAGATCCTCTTAGTGGGTCAATTCATTGAACACATCTACACAACATACATCCATATGTTATACCAAGTTATTGGTAAACAACTTTGATATATAAAAATTGTTATCAACTTTTAATGAAATCATTTAACACTATATATGATAATCATAATCGTGTTATATGTGCTACTAGTTAAGATAATATTGAGATTATATATATTTCTAAAATAAACACTGTATGTGAACATAAACTTCTCATGATCATATAACATGCACTGATTCACTTATGACAATTCAATTATTACAAGGACATTTATCTACTTTTTATAATAAAAATGATTATGATAAAGAAAAATCTATTTTATTGATGAAAATTTGATTATGTAACATCTCAAGGTTAGAAATGTCTTTTCGGCTAAAAATTAGGGTTAAAAATGAAAATTTATAATAGAATTGGATTTGAGAGAGTTTAGGGATGAAATCGTTATTTTTTAGAGTTTGTGTGGCTTGTACATGATTCTTCTTGGGAGATTTTTTTCATGTAAAGCATAGAAAATAAAGATTTTTTATTTTCTCTCATGCACGATTGTGCACCATTAAGACGCATAACCGTGCATGTCTGTAAAGGAAGAGAGACGCCAACTTAATGTATTCCTCACCTATTTCTAATTCATCTTCACCCAAAATTTTCCTTTTATTTTCATAGAATCCCAACCCTAGGGGAGAGAATCGGTAGCAAAAAGCTTTCAATCCAACTAGAGAATAAAAATTTTACTTAGAAAAGAGAAGAAATCAGCAATGACAAGAGATAAGTATTTTTTTGCCTCTTTCCTTAGTTTCCAAGCATGGGTTTGCTGAGTTTTTGAGATATGATAATGTTTTTAGCATGTTTAATGAATGACAAATCCATACCCTCCAATTTTTAAAAATCTAAACACTCATCTATTAGTCAAAGTCAACAGTTAAATTTAATGGTCAATTGTTAAATTTTGATGGTTAAAAGGGTTTTTTTGTTCTTTTAATAAAAAGAATTTTAAAAAATATTAAAATAATGACAAAATAAATTTTAAAATTTTAAAAATATATAAAGTAATTTTAAAAAGTTAAATTTTTTAATATTAAAAATTAAAAAAAATAAAAAACAATAACTACCATTGTCAGTTATGTTGCCAACTAAGGTGGCTTGTAAAAACCAAATTAGGTGGTTTTAGTTCAAGGGGCGGCTAGATTTAGCTACCTCGATTATATAAGATAATCAGATCTAACTGCTCCAATTTGGTGAAGATGACTAAATCTAGTTATCTCTGTCATCATTGATAGTCGGTAATGGCTAGAAATGGCAAGAACAACTTTTTTCAATTGTTATTGATCATCAATAATAATAGAAACAATTATATCTAATGACATTCGTCAAATCAGAGTGACTCATTTAATAAAAATAGCCAAATTTAATCGTTCTGTGAATTAAGTGACTATTTTTTATCACTTGTTATAACTTTTGTCAATTATCACTACTAACGATGGTGGTTGTTTTTTTTTTTAATTTTTTAAATTGCTTTTATTTTTTTATTATTTTATATTTTTTTATAATTTTTTGTAGTTTTAGTTGAAAGTATTTTGACTATTTTATAAATATGATGAAAGAATAAGATGAAAAATGTTTTATAGATGAATATTTAAATTTAAAAAAATTGGTAGATAAGAATTTATTGTTTAAAAAACTTAAGGGAGCGATTAAGCCCTTTCCCCTTTTTTATAAATATTTCAGGATTTTAATTTTATAAAATCTCAAAAAAGATGTGGGAGATTCCCGCTTTGTCCGCTGCATTATCGCTCGTGTGTCAGCCTGCATAGACTGCGTAAAGAGCATTGTCCGCCTGGGCTGTCCGCCAGGTGCATTGTGCCCAAATCGCTGGGGGCAAATGGAGCCCAAGGCCTGGTTGCGGGCACAAAGAGTTCCTGCTGGGCCCTTCTTTTATTTTTATTATTTATCTTTTTAGACAGGTTATACCCTAATCTATTTTCTGGAAATTACCTGACCCTTCCACTGATTCCATAAATTCTAAACATGTCATTCTGTTCGTCTCATCGAGCTGCACACTATGGTCATAATATCAAGTTAGACATATATATCAAGTAACTTGCACCCTCTTAAATTGAAAGTTGAGATAAATAGTTACAATGTTCATTCATGATCTCTGAATATGATTACTTTTTAAAATTCATTCTATTATGATTGAAACTTAAAAAGATTATAACTTTATAACTCGTTATTGGATTTGAGCATATATTTTATTATTGTAAAGCTCCTTCAATGAAGATTCCAATGACACCAAATGCAAAAATAAATATATATGCAACATATCAAAAGTTGTAAACAATTCGTAAGGGTTTTCAAAAAATTTTATCATAACATATTCATAATCATGTGATAAATAGACCCGAAAACACTTTAAAAATGCTTTGACATCGATATTGAAATAATTCATAATAACATG
The DNA here is from genome assembly GCA_026122585.1 of Anacardium occidentale. Classification (NCBI taxonomy): domain Eukaryota; kingdom Viridiplantae; phylum Streptophyta; class Magnoliopsida; order Sapindales; family Anacardiaceae; genus Anacardium; species Anacardium occidentale. The sequence goes on along the minus strand of JAJEJH010000005.1, from coordinate 770,017 downwards.
CAAAGAATAACATCATAAATACTGCACATCCAATGCTATAAGGTTGATAAAGTGTTTTACAATGCCTTACTGAATCTCCTATTAATCATAACCTAAAAATCTAGTAGGTAATTGCTTATATTCTACACTACTTATCACATAAAAACTTACCTCAATCTCCAAATTAATAGACAGCATAAGAGTAATACAAATTTATATTTATTCTCCCTTGTGTTATGGATTATGTAACACCCAAATGTAATATTCAAGGTTAATTTAGTCATTTAATATTTCATATGTGTTTGTGGATTGAGAATTAGCTAAATATTAGAAAATATGTGAATTTTGGATTATGTATGATTGTGTATAGGAGGTACCTGCCTATTCATTAGCTTACCATATAGATAACATAAATATTGTACCACATTGGATACTGTTATCTTTATATAAGGAATGTGTCCATGTTTTTGAGAGAATACTGTTATCTTTTATCTAATATTAAAGCATGCCCTTATTCCAATTAGAGAGAGAAAATTTTTATGGTTGAAAGCCAATTTCCAATGAGAGAAAAAAGTTTTTCTAATGGTTCTAGTACAAGGGCTTTTATTGAATTTTCAAGGTAGACATTCAAGTAAGTAGGAGATGGATTTCTTTTACATGTTTTATCTATTTTTATATGATAAATACCTAGTCGAGATTTTGGAAAGTATATTATATTGTTGGGTTAATGATATATTTAGAATAAGTGTATATGATGGGATTGCTGATGATACGATAGAGTAGGTTGTCATGGCTTAAAGAAATTTTCTTGTATATTCTGTTGAATAATTAGATCTATAGAAACAAGTAGGATGATTAATGGTGCTTTTCAAGTAGAATCTATGTATTTTATGGTAATATGTAAATCTTGGGTGTGGAAACATGTTATCTAATCAATTATTGTGACTTAAGACATATTAGATCTACAAAACTTTGGATCAATTGGTTTGTAGATTGTTTGAGATGTGAATGACATTATTTATGTTATAAAAGTAGTAGTATGGTTAGAGTAATAAAAAGATAGAAAAAAATCAGGCAAAATAGCCCAAATAGTCAAATCAAAATGCAATGAACAATTATGCCAAAACAACATGACCATACATGTATACGTAATTTAGCATTATGAACTAGTCTACGCTTATGCAAATAGAGTTATACATTGAATAGACTAGAATTTTGATTACTAGGAGACAATTGTACATAAGACCTATACATTTGTCTATGACATATAAGATTGTACGTGATGAATGTTTGTGCAAAAATGGTGTATGCAACTTTAATAATTATGAAATGACGATAGTACCCTAGGTAATGCATAATTAAGAATTAAAGATGATTTTGACTATGACAATAAAGTGTACAATCGTACATGAGTGATGCACAAACATACATGACAGTGTCCATGGATGATTATGAAAAGAAGTTTATGAATGTTCATGCAAAACCTTATACACACTTGTGCAAAGGAATGCATGATCTAGAATAGATAGAGGATAAACAAATGTGCATGGATTATGTACAATCATTTATAAAGATGTCCCACTAGATATATAAAAACTTATGTGATACGTTAAAGTACTAAGATGTGCCTACAAGAGAACAAAATAAGGCATAAAGAATAAAAGTATGTATAATAAATGAAAGTTATATAGAGCCTCAAGATAAGAATATTCATGAAGAGAATGAACTTAGAAAACATATCCTTGAGATGAGATAAAATATGAGATAATGAAAGGCATGTTTTTTGGTTGATTGTGAGGCCTAAATATCTCGAGACTGTACATGAGGAACATGAAGTTTCCATGGACTATGAGATATAATGCCACCCATGAATTATATGATATGTTTTTAATAAGGCTATTGAATAAAACATCTATTGACATAGGCTTTGACATGTAGATAGGGTTTTGAGATAGTTTGTGAATTGGTGTCTACTATTGTGTATATCAGGATTAAGGGTTTATTGATTGACGTTTAAAGTAGAACACCCCAAGACATAAAAAATTCATCGTTTGGTGTCTATCATATGACATGCTACGATCAAGAGTTTGTCGATTGGTAACCATAGTAGGATAAACCATAATATAGATAGTGTTTTAGTTGAGTCACATGGATAAGTTATTGAATCCCTACCTTAGCCTAGTCCAATCGATATAGAATAAAATGTATAAGAATGATAGATGAATCTCTTTTTACTATAACATTCCATGTTGTCCAAGATAGGATAAAAATGAATCTCAAATGAAGAGAGAGATTATGCTATGGAATATGAGATGAATTTTGAAAGGGGAATAGATATGACTTGATTGATGTAGGATAAATACTCTTTTGACACTCACATTTTTTTGTTTCATTTTATAGGTAAGAGATGATGTGGTAATGACAAGGCACTTGGTCAAAAATTAAGTATCATGATGGACTTTGTATTTATTAAAATGTCTTTGATTTATGTTTTATTTTCAAATAATGTTTTAGATTCTTTGAATTTGAAAAACACTTAATCATGATTCTTTTATGAATGTTGATTTAGCACTCATGCTTATTTTATGTGAAAGTCTTTTTATGAAAGACATTTTAGCCATTTTAAATTATATGGACGTTGAAATTACTATAAATGCATGTTATGGATGAGCATGAGTGATACTTTACTCTGAAGGGTAAAACTTTTGGAGTATTATAGTTGATATTAAAGTAAGATTTTAGGGACCTATGAGTCTAAGATAAAATATGTGTGTATTGAGATAAAAACAAGTTGCTCATGTTGTGTTTATCACCTCTATATGCCAACCATTATAAGTAATTCAAGTTTCTACAAGATATAATGATTATAAGATAACTAAACTATGAGTTTTACAAAATTTATATGAGGAGATCTATGAGGATTAATAAATATTCTTTAACAATAAACCCACTTAAGGTATAAGATTAAGAGACATTAGCCCCTACCTCATATGTTTGATTAAATACCATTGATGTTAGAAATCTGGTAAGAAAGTTGTTTAAGGAGCAAAGCAACGCTTTAAAAGATGTTAGTGAGTCAATAAAGGTATCATCAACATATGAGATTTTAAAGTGTACCTTATGAGACAGAGATAAAACATTAGCTATTGCTTAGATAAAATTACATCTGGTATAGGGCTTATTGAATTCACACCAATCCCCAAGATTTCTTAGCGTAAGTGATCCTACCTAAGTTGAAGAATGGGTAAAAGAAATAAAGAGTATCATTTTCCTCTCTAAGATTAGATATTCTAGTTGTATGTTCAAAGTGGATACAAGAGTTTGATAGAGAATGAACACTAAGACAATTGATATGACTAGTTTGAGCTAGGTTGAGTTTCAAAGATTTTTTGTTGTCAAGTACAAGATAACTTATATAACATATTATGACATAAAAGCTTATTAATTTGTAATAAGAGTTCAACAGAATGAAAGAATATGCCTCTTGGTTTAATTTTTTGGCTAGATATGCTTGAGCTCATATAACTTAAGGATGAATAGAAACATTCATTTATGGTCTCAATCTAAGGATAACTAAAGACATTATGATAGGTGCATAATCTCTACAGTTCTATAGTAAGACACTTAGTTGGGTATTGAAATAAGTTGTTTTTGTGAAGTAGATCAATGATAAGGGTTTGAAAATTCCTTCTAATGAATTAGGGTTGAAATCTTAGTAGCCTGTAGAGAGGTCAGTGAAGAGAAAAAAGGGTTTTCAATTGAAAATCAAGATGAGTTGAATGAATGACAAGAAGTAAAGAAAATATATGCACTTATATACCATAAATGTGAAAAATAACACAAGGGTGAATGCCTGATCGGGATATACTTCAAGTGTAGACAACTTACCCAATATGCTAGAAATTATACCATATCCTTAACTAGAGTAAAGAAAACAATGAGAGGTGCTAATGCAAGAGTCTACATTATTGCTTAAAGTCAAACAAAGGTCAATCCATCAGTAGTTATTAGTCAGTTGTTTTTTCATGGTTCCATTTTATATGTTTTGATTAATTTTGGAGCTAACATTGCTTTATTGCATATGGTATTTTTAATAGAATGGGATTGAGATCTGCTAAGCTAGCTTAGATATTTAAGATGGAATTGTATGATAGTGATAATGTGATTAGTGATGAAATGCTAATGAGGGAGCAATTATTATTAAGGAGACACAAACGTTGGTTAATCTAATTTTTTTTATAAGCTCAATTTTGACTTAATATTAGGGATGAATTTTTTGAGCCAATATAAAGCTAAGATAAACTAATAGAAGAGAAAAGTCTAATTTACCCTTAATGATAAGGATGAGTTCAATTTTGGTCAAATGTATTTGCACAACATGTTAATAAGTTATGTTAAGCTAACCAAAATGTCGAGTAAGAGATGTATGAGATATTTCACTCATAGGGTAAGCAAGGCTAAGAGTAAGAGCTTGGTATGAGAGATGTTAGTGAAATAAGCTACCAATGTTGGCCCTCTAAAGACAAGTATAATTTCGTATTGAGCTAACACTAAGTATAACATTAATTTCAAAAGCCTTATACATGATGACCTTAATCAAGCTGCAAGAATTAAAGAATCAACTATAAGAACTACTTAACTTTGACCAAGTTACTCTCATTAGGAAGTCTTGATATTGTTTGTAAAAAAGAAAGATGAGTCTATAAGGATGTGTATGCACGATAATGAGTTGAATAAAGTGATTGTGAAGAATAAATGTCCATTACCTAAGATTAATGACCTATTTGATTAGTTGAAGGGAGCTTCATTGTTCTTTAAGACAGATTTGAGATCTAGTTATCACTAAATAAAGATTGTAAAGAAAGATATATGCAATATAACTTTTAGGATTAGATATGAGCATTCCAAATTTATGGTGATACCATTCAGGTAGACTAATGCTTTGATTTTATTATAAATTTGATGAATATGATATTTTATGATTACTTGGAAAAATTCGTTGTATTCTTCATTGATGAAATTTTAGTGTATTCTAAGACTTAGAAGGAGCATAAGGAACATTTAAGGATAATCTTGTAGAGATTGAGAGAGAGACAACTGTATCTTCAATTAAGCAAATATGAATTCTTGTTTGACAGAGTAACCTTTTAAGGACATACTATGATTACAGAAGGTATATTAGTCAATCAAAGCATGGTTAAGGTTGTATTAGATTAGTGGAGGCCCAAGACTATGAAATAAGTAAGAAGTTTTTAAAGTTAGCTATACACTATAAAATATTTGTTAAGGTGTTTACCATACTAGTAAACTACTCACAACTTTAATGAAAAATGAGACCTAGTTTAAATGTTTGATGACTTGTAAGGAGAGCTTCCAAAAGTTAAGGAAAAGATTGATTCAACTTTAATGTTAGTTTTACTAGATGATGGTATATAATACAATGTTTATGTTAATGTTTCATATAATGGTATTAGAACGATTATAGTGTAATAAGGTAAAATGAGTACATATGCCTTGAGACAACTAAAGGATAATGAGAGTAGATACCCTATACATGACCTTGAGTTAATAGTGATTGTGTTAGCCTTAAAGGTTTGGAAGGATTATTTGTATAGGGTGAAGTGTAATGTTTAAAAAAATCACATAAGTCTCAAGTATTTTTTCATGCATTAAAGTTGAATATGAAATGGGGATGGTGGTTAGAATTAGTCAAGTATTATGACTGTAAGATAAAGTACCACCTAAGGAAAGTTAATGTTATAGTTGATATATTGAGTTGAAAAGTCTCATTGGCTTAGATTTATTGTTTAGAAAGTTGTAATAGAATATTATTAGATAGTTGAATGAGATTGTAACTAGTGCATTAGTTAGGTTTGAGATCAAATAGAATTTGTTTGACGAGATCCATACTTTTCAAACAAGTGATGATTAGTGTAAGCAACTAAGACAAAGACTAGCAAATGGCTTAAGGTAGATTTTTAGTTAATTGATGTTATTTTGAGATTGAGAGGCCAATTTTATGTTCCTCAAGATACAAAAATGAGACAGAGAATTTTATCAAAAGCTTATAATATTATTTACACAGCTCGTCTTGAAAGTATGAAGATATACCAAGACTTGAGGAAAAGTTTATGTTGGCCTAGTATGAAGAACAATGCAAGTGAGTGTTAGAATTAATGCTCAAAAGCCAATCATCCTGATAATACAAGTTTGTTGTTAGTTCATATATAAAAGATTTATTATGACATTCTTTAATAATAAAGATAAATGTCCATAAAATGGTAAAATCGTGACAAGAGGTTTAATGCATGATAATTGATTGTAAAAACTTTGTATACACATAAGGTGACCATTTTGGAATCATTTATAGTCTTGATGTTATCATGACCAATAGCACATGTAATATAATTAGAACTATCATAGTATTAGATGACTTCATATAAAGGTGGTGAGATATCTTACGTATCAAAGTTGTTTGCTAGCAACTTGATACAAAACATTGATGCACTTTATATAGATATATCCACCAAACTGATCCACTATAAGGATTCTGTATGGATAGTTACTCTAGTGTTTATCGATCCTTTTACAAAAATAGAGGTATATGTAATTCTTCAACTTTCAAGACATTAGATTGTTTTATGGAAAAATTGATCTAGTTTGACACCAGTACATCATAATCTTTGAGACATGGTTGCTAAAATTGTGGTGATTGATTATATCTAGAGATTTATAAAGGCTATGATGGATTAATAGAGGTTTCGTCACTTTTAAGCACAATAGTAAATATCTCTGCTTAGACAACAAAAGGATTGTAACACTTTTCTCTGTACACATGCCTTACATGGTATATAACTGATGAGACATGTATAATTTAACTTCTTAACATGACAGTGGAATAATAGCATGCATGAAACACTTAATTTAAGCATGCACATGCAAAAAGTGTAATGAATAAAGACTTTCAGTTTCTAAAATAGTCATAGCATAACTTCATAAATATAAATCCACCATAAATTAAGATAACATGCCCAATGAGTAACTAAAATACCAAATAAGTGCATAATGCAAGAACCATATAAAATAACATATCCAAATCTTAAACTATAGAAATGACTATTTTGCTCCTCCACTTTATGCAACGAACTAGGTTAAATTGTTATCTCATTAGCATGCACTATTAATACCTATACCTACAAAACCACAAAAAAGAAACGTGTGAGTGAAAAACACTCAGTGTGTAGGTGACCTTTTGACATTTAGTAAAACAAAACAAAACTTTGTGTTTTAATACTAGACTATTTGTGTGATTATAACTTAGCACCTTTGTGCCCCAACAATAAACCATCTCGCATAATTTAGTAAGACCCAGGTTGAACTTAACTTATTTGATGTCTGATAAAAACATATGACACCACATGTCTATGAACTACTAATTATACCTTGTGCACATGCAAGTCAACTTGTTGAGCTAATTAGCTTTGATGATACCCTAGTCACATGAGGAACTAATCATAGTCCTTCATTTACCAAATATGTATCATTATGAGATCGTTAAGTAAAAACCACCCTCGGGTGGCCCTTACTATGGACATGTTTGTGATACATCTCGTTAACCACATGAGAAACTAAATTCAAAATTATTCCCTTGCAATATGCCCCTAAATTGAATTATGTGGCTAATACACCTGAGAGCTGAGTGTATGATGCATTTCATAACTATCTATCTCTCCTATAACCTTATTGCTTTCATATAACTTATGACTTACACACACAACTAGCAGCTATCTAATTGTATATTGCTTTTCTAGATTTTTGTTAGTTTCAATCTGGATTTGACTCAGATAGGATCAAGTGTCATCTTCCACGAAGATAGACACCTTTGGTTGGCTATTAACCTTTTCTTGGGTTTTTTTAGTTTAAATCCCTATTATTCATTTAACTTAAAGGTAAAAAGGTAATATTGTTTGGCTAGTATGATGTTAGGTGCTTCTCCTTTGCTGCTTAGTTGCTACCACAAATTAACACTCATCATATACCAAATGTTTACTCGCCTTACGACCTTATAACAAATGCGTTATATTCAAAACATATGAAATTTCCCCATGGATAACTTTATAGTAAATGGACTTTACTAATGCCGCAATCTTATAATTCATGTATCAATATCAACCTATGTAGCTCCCTTATGGAACAACCCCTAAAACCATTTTAGAAATCATAAATTGCATGGTAACATAATCTATACACTAATATACGTAGCCATGACAAGGCATCATAAAATTCTGGTATGCATTTACCAAAAATTTGGCCTAAATTCTTCTATAAATTTGGACCAAAAATACAACCACCAAAATAGCCATTACAACCAGCCAAAATTTCTAAGAAAACAAGTAATAATCCATCACATACAATATAACAAACACACACCTAGGTTTTACATATAAATACTAGATTTTCTAAGGTTGTTTTCTTATCAATTTCTTCACCAACAATCAATACAATAACCCAAAAAAATCACTCCAAACATGCACAAATCAAGCCAAACTTTATATACATAAAAAGGGGAAAGAGGCAACCTCACAAACCTAGACAATTCTACCAATATTAATACTAAAAAATCAATCTTTTCTTCCTCTTTCTAACTATTGTCGATGATCTTCTCCTTGGCTATAAATCGATGCTCTTTTTTTCTTCCCTTGGTTTCTTTTGATTCCAACTTCCAAGCCTTTATGATGCAAAAGTGGCTGGTGTTTCTTTTCAAATTATGTAACACCAAAAAAATAATTCCAACTTTGTGTAAACTTTCACTTAAATCTTCTTTTCTTACTTATTTTCTTTTTTGTTTTTTTGAAACTAGTTAACGAAATTAATACTTAGGCTTCCCTTATATGGGTCGTTTTTTTATCCCAATTTATATAGACCAAAATAACATCCTCAATTCTAATCTAATTCTGATTTAAATTTGATCTAACCCCAAAACCAAATTTTCGAAAAGTGACTAATGTCATAAAAATTTATTACAAGCATCACAATGATATCAACAATTGCATGATTTTGTAGTCATATTGGGATTTAGTTATTGCTCAATCAAATTTCATTTAATTGTTAATTTGGATATTAGTTTATAATGTTAAATACTTTCTAAGGTAGATACTAAATTATTGTAGAACCTACTGTCCCACATATCACTGCTGCTTATTTATTTTTTTATTAATAATATTATACTGAAAATTTTGGTGTACGTGATAGGACTTCTACGAAAAGAAAGTTGCTATAGTCTTAATACATATGTAGGCGGAAGCTAAAAACTCATGTACACAATGGTGGGTCAAAACAAACTTTACATATATACATTTATATACATTAAATCAGAGTACATATATATGTACAAATAATCCCACCAAACCAACTATACAATCTAACTAGAGCCCTCTTCCATCAACTATGATCCACCCACACCTCACTAGCACCAAACCTACTTGCAAGAAAGGAACAAAGAAAAAGAATGAGTGATAAAATCACCTAGTAAGCATTTCCTGCTTCCCCTTAACCCAAAACTAGCATCAAGATACAATGCATACCTAGCCTTGGCCTAAAACATTCATACATTTTATGCTTGCTCATTAACCTGAACATCGCTTATTCATTTTTCCCTTGATTGCATTAATGATTAATGCTATGAAATGAGTGTCATGGTATCATGCCATGCTGAGTATATCATATGAATATACAGAATATGCATACATCTGAATCTCGATGTATTCGAAGATACCTGCTATGCTGATCAGGTTGATGAACATAGAGATTCGACATCTTGACCATGTAGGATGAAATAGTTTAGTAAAATGTTAGAAAACTGAAATATGACATATCAGTCTTTGGACTAATAAGCTTAAACTGAAATGATCTAATCGCAATCAGAAGGTTAGAATCTCACAGATGCCCCATCGAGTTCACCTAAAACAAATAACTTGGATATTGAGTTCTAAATGCTGAATGACTAATGCATTCAAATCTCTTGATCCTTGTTTATGCTAATGCTTTGACATGTTGTGCTATGAGATGCTTATGAGGTCTTATTTTATCTTATCATAAGATCAAATAGCCATTAGGAACGTTTCCCATACATTATACTTCATTTTAATTTCATTCTCAAATTTTAGGCTTGACCACAAGCATGCATGGTAAGACATACGGGCATGCAGGAAGACACACGGGCGTGCATGGTAAGACACACGGGCGTGTAGGAAGACACACGGGACTGTACGTCTACCGTGTACCCAGTCGTGCTAGCTTTTGGAATTTAACACATTTTCTCACATTTAGCTTACGCACGGCCGTGCATCTCAGACACATGGTCGTGACCCTTTCAAAACTCAATCGCGTACAAAACATGCACACGGACATGACCTTGCAAGTGTAAGGGCACACGGGCGTGCGTCCTGCTCTACTTCGGTAAAATTTGCCTGAAACTTATAGAATCCCATCCAAGGCTTCACATATCTGTAATCAAACCATTTCAAGCACTTATAATACTTCAAATTTCATCCATAACATACCATATCATAATCCACGATCAAAACAACAATTCACACATATATTCATGCACATACATACACAAACATGTTCTTGGGTGGAAACTATCATCACAATCCCTTTTCTTTTCATCATATCAACACATAATCAAGTCACATAAATCACAAGCATGTTGGGAACACAAATCATCATATCACACATTCAACACATGCTAGGAAACTTAAGAAAGAGACAAGGAAACACTTACCTCTTGTCATGACTGCTCTACTTCTCTTTCTATCTAATAGCTTCACTCTCTAGCTGAATTGAGAGCTGTTAGCTGCTGAAGATCACCTCTAGAGTTAGGATTCTCTAAAAACAAAAGAAAACCTTGATTAAAAAAGGATAAGGATAAGTGAGAAAACTTATAAACTCATCATCTCTCTCTTCCTACAAGCATGCACGGGAGTGCATCAAATGATGCATGGTTGTGCACAAGGAAAAATAAAGAATCTTCATTTTTCACGCTTCACATGAAAGAAACCTCCCAAGGAGAATCATGCATAAGCCACACTAACTATGAAAATTTACTATCTCACCACCTAAACTCTTCTAACTCTCAATCTATTGCTAAATCTTACATCTAATCTCAAATTCTAGCCTAAAAAACATTTCTAATCCTAGGATGCTACAATTATACCTTAACCTCAAAGAGATATCAGATGATAAAAAGATAGTACTTTAAGAGTAATAGTATTGTTGGTAGGTTATTGGTCAAATACTAAAACTTTGTTATTCAGGTAGCTATGATGTCTTGCTAAAAACCAATCTTGGTCTATGCATCAATAATTTTTTAGCAAGCAATTCAACACAAATTCGTGTATTGCTAAATTATTAGAGAGCTTATGAGTCACATACAAAATAATTAATCAAACTCAGAGGTAGAGGATTGTTTGAGATGAATCAAGTCTAGCATTTAGATTGATGATTTTAAGTCTCGAGAAGTCTTTGGACTTAAAATATAGTCTTTATATTTTGAGAACCAAATTAAGCTAATCTTGAGGTAAAATGGTGTAAGTGAAATTGTGAAATACTTGCTTCATCCTTTAAGATAAGGTGAAAGTTGAAATTGGATAATTTGGGCTTATCACAATAGTGAATGGTTAATGCACAGTTGTGCATTATCCTTGGCAGATAGTTATCCAAGATCTTATCAAATCATTTTTTTTTCATTTAGTATTGTTTATCATCCCTAGACGGATAGACAGACTATAAGGACCAATAAGATCATTAAAAAATACTTCGGGCTTGTTGTACATATCATATGATGATTTGGATTAGACATAGTATTGTTGTTAAAATTCACTTATAATTAGGGTTAGATTTAAGCTAAGTTGAGCCTAAGTTTGAGCTTGAACCTAAGCTCTAGCTCATCAAGCTTAGTTTGCTTGAAGTGAAGTGGGTGAGGCTTGTCTGACACATCAAATGACCAAAATAATATCAATTTAATGTATATTGATCAAAATAACATTATTCTTCTTTTATTAAAATAGTTTTGTTTTAGTAAATTTAAGTCAAATTTTTTTAGCTTGCAAAGCTCAAACTTGTTTTCGATTTGTTTGAGTCGAGTTCAAGTTTGACTTAGCTAAACTCGAATCTAACCCTAGTTATGATAATATATCAGGTAATGATTATTAAGATGAATCCCTATAAGACACTTTATCGTAAGAGGTGTCGATTCGCTCTTTTTTAGGATAATCTAGGTGAAAGATAGTCAAATTAGCTAGAGATAGACATAGAGATGGTCTGTGTTGTATCGGGGCTAACATTGGTGTAACTTATCATGTCTTCATGTTGGGTGCCTAGACCCACCAATTTGTCAATTGTGTTAACTTAGTAAAAATGGAAGACCTAAGACACGACCAAGAGCTTTGCAAACCTTTAGCGAGCCATACCTATTGGGTCTTTAATGAGTCATATCACATGCTTTTGGGGGTTAGCTTGCTAATTTTATTTTTTAAAATTTTAAAACTAATTCTAAAGAAAATTTATATATTCTAATATAATAAAACATTTTAGAAAATTAAACTGTAATTAGAAAAAAAAAGAATATTATTTATAATGAGTGAAATGAGTTGTTAAAATTAATATCATCTATGTAAAAAAATTAAAAATTAAAATTTAGTTCGAACTTGAACCTTTATTTATAATAAGTGAAAGAAATTATTGAGATGTATTTTCCAGATTTGAGACTTTTACATTTAATATAAACTATATCTTTTTATATGAAATGTAAGAGTCGTATATCTGAAAAATATATTTTAACAATTAATTTCATTTATTATAAATAAAAACTCAAATCTTCATGAAATTATAATTTATTAATACTCTCGTATTAGTGAGATTAATTCTAATAATTTAATTCTGCTACTATAAATAAATATTTTTTTTTCCCTTATTATAGTATAAGTTTTTATGTTTTTTATTAAAAAAAGAAAAAGAAACCACAGTTCACTTCATTAAATCAAGACGCGCTTCAGGGCAGTGCACCATTAATGGGCCATTTTGAACAGCTCATACTCATACCTTGCATTGACTAAACTAACCCCGCCCCATTATTTTAGTCTATAAATCCGTTTAACTTTTAGAGCAAGGAACAGAGTGCGCCCTCAGCCAACGCTTCTTTCTCATTCCACATCTTGGTCTTCCTCAATGGCGTCTCACACCTCCGGATCCAGATCCGGATCAATCAATAACGGCGATGCCAATCCTCAATCTAAAATTGCATTGATCACCGGTATTACCGGCCAAGACGGTTCTTATCTGACCGAATTGCTCCTCGAAAAGGGCTACGAAGTCCACGGCTTGATCCGTCGCTCCTCTAACTTCAATACGCAACGTATCAACCACATCTATATAGACCCACACAACGCCCACAAGGCCAGGATGAAGCTCCACTATGCCGATCTCACCGATGCCTCGTCTCTTCGGCGTTGGCTAGACACCATTCTCCCTGACGAAGTTTACAACTTGGCCGCCCAGTCACACGTTGCCGTCTCCTTTGAGATCCCCGATTACACCGCTGATGTTGTGGCAACTGGTGCCCTCCGTCTCCTTGAAGCCGTTAGATCTCACATTGCCGCCACTGGAAGGTCCCATATCCGGTATTACCAAGCCGGATCGTCTGAAATGTTCGGATCCACTCCACCTCCACAATCCGAAACCACTCCTTTCCATCCAAGATCTCCTTATGCTGCTTCCAAATGCGCTGCGCACTGGTACACTGTTAATTACCGCGAAGCTTATGGGCTTTTTGCATGTAACGGAATTTTGTTTAACCACGAATCACCGAGGAGAGGTGAAAATTTTGTAACTAGAAAGATAACACGTGCGGTGGGAAGGATCAAGATTGGTTTGCAGAGCAAATTGTTTTTGGGGAATTTACAGGCATCTAGAGATTGGGGATTTGCGGGTGATTATGTGGAGGCAATGTGGATGATGTTACAGCAAGAAAAACCTGATGATTACGTGGTGGCAACGGAGGAGTCGCATACGGTAGAGGAGTTTCTGGAGGTGGCATTTGATTATGTGGGTTTGAATTGGAAGGATCATGTGGTGATTGATAAAAGGTATTTTAGGCCAGCTGAGGTGGATAATTTGAAGGGGGATTCAAGCAAGGCCAGGGAAGTGCTTGGATGGAAGCCTGAAGTGGGTTTTGAGAAGTTAGTGAAGATGATGGTTGATGAAGATATTGAATTGGCCAAAAGAGAGAAGGTTCTTGTTGATGCTGGATTTATGGATGCCCAGCAACAGCCTTGATTTGTTAAAATCCCTCTAGGGTTCAATATAGTTTGATTTTAGAGGAGAATATTTATTTCATTTGGTTCAAACCGTTCCAATGTTGTTTACTGTTACTATAATTTCGTTCCGAGTACTTTAAAGTTTTGAAAATTGAAACTCTCTTGAATTGCTGGATCTCATTCAACTCCAATTTCAATAGATTATCAGTGTTCTGTGTCAGTGGCTTGAGTAGTGTTTTCAATGAGTCCACATGTCGTATCAGTTGTTCGCAATGTAAACCAGCCGTATCCATTAATAGAATTGAGATGATAAACTGCAAATTTCACAATAATTAATAATATTCTACAACCCCGTCATTTCACAAAGAATATTCTGACACTGTATAATTTGACACTGAATATCTAAGTTGCTGAAGGAGCTTGATCGCCAAATTATCTGCAGCTTCTGTCTTGTTTTCTACCTCTTCCTGCATTGGATTTTTTTCATGCAGAGCAAACATATAGTTCCTAGTTTTTTAGCTATATGTAAACAATTAAGTTTCTAGTTCTAGTAGGATGTTAATCATTTACAGCCTTGACTTCAGAGTAGAACGGACACTTTCATCAAGAGCAAACCACTAAAACTTTTCCTTAGATAAGAGAAGAGAGAGAGAGAAATGCACGAAAGTCCACACGGTAACCAGTTCAGAACCAGTCCATCATCAGATGTAAGATAATGATAAAATTATCTAAACATATCAGTCAATTGAACATACGGTTAGGCACTTGAATCCACCTAGAAATCTCATGTCCAGCCACATGTCTGATCCTGGATCCAATCCAACCAATTTGGTGTCATATTCGAAGTGACGTTGGAGTTGGAGGTTGTATTCGAATGTCGTAGCTATACTAGTTGGTAGTACGCTGTCGTTTTATGATCCCCCGATCCCTGTACTTGATGACCTCTTTTTCAGGCTTAAAAACCATAAAATAGATTAAATCAATAAAAAACCTGTTTCACTATTCTCTCGTTTACTGTATCGATAGGGCCAATTCATGAGAACCCGAAATGCTGACTCTGCGAAATCAATGGCCATAAAAAAGACACCGCCGATGAGAAAAGCTGCCGCCAAAGCTTCTCCAACCTCTTCGGAATTGATGACACCTAAAATAGTGGAATCAAGGCGCAGTTGTGCAGGCAAAGCGAAGGCCAACAATACGATACCTCCACAACACACTACTAGTTCTGATGATAAGTCTGATCAATCACCGGGTATAATTTTACGATCATTTGCTTAAAAATTTATTGCTACCTGTTTTGATAAGTAGTTTTACAGAGTAATGAAAACTAAAAATTGGCATAAAATGGTGCTAAATATTTCAAACACGTGAACCGAATAAGCTCTTCACTGTAGATTTGCTGCATTAAGTAAGTAGATAATTATGGATTACAAATCTAGTTATGCTGCGTATTATTTTTGGTTATGTGGTTGTTTTACTTTACTGTTGGAAGATTTATTACTGATTATTCTATTTTTGGTGATATTGTTTTCAATTTTTGTCGAATTTAATCTTTTCTAGGCTGTTGTAACAAGTAAGCTTGTTTTTTTTCAATCAATTTAACAACTTTGAATAGTTTTTTAGTTGAAGAAGTCAAAGCATTGGCTGAAGCTTCGACAATGACCCCGGTCAAAAAAGCGGCTGTTACGGGCCCTAGGCCTGGAGCAAAGAAGAAGCTAGGGAAGACGAAACCTTATGCTTCTGAGAAAGCTGTGAAGGCAAGAGTAGAAGAATCTCCAATCGACAAAGTTACTGTTGAAAATGTTGAAGAACCTGCTGTTGCAAATGTCACGGAAGACACGAAAGAGGAGGAAAGTGCTGTTGAAGATGATCAGGAATCAATTAAGGAGGTAAAAACATCAGTGGAAGGCGTTGCTAGTAAACATGTTGGGGGTTCTGTGAAGAAAAAAGAACCTGTTGTTAGGGAGGTTGCAAAATCTAACGACAAGAAAGAAAACTTTCACAACACTGAAGAGCAAAGGGATTTTGTGAATCTAAAAGATCACGTTGTTTTGGAGTTAGCAAATTCCAATGACAATAAAGTTGCCAGCTTTCAAAAGAATCTAGAGGAAATACAGGAGGATCCAAAGGAGGATAATAAGATGCATACTTTCAGTGACGAAGAGGAGCCCAGGATTGAGCTCATTGACACGGAAGAAAACATGAAAGCTGAGCTGCTAGGAGAAGATGCTGAACCTGAACAGGATGAGTATGGCGGTTATGAGATGTTTGAAGACTATGGTGACCAAGTAGACTATGGAGATCATGAAGAGGAAGAGTTTGCAGAGGATGATATAGAGGAGCCCAATGAAGAAACTAAGACATTGGAAGATGAACGCAGGGAATTGAAAATAATTGCAAGAGACCGTAGGATTAAGAAGGAGCATGAGATATTTGTTGGTGGTTTAGATCGTGATGCTACAGAGGAGGATGTGAGAAAGGTTTTTGAGAGGATTGGAGATATAGCTGAAGTTCGGCTACACAAGAATTTTGCATCAAAGAAGAATAAGGGTTATGCATTTGTGAAGTTTGCAAACAAGGAGCATGCTCAGCAGGCTTTGTTTGAGATGAAAAATCCTGTGGTATTGATCTGTTTATTGTTTCTCTTTTGTTTACTTATAAGTTCTGTGCTAATTTTTCTCAACAGATTTGTGGAAAGCGGTGTGGGACTGCACCAAGTGAGGATAACGATACATTGTTTGTGGGAAATATCTGCAATACATGGACAAAGGAGGCTGTAAGTATCTAGTTTCTTTTGTTTGATAGTTGTCAAGTTTGATAACTCATCCTCAATGTTTATGTGGTTGGCAGATTAGAAAAAAGTTGAAAGATTATGGCATTGAAGGTGTTGAAAACATTACTCTTGTCCCAGATGCTCAGCAAGAGGAGCTGAGTCGAGGTTTTGCATTTGTTGAGTTTTCTTGTCATGTTGATGCCATGGCTGCATATAAGAGGCTTCAGAAGCCTGATGCTGTGTTTGGCCACCCTGAGAGAACTGTCAAAGTAGCTTTTGCTGAACCATTGCGGGAACCTGATCCAGAAATAATGGCTCAGGTGAAGACAGTTTTTCTTGATGGGGTTCCTCCTCACTGGAATGAAGAACAAGTTGAGGAGCACATAAAAGTTTTTGGGGAGATTGTACGGATTGTTCTGGCCCGTAATATGTCAACTGCTAAAAGGAAAGATTTTGGTTTTGTTGATTTCTCAACGCATGAAGCTGCTGTTGCTTGCATAAATGCTGTAAACAATAAAGAAGTGGTTGATGGCAATTTAATGGTGAATATCTTTGTTTAATATTGGATGCTTCTTAGTTTTATATATATGTATTGTCGTTAGATTTATTGAAGATGAAATATAAATGATTGCATTGTATTTGCATGTGCTCCTAGGTAAAACTGAAAGCTAGGCTGTCAAATCCCATGCCAAAAACTCAGGCTGTGAAGGGTGGAATGTGTGGTGGATATCGACTTGTTAATGGTGGCAGTGCAGCTTTTTCCAGATATGGTAATCTGCTATCTTTGCAGAACTAATCTCTGGATTTTCTTATGCACATTATTTCCCCTTTGATGTGGCTTCTTTGTGGCTTGAAGGTAGGGGTTTTGCTCGAGGTGGACGTCACTTCAACCGGGTGAATTTCCAACGGGGCTGGGGTTTCCATCAACGTGGGCGCGGACAATTTGGTAGAATAGGTCCCAATGACCACGGCCTTGATGACCGATACACTGATTTCCATGGGAGACAATTGATGAGACAAGGTTATATTTCTCTCTCTCTCCCTTTGTGTTTTTGTACACTCACATGCCTACACAGAAGCATCTGGATTTGTCACAGAACTGAGACTTGCTTTAATTTATCTCATTTGCATCACTTGCACAAAAGCGGGAGGCAGGAGGGGTTATTTCAGAGGTGGTCGTTATGCATCTGGTAGTGCAATGGCTGCAGCTGGCCCATTAAGGCTTAATCCCAGTAGGCGTTGGCCTGATGTCTCTGATAGAGGGCATGGGAATCATTTTTCTTATAGAAGGCAACCATTTTCTCCAGATGAAGATTTTGATAGACATTATACTAAAAGACAAATTGACTACCCTTATTATTATGATGACCATGCACATGGTGTGAAGAGGCCGTTTTATGCTGTAGTGAGCTTTTCGTTTTTCTTCTGTAACTTTCTATTATGTCAGGAATTTTTTTTTTCTCCTCAAATCTTGCTATCATTTCCTGCACTCACTCTTTTGGTGTTCCTTATTAGTGCTTAATTGTTTCTTGCTTTTAGGACTGTGATCCTGATTATATGGGCTCCAATAGACTCTGCCAGCGGCTGGACTATCATGGTCCTGCAGTTTCACCTTATGGAAGTCGTTATCATGGTATGTGCAACTTATGTCCACCACTGATTTCTTTTGGCAGACACAATGATTACTTAATTATAATATTGTTTCACCTTGTTACGCTTAGATAATTATGGAGCCGGCTGTGGTATCTACTCAGATGATTATTATGTTTCTGATGTAAGCTCACAGTCTTTACTATGTGTGTTGTTATATGATAACATTTTTATGATTTTCCATGATCTTTTCCTGTTTACAGTATGGAGCATATCCACCTTATTATGGGGATGATAACTCATATGGAGGTGGTTATTACTACTAGACTCAAGAACCTTGGGTAATGCTAGACTCCTTTTAATTTGGAGTTTCTCAAATTTGATAGTGAATGCTCTCATATTTTAATGTTCCAATGCACAATTTTGTCTAGGTGGGCTTGGAAATGCTGTATGCTGGGCTTTCTGCTTAAAAAAATGGTTGCAGGCTTGTTTTTATACCTTTTTTTAAGCATTCTCATTCTGCTTTTCCTCTTCATGTTCCAACCCTTGTACTTTTCTTTGCAGTTCTCTTTTTATTAATTATTGGTAGATATCTAGAGTTGTATCTTTTGGTTATGTCTCCAAAGGATCTGAACTAAAAAGCTTATATTACTCCTATATTGTGGAATTCAGTGGACGTCTTCTTTTTCTACACTAGGTGTGAAGTGCTTGTGGATTTTTGCTATGGTTGGTTGTTGTAAAGGGCGGTATCAATTTCCTTCTATTTTCATGATCTACATAATGGATCAAGCACAAATAGTGATGGTTAATCTTGAAGCTTTTGAAAGGAAATAGACCGGGTGACTCTTTCTGGAAGTGGAAAGTTCAAGCTAAGGTTCTTATATTGTTACAAGTGCTGAAGTTAGTTTAAACTTTGAATGCTGATGGAGACGTAACAGAGATCTTAAAAGTTTTTGTAGAGAAATGAAAAGATGTAGACCTTTTGTAGGATTAATGAAATCTCAATCTGCCTACCAATCCAAACTTTATGATGGATAGAAAGGGATGTCTTTTAATCAAATTTTATGGTTACTTAAGTAGATATATAGTAATCAAAGGTGATGGCATCCTTATTATAATTAATTAATTAAGTTTGTGGCTATTTATGCAACATTATGTTCACAAATTCTTCTGCCTGAAAGGTATCAGGAAAATGTGCTGCCCCAAATAAAAATTAAGGCTAACCCAAACGTTTTATTTGATCCTTATTTTGGTGGAGCACAAGATCAGTTATGTCATTTGGTGCTTGACTAATAAAATTTTAGTCATATTCTAGGAGAGATCTTGATAATATTCTTTTCCATGGGCAACTTGAATCTGTTGTTAGGATTGAAATTAAATATTGATTGTGATTTCTTGGTGAGGAGGGCATGTGGAGTTTGGTGATACCTGTTACTAGGGTCATGTGCTTTGCTATTCTAATTGCTGTTACTTTTTTTATTTATTAATCTTACATCAATCACAATTCATGTGATGACATGTAAACTTAGCTTGATAGTGATATATATTTCTTCCTGAATTAGATGGTTGATTTTGCGAGTGTGGTTGGTGTTTGTAAAGGTTGTCTAATTCTGTGTTAATATGAATTGAGGATTGCATATGGAAAGTGAAGTCTGGTTGTTAACGGAGGATCAATGCTGCTATTCTGATCCGTTCAATGTAGTATTCATTATTGAGGTCAAGATTTTAGCTTTGAGTTGAATATGATTGCCATGGGAAGTGATGCACTTAGTTTGCTTCTATCATTTTATAAGAAGGGGATGATAAAATAAATCCTTTCTGTTTCGCAGTATAGAAAGCATCTTCAAGCATGATGGAGAAGGGAACTTGTAAACCTTAAGCTACCATATCTCTGCAAGCTTGATGTGTTAATGATTAAATTGGTTGAGGATGGGCATAAGTTTTGTTTGATTAGAAAAGAACTGAGAGAGTTGTCTGTCGTTGTGTCATTGCCTAATGATTAAATTGGTTGGTACAGAAAGTGTCTCCTCATTTTATCTTTCACATTGGTATTTGCATATCATGTAAAAAATAGGTTGATCTTGCTTTCCTTTAATTTTCTAATCATTTTATTGGTTTATATTTGCTAAAGCTTCTCTTCTCTAGTCTGTTATTCTTAAGGCAATCAAGTTCAGATTTTTGTATGATGTTCAGTTGTTCTTTTTGGATAACCAAGATATGATTTAGGAGAAACCTTGGTGCAACAAAGATAAGGTAGCGAATTATCAGTGCACATATTTGTCTTTGGTTGAACAAGGGCATAAAGATAAATTTATTTGTGACCCTGATGGTTGGCAGTTATTTTGGCAAGAGAATAAGATTTGGGATAGTGTGGGATGATAATTCCCATTACACTTCTTTTTGTCTGCCAAATTGAGAGAAGCAACATATTGTGCCAGAGGTTGCGTTTACGGTCTCTGTAATTTTGTTCAATCCTGTGTTAAATTCTATCTTTATTGTCACCAAAGTAGTTTAGATGTCAAGTGTAGTTGTGTTGACTTTTAATTTTGCTTCTCTGTTCAAGGTGCAGAATATTTGAATTATGCATACGGTTTGTTTTTCTGCAGTGTTTGTTTCATTATAAAAAAATTAAGTATTTTTGGGAAGCGATAAAAGTCGGTTCATAAACGATGTTAAGAGCTTGTCATTTCTCGTAAACCGTCTCTCTTGGATATCATCCTTTGAAGTTAAAGGAAAAATTGTTTCCTTCTAAGTAGTTTATAATTGCCCCGAATTTCTGTGACAAAAATCTGACTTGTAATGTGAATCAAATTATTATGAGTTTTGTGTATACTGATATGCTTCATTTTGTTTTCTGAGTTTCTCTGGTTTAGGAGTTACCCATTGATCATGTAATTCTAAATTGGTACAACTTTGAATTTCATTGATAATCTTGGGGTTATATTGTGTTTGTGATGTGAGAAATATTAGTTTTATTTTTGTAACTTTTGAATGTTGAAAAATTGTTTCTTTTCTCTGTGTTGTATTATAGGGTTTTGCGATTTTGTCTAAAACTTCTTTTAATTTGGTGCATCTTCATAAAAGTATTTGCAGCTTCATCTCGGTGCAAATATCTCCGAGTAAGTTTGTTATGAAACGAAAATATGGGTTTTATCTCATTCACCTGAATGGATAAAACACAGATGTAGTAAGAACTAACAAGAATTTAGACAAAGTGCGATGGGCTCAATCGATGCAATAGTGCAACCCACAACCCACATTAGCCCAAAGTAACGGGCCTGTGAGAGGGAAAATGGGCTCAATCAAAACGATAAACACGTCCACCGCCACCACAAAAATGGAGCAGCCTGTGAGAGGGCCCGTAACGATGGGGGAGGAGGTGGGTGGACTGAAAAGGTTAGGGGCGAGACCCGAAACATCACATTGTTGGCATTTTCTCAATATTTGGTAAAAAGTGAAAAAGAATGAAAGACCACAGGAGGAGACAAAGAGTCTGAAAAAATAAAAGAGGGGGAAAAAAATTAAAGAGAAAGAAAAATCGAAGTGGATATGTGATTTGGTTCATTGAAAAGACAAAGAACTTTTAACGACTATCGCAAAATAGCAAGTTTTTACTTTAAGTTTAAAAACGATATTTTTCTATCTTCGGTAAATATTGTTAATGAA
Organism: Anacardium occidentale; assembly: GCA_026122585.1. Taxonomy (NCBI): domain Eukaryota; kingdom Viridiplantae; phylum Streptophyta; class Magnoliopsida; order Sapindales; family Anacardiaceae; genus Anacardium; species Anacardium occidentale. Next base: position 747,691 of record JAJEJH010000005.1, on the reverse strand, counting down.
ATTAATTTTTAAAATTGAAACATTAAAAAGGCAAAATATCCATTATAAGATAATAATTGTTAAAGATATATTACATTTTACCTCAAAGTTTTTTTTTTTTTTTTTTAATATAATTTGTCTTCAACTTCAACCTTTCAATATAACTTTAATAAATAAAAACACCTATTAATCACAAGCAACTAAAAAGTTTTATTTTTACTTTATCACTTACATTTAGAGGTTAAAACTTGATATTGAAGAAGAAAATTTGATACCTCTAGGTAATTAAACGAATGGTTAACTTTAATTATAAATTTTATTTTATTTATATGATAATTATGTATTGGTCCTTAACGAGTTGGTCTAATTTTTGTTAGCATGGATTAAATTTCATCAATATGTGTGGTTTCGGCAAAATTAATGTGTGATGTAATGCATAAAAACTTCATCGAAATTTTATCTTGTGCAAAAGGAGTGGTGTTAACTATACAGGATAATCTAATGCATATGGGGCTTTATTGAAAGTTTACAATACTTAATCCATGGGGTTTATTGATTTTTTTCTTTTTTACTATTTGTGGCATATTTCTTGAATATATAGGTGTGTCGTGATTTGCCTTGACATTTTACAAGCAAACGGTCACAATTCATCATCATTCAATCTTAATTTACATGATATTCAACTAAAACATACCTAAACACATTTGTAAAATATTTATAACATCAAACATCATAAATCATGCTTATTTCCAGATCATTGTAGCTTAAATTAATCCAAATAATATTATATAATTCAAATTCTTTTAATTTCCATTTTCATATTATATAACTCATCTATCAAGCATCACAACACATCTTCATCATTATTAGAACATAGATCAAACACAGAAATTAGTAGAGTACATACCTTTGCCACAGTTTCTATTTGCATAACATAAATAATAAAAAAAAAATAACATAAACTTAATAATTCAAACATAATTCATGCAATTTACTGAAACTACACATTTAATTCATTAGGTCAACACACGATCTCATGTTATCACATCTCGTTTATACATAATAAGCATAAAAAGTAGCAAAGCAACTAAAACCTAGCTCAAGGATCTACTTGAAAAGGCAAGATTTGCTTGCTTAGATGCTTGGCACTTAGCTCTCTCTCTAGCTCAAAATCCAATCAATGTCCAGTGAGAACTTTGACAATCTACCTCATTCTACTCTATTCTCTAAAGGCTTTAGAAAGATACAAGAAATTTGAGATTTGGCAAAAAAACCATTTCAAATTAAAATGTTGGTTTATATAGGCGTCGCCATCTCAACATATGCAGTTATGCACGTAAGTGTGCATAGTCCTGTATAATGGGAAGTTTAGAATTAGCGCGTCTTTCTAAATTGTACAAGTGGTGTCACCCTAGAGTGATAGGTGAATGACCCAAAATAAAACCAAAATTCCTATTTTACCCTTATAAATTTTAATCAAATTAAATGCATACAACTAATGGAAATCACTCTTTTCCTTACTCAAACTACCAATTATCGAAAACCTGACTATTACAAACACAAAACTTAAGTTGGATAACTGGTTGAAATACCCATTCTTAAGAATGAAATGCCCTCTCTAGATGGTTATTTTCAAAAGCCTATATAAAAGAGGTTGACTTTCAAATTAATGTTTATCGTTCTCTAAAAATTCGGTCTATATAAAAAGTTAATGGTAAGATTCCAATTACCTACATCAGTTTCAAGGATCCAAATCATAGCACTTGAAGAATAGTTGCTACTTTGGGAGAAGTAAAAGGTCTTCCCTTTCTAAAAGTTAAGATTGAAAATTTATAGAGAGGAGGTGAACTTTCAAATTAATGTTTACCATTTTCTAAAATTTCTTTCTATATCAAAATTTAGAGCAAGATTTTGATGACCTATATCAGTTTTGAGTATTCAAATCATTTCACTTGAAGAATTTTTGCTATTTTCAAAGAGGAAGTAAGTAGAAGATCTCTTAAGGCTTTAATGCCATTTAAAGGTTTTGTAATCCAAATTAAAACATTAAAATATCGAGAAAATATATATAAAAGCCCACAAGTAAATGTCACAAGACCATCTTTATGGATCGAGGGTTGTTATACCTATAATAATAATAAAAAAAGGTTTTTCATGTCAAACATCTACCTTGTAGGAATCTATCCTAAACCTATTTATGATACTCTTACAATTCCCTAAAATGTAGTAGCCTTTATTCATCCACTTGAAAACAACCATGAGCTCAAAGTCTTGCTAAGGTGGATAAGGACTTCAGACAATTGGTTGATTTCCTTGGATTAAATATAAAATGAGAGCGAGATTGAGAGAATTTTTTCTCTCAATTCATAGGAAAGGACACTATCACCATAGCAATGGGGAAAGTGTTTAATTTATATTGAACACTTAACCCTACTAAACTTTAAACGGAACTTCCATCATTTATGTTCCAGCCCATCAACTTTAGATTATTACCGTTTGATTCATAATGTCTTAATTTATTGATTTAGTTCAAACAATGAGTGTGACATCCATTATAATAGGATTGAATTCATGTTACTAATTAATAAAGCTTGAAATCACGAAATTTGGGTGTGATTCGCTATATATATAATAAGTTTATAACTTTTTAATTATGAATATCTATCTCTTATTGTATATAACCCATAGGTTCTTAATCGTATTAGCAGTGAATAAATTTGTGTTTTTATTTACAAATTATGAGTAACCTCTAATAATATATCATGACTACTTAGACAAAAGAGAATCAGTAGAAGACTAATGTAAACCTTTCAATGGTATGATTACCATGCATTCCAATGCTTTTATGAATCTAAATTTCATCAAAACTAAGTCATAAATATAATGCCTACCTCATATTATCTTTGACATTAGTGGAAAATTTTGTATAGGTAAATAAAATTAGTTTATTGTTTAAACAATAATAACATCTCATCACTCTTTGAGTTGACACTATGCATATGATTGAGCAAAAGAATCTAGAGAAAGCAAAATCGTCGGGTATCCAATGTTTTGGTTTTAGTTCCTATTTGGAGCCTACTAAATAGGGTTGGTTTCAGTTCGTAAAATAGAGGAATCAGTATTGTGCAAGTATGTTTCGGTTCTACCACTTTAATGAATAATAATTGACTCAAGAATTGGATCCAAAGTCATATTGTGATTGAATACTCTTTTTTTCTTTAACAAAACCACATCATTCTATTATTATATTAAATAAACTAAACAAACCATCAATCCACACTTTGTTGTTCACCATCAACCTATGACCTACACATGATTTCAAATTTCCTAACTTATCTAAAACCCTAAACTCGATTTCTTGACCTTCTCCCTTAAACCCAACATTATTTTTTGTCAATTTATGTTCTAAACTTAATTTCTCAACAAATTTGTAAACTCTAACATTGATTTCTCAAGTTTTTCCTACATTAGATTTCTTAGTAACTTTCTCATAAACCACTTTCAGCGATTTCTCGTTTGCTTTTTCCCATTTTCTCATTGACAACTCCATTGTTTTAAGTTAAGATTCTTCTCAATTTTTAATTTGACTTGTTTTGTGATAAATTTGATTATGATTTATTGTATGTATCAAATTTTAGCTCCATGTTTTGTTATTTAAAGGAAATTTTAAGATATTTGACATTTGATTATGATTTATTTTATGTTTAAGACCTCAAAAATTCCGGTAATGGGGTTTTCTTTTTTTTTGAGCAAATGGTTTAACAGTAACAAAGAAGAGTCCTTGTTAGATTTTCTTTTATTGTCCAAGTAACTTTATTATATTTTATGTATAAAGTGATGAAAATACATTATTTCATCGGTGATGGATAAGTAAAAGAAAGAACTTTTTAAATTTAAAAAAATGAAATATCCTTATTTCATGCTAAATCTATCATATATTTATATAAAACTATGTAGAGTTTATAGCGTATCAATTTCTTTTTTCTTATATTAATAAGAAACTTGAGTTTTGATAGGTGAACTTAGTGTTGCATAAGATTGGATTTGGATCAAATTAGTTCAATTTTAAAAATTGATTTAACTTGATCTGATTCGATCTAAATTTGTTTAATTTAAATTTAAATTAATTTTGAATAAAAGGATTTAGCTCATTTTTAAAATCAAAATAAATTTTTTATTTGAATCAAATTTAAATTATTTTTAATTATAATTTGAAGAATATAAAATAAACTCAAATCAAATTAATATTTATTTAAATTAAACTTAAACTAAAAAATATTTAGATTTAATTTGATTCGTATGCAACCGAAAGATGCGTGGCACTCAGAGATCATGCAAAGGCTCTAGCCAAAACATGAATCGTAAAAAAATGTGACATATGAGACAAGCATGGCCAGCAAGAGCCACGGTGCGAAGCGCATGCCAGACAACCCAATGGCCCACCTAGCCCAACACCAAGATGCTCCAATCCCATGCTCGCCAACCATTTCTCAATTTTCTCACTCTCTCCACGTTACATGACTTTGGTCCATCACATTTCTTTTACGCTTTGTTTTCTTCCTCAAAGTACACTTTTCTTCCCAATATTTGTTGTAATGAAGAGAGACAGGAATTTGACCATTTTGTTGGTTACTAATTTTTATTCCTCTTAATGGAATTTCTGATCACCACTATGCCCCGAGCTAGAATGGTTTACTTTGATCAATCACTAAAAATTTCTCTTAGATTCACAACAGCGAAGTGATTCTGGTAAGAACCTGTCTATTTTCGGATAATATGTATACATCTTTTGGTTTTGACCAATGACCATATATTCACTTTCCGTATTCCCCTCAAATATTAAATTGTAAGAGAAGAAAGGTGGCCATACTACTTGAATATTTGAGTATAGAAGAAGACGTTTTCGTTCAACATCCTTTGACCATGAATGTAATTACCCAACTACTGCCATCATGAGAATGAGACTCGACCTCCCTTGAGTTTGCAATAGCCATCAATTCGGAGTCTTTAATCCATTGTTTTAAGCTCTGCTATCAAATTTCATGAAACAAAAGTAAACAGTTTTTTATATGGTAGAAAACAAATATCCAACTGCTTTGATTTGATTTTATTCATAACAAGAGACCTCCTTTTATAGGAGAAAAACAACATAAAAAAAAAAAAAAAAAAGCTTAATCAAGTAAAATTCAATTGTTATGACTAAAAAAATTTTGGGGAATACGTTGTGAACTTCTATGAAGTCATAAACATTTCACTTTATTTATTATCTTCTATTAAAATAAAGAGGTCTCACATCTTAACAAACTCGTCTGAGTTTTGCATGATTCTTTCAATCTTCGATAATCACATGTGACAAGATGCGAGAAAAAATAAAGTTTATTTGGAGAAGTGCGCCTTGAAAATATGAGAAAAACATTATAGCTTTCAAAAGTTAAAAAATGATGATAATTATGACTTAAACTTATATTGAGTCTTAATCTTAAGTAACAGAATTCGTTTGCACTGTGTTGCTTTGTTTAGTGCGCGCAGTTTTTAGCTCTGTTGAAACGACGTGACCTTATTCAACTATTTGTGTGATATCTAAGATGTCAATCATGGCCACAAAAAAATACCTGCATTTGGAGAGAGACAGACAGTTTTTTCTTTTTTTTTTTTTTTTTCCTTACTGATTCACCACCATAATTTTACAAAATAGAGGATCATCAAACGTTTATAATACAGTGCCAGTATTCCAAAACAAGGCTTCAGCAGCTACAATCAAAGAATCCCTTCAATTTTTTCCCCTCCCTTCTACCATTCTTGCAATAACAGCAACGCCATGTCCGAATTTTTTTCCGCTCCGAAGCTTGAGTCACCTTCACATCGGTCTTGATCTTGACTTAGTTGGGACGCAACAAACTTGTCCAATGCCCTCCAATCAGTCACTTTGTTATTAGAGTTGATGCTCCCTTTGTTGTGCTCTTCTTCATTAGTATTATTTGATGTTAAGGATATTGAATTTGGCCTCTTTAATATCGGCAGAGATGGACTCTCCAGCTGAGGAAGCTGTAAATATTGATCAGAGTGCATGAAACTCAAGTTGTCTCCTTCCAGCTCCTGCTTGCACATGAAATTCTGAGCTAGAAAACTCGGGGCTTGTCTTGAGATATATTCAATTGGATCAACCACTGAGCTGACCCCACTTGGTTCATCATAGAAGTAGCTTGAGTCCCACCCTTCAACGGTCTTGGTTTGGCCAGTGGTTCGTTTCTTGAATGCTCGACAAACAACCCATCCTTCTTCCTGCATGAACTTAAAACAAGGTTTATATATAAGATAAGACACAGAAACTTAATTTCCGTTCCATCCTTCAAGTTTTTTCTTTATTCATTACAAAGGTTAAGAAGCTCAAAGCTTTTGTGTTTTTCCTCTGAAAGTTCTCGTGATGCTGATAGATACAAATTAATAAGAAAACTGGAATTTTGCTTTTGACAAACTAAACGAGGACAGACCGACCATGGTCGAAACGGAATAGAAGATAGGGAAGTGCTAACTTTTTTGACCTTAGAGAACGGAGCTCATCTGTGGAGGTACTGAAGATAATGGTGTACGTATTACGGAAAGCAAAAGAGGGGCTTGGTTTCCTTTTAAGTTAAAAATGAAAACCCTTTTACGTGAGGTCATAGCTAATAAAATAAGTAACAAGGGACGTACTCATATTTTAATCCACACAGGAAAGAAAGAGTTACTATACAACTTATAAAAAAACTGATGGTAATGAATTCCAAACCCCTCTTCAATTGGACGGAAACGAATGAAAAAGACAGATCCACATATTGGTCAGGAACGTTGCTGATAAACACTAAACCTGTGGAACGGCGTTTAGAAAAATTTTGTCGTTTCAATAATATAACATCTCAACTGAAAGAGAGAGGATAGATTTAATAATACTTGCCTGTGGAGGACCATTATCATCAAATTCAAGCCGGTATTCATGCATTATCCAATCAGTTTTCTGTCCGTTGGGGGCTCTTCCTTTGTAGAATACAAGGGTTTTCCTCATTCCGATGAGCTTTGATTTATCATAGACAGCCTTATCACGTCCCGTTGCCTTCCAGAATCCAGCCACGGTAGCTCTGTTAGTCCTTGTCCCCGTTGGATACTTTTTATCCTTGTGACTGAAGAAGTACCACTCATTCTGCTCTTCGTACCCGATCCGGCATCGCTCTGTTCAACAACATACAGATCTTATACATATACGTTTAAGAAGAGAATATACATTCAGATTTCATGCTATATGTATAAAACTGCCACACAAAGCAGCGGCTTATCTTTAGGCAAAACACATAAAATTATAGCTTTATATTCAGATCATGTAAATCCTGATTCAAGCTTTAACGGCAAGCTAACAAGATCTAGGAGAGAGTCACGATATTTACGAAACAACTCCGAACAATCAACTGCAAGCATATAAATAAAATCAGAATTATTCGAGAGTTATGCGTACTAGGGTTGTAAAACATGCGCACGTAAAGTACATTAAATATCATTGGCACTCGTTCTTAATATATAACCTACATGTTAACGGTACCCGTCTGTCCTATCCAATAAAAAACCATACTATGCAACTACGCAACCAATCGAGTTAATGTCAAAGCAAAGGAAAAAAGAAGAATACCTTGGAGATCCCAGGGCTCTATTCTGTAGAGATCGATATCTCTGATAACATCAAGATCGATCTTCTGGGATGCAACCTTCTTTCTAAGATAATACCCAACAAGTTCCTCGTCCGTCGGATGGAAACGGAATCCTGGTGGGACATATGACTCCATTGACTCCATCATATATATTGATGCTGCATTAAATTCAACACTAACATTAATACGACACCATTTACTACATTATCTTTAAATCATGCCAATGTGAAGTTATAAAGAGAGAAGAGAACCCAAAACCAGAGAACCAGAAAGTTAAAAAAATAAAAAAGGAAAAGCTAAAATGTAATAAATTGTAGGAAGAAATAATGAACTTTCCAAATAAAAGGTGACAAGTGTTATCAGGTATAATTATCAGCTCATTTGGTGGTGAGCAACACTCAACATTTCATATCCGAAAGAAAATAAGGCGCGTGTTACAAACACAAAACCGAGTAGTTGCCATACAATGAATTAAAATATTCATAGGTATAAAAGTGAGGAAGAGGTAAAAAGGAAAAGGAAAAAGAAAACGAAATGATGAGAGTTTGTTTTGGAACTTGATTAGGGTGTGTTTTGTGAAGGTCTCTAGAAACGGACAAGTAGAGGTCTGTGCTAATGATGTTGTCTTCTGTTGGTGAATGGTAGGAATGATGCATCAAGAACGGGGTTTCCATTCAAATGCTATTAATTATTAGATAAAACTAATCTATAACTTTTTATATTAATCACTATCAAATGCTATTAATTAGCTAATACATATTTATATTTATGTTACAAATTAGCATTGTAAAATGTGGAGGATCAGGATGACGTTATCACAATTTAGCACGCTTTTCTTGAAAGAGAAAACGTTTGAAGCCAAAAAAGAGGAACACCGTTCTAATGGATCAAAGCCTGCCAAACGAAAAAATTAAACGACAAAAAGGAAATAAAAGAAAAAAACAGCACTCTTAAGCCTCCTGTGTCTCGTTGTTGAAACGGGCTCTGACCCTTTTGTCTGGCTGTCGAGAATTTCCATGGCACATCTAACCTTTTTGTTTTCATAAACACTTTGGGAAAATGCTAAACTCATAGGAAGTTATTTAGGGTTATATATGGTTCTTTTCACTTAAGAGTTAAATCATAAAAAGGACCTCCAAACTGATCATAAAAATTGGGTGGGATTATCATGTCAAGAGGTTTGTGTTTTGAAAGAAAGGTCAAGGTTGGGTGTGGTTAATATGTCAAGACGTAAGTAGTTTTTTCTTGTGAGGTAGATGGAAGAATGTTCAACAGTCAAATTACTTTCATTGTTTTTGGATGCCCAAGCAGGAAAATTTAAGAATGAAAACCTCAATTAAAAGAAGGGGAAAGTTGGGATTCACCGCTTGGTTTATAACAGTCCTTTACCAAATTTGAGTCTTAATTAGAAAGCTTTTTTGACTTAACAAAATTATGTAAAACTAGACAAGATTATGACATGAATTGAAATATAGGTAAGCGATGTGCTATAGTGGAGAGAAGAAATTATTCAAAAAAGGAAGTAGAAAAAGGTGACAGCTTCTGAATACTTCTCACTCTGATCAACAACAACAGTAAGCGATAGCCTCATATTGTTGAGAGTCCGAGAAACTCAAATTCATGTATAAACATTGAAGACCCTAGCCTTTTGAAAGACGAAGAACTATATAATAATATATATATATATAAATATTTGGTGCGTAATAGAATTAGTTTATAATGAGAATTCTGTGATGCATGTCCAAAGTGTAATTACCTGGAAGCAGTAGGAAGTGGCTGAAGAAAGAAGCAATGAAGAAGAAGAAGAAAAAAAAACAAAGAAAATATAGTAGTGACTAGAGAAGAAAACTCCGTTAGCAAGTGAGGGGCGAAGAGAATATAAAAGCACAGAGGGAGGACCGCTGGATTGCGCATGGTTGATGGTTGTCCCCAGTTGCTTACGTCATTCTTTCTAGCTTCTCTTTTCATTTCTCAATAATTCGCGAATTGCGATATGTTAAATTTCTCTTTACTATTACTCCTTCAATAAGTTGTGTGTCACGTCCGTCACCAAAACTTTTTTATCAACTAATATAATAATCCAAAGCCTTTCACTGACACATTGAGTAGTACAAATAAGATATCCAAACAATAAGAGGGTATAAATTTCAATTCTATTTTAACCGAACTCTTTTAAATTTTATTTTATTTTTTTAATCTCTGTACAATCACTATTTATAAGACAAAAGAGAAGAAAATGGAATTGATAAATTAAAGAGATTATAAAAATGATACACTTAGTATTTATTTATTTTTTATACTCATCTACGAGTAAATAATTTGCTCAATGTTTTCCATGTAAATGATATACCTAGTTATTCATGTTGCTCACTTGGTTAGTAGCTCTCGTGGTTGCACATGTCTTTAGAGCAACTCTTGTGCATTTTCTCTAAGAGAGATAATGACTACACAATAATTAGTCTCTAGTTTTTGAAGAGCGAATAAGACTTCAAAAAATTTAAAATATGTTTTTCTACCCATCTTCCCTTAAACATTTTTTGAGGAAGTCAACACATAGACAAGCTTGACTTCGTGAGAACTTCGTTCTGCATATTTTCTCTTAAGAACTAAGGAGTTTAAGTGATGGAGACTCTATTTTGTTAAGAGACTATGAACTTAGGTGTCAAGCGACTAACTTATATTTCATACCTAACATGAGTTTACTCGAAGTTATACATTTGTTTGTTCATGACTAGGCGTCGAGTGCCAATGTTTATGTTTGTTAAATCATAGGAGGAAATGGCAAATGGCTCTTGTGTTCGTTGTTTCTTGAATACTCTTTTTTCATACTCCTTGCTCTTTCTTTTCCCTTTTGACTCATCTTACCCTAATTAGAAGTACTAGTTGAGGTTTTTAAGCCAACTTTTTTTAGTACATCTAAAGGGCTTTCTATCTGCAAATGCTTCTTAGAAATTTTTTTAGAATTATGCCAAATACTTATGTTCTTTGGCTTGAAGTTTAGCAAAAAAATTTGTGTATAAGTGAAACTCTCTTACAACTAGTGCAAAAACTAGTTGCTTTTGGAATATAATCCACTTGTTAGAGTTCATTGTTAAAGTGCTCTAGGTAGGACTTAATGTTTCGTTTTCTTCTTGTTGCATATTTTTTAGGTGGCTTAGTGGCATTAAGTATCTTTTGGTCACGTAGAATTATTTGAGAAGTTATGGGGATAGTTTCTTCCATAAGGTCATAGAACTATTAGGTATGGAACAAGCTTTTAGCTCCTTTAGTAAGAGTGATTGCTAGGTAGCTAGTTTAGAGATTTGCTAGAGCTCCATTATGTCATTTAACAAATCTAAGTGATCTTATAAATCATTTGTTCTATCAAATAGAGCGATATAATACGTATTATACTTGTCAGGTAAGGGTGTATAACATAATAGCAAGGAGAATAAATATTCGCCCAATTAATTTGAGTTGTTTGGATGTCTAGGGTTTGCTTGAGCCTTTGTAGATACTTGTTAAATTGAGTTTGGCTATCTTTTTCGAAGAGGTTTGAAAAGCATTCATGTGGTCATATGTGTCCAATTTAAGCTTGAAATCCTAGGTTGCTTAGCTTGTCAAAGATAGTTCTTAAGCCATTACATGGTAGCATTAAATGAATATCATCCTCATAACATGAGTTGTTATCCATACATTGCATGTTGATGTCTTGACGTGTTTAATTGAGTATAGTTGGGTACCAAAATCATGCTTTGAGACCAACTTTGTAACACTCCCTCCGAAAAAAGCCTACCCTCAAGAAAGAAACACTATAATACTTAACTAATAAAACATGATCAAACTTAAACTGAAACTTAAATTCAACATATAAAATTACAAAAACACAAATACGTTCACATATTAAAAGCATACAAAGGATGTCAATAACAAAAATATCCATCTATCGGTGTGTAACAACTCAATTAAAAGTTTATAAATTATAAACAATCTAAATAAAACTTAAACAAAATCATGAACTTAAATAGGTATAATGACTTGTATACCTATGATGTTGACTCCATGCACATTGACCTCACACTTTTATTGTCATTATCATCTGTTACCTACAAAACATTGAAAATAAGGGATTAAGTGATAAATCACCTAATAAGTAAAAAAACTATAATTACAACTTAGACTTAATCTTTGTTTCAACTTAGACTTAATCTTTGTTTTAACCCTTACTTTTCATTGGGAGCACCCTTTCACACTTTGAACGTCGATGATGTGAAACTTACATCATTAAATTTTCTTGCCTAGGGAACACCTTTGATCTCATTTAGTTATCTCAGGATGTATTGAGGTCTTGAAACTATGATAACTTTTTCTCAATCATCTAAGATGCATACAAATCATAAACTATAATGATTCGTTAAATACAATGCATATAAAAATTGGTGAAAGCTTCTTAAAAATCTAACTTCATTTGAAAACATTTTTTTAAAAATGTTTACATTTGCATCAATCTATTTAGGTCGAAATAAGGATTGGTATCTTGGATAAGTGAGTTACATAAAATGTAGTCCTATATATTTCCTTACACACACTATTAGACTATTATAACATGATTATGTCCTATTTCAGGTGATTATACTCTATTGTAGGCTACTGTGCCCTGTTACAAACATCTATAGAGAAAACTACTAGATGGGTATATGGGTTTTTAAACTTTAGCAGTTGTTTTCTTGTTTTTGGCTCAAACTATGGGTGGGAATAAGTCCTTTGGCCAAATATATATTTAATTTATATTTAGTCGAATGTGATAAAATGGAGAAAAAAATTATTTCCTCTACTAACTGTATCAAAATGATAAATTATCACTTAAAAAAAGGATAAATTCTTACATAAATGTTTTTATTAAAAACAAAAAGACGGAACATTTTTAATTATTAATTTTTATTTTGTCCCTATTCTTTAATAAAATTACAAAAATACTCTATATTTTTTTCTTTTCCTTCTGTTTCCCTATCTTCATCAACCACCACACTCACTCCACTTCTGTCATGAATATCTAAACAACATCCGGGTTGTTTGCCAATACAAAACAATCAAACAAAAATTCTACAATTCAATAGCCTCTCTGATTTTCATTTTAATTCCTTTGAGATGCCCACCTAAACCATAACAAATCTCAAAAAATTTCTGATGACTTATTTTCAACGGCGGTTTCTCCTTCACCATCATTTCCAATTAATATTCTTGGAGATTTTTTTAGTTATTTGACGTAGAGTGTGTAGGAAAGCAAGATGACATACACGATTGTACTGGCAACCTGAAACATGGAGACGTCCCAATTTGGCATTTGAACTTCATTGTTCCATGGAGTTCTAAGTTTAACACTTCATTGCTTCATCAATTGGGTTAATCTTAGGTTTAAATTTGGTATTTAGATCATTCTGAAGCTTATGATGCAACAACTTCTGCAAGTAAAATTATAAATGAAATGCTATAATTGGCTAAGGACAAAATGGTTAATTGACACCTAACTGATGGGATTTTATATTTAATTTGGCATTACTTTTAGATGGTGAAAGAGTTCAAATTTCGGTATCATTACGACAATTTGATTAAAAAATTCCCAAGAAAAGAAAGAAAAAAGAATAGTGATAACGTTGGGTTGGTTTTGATGGTATCGGTGCTGAGAATAATCTGTCATGGTGATGGTGATGGTGCCAAATGAAAGAAGAAGAAGACAGAAAAGAAAAAAAAACAAAAAGAGATAATGGTTAGATACCACCTAGTAAAGAAAGAAGCAGAGGTAGGGATTATTGCAATTTTATAGCTTTTTAAATTTTTTTATAACCATTTTTTTATTTATGAAATTTATAATTAATAATTATAATTAAATAAACAAATTATGTAAATATTCTTAAATATTTAAAATTGAAGAAAAAAATTAGACAAAAAATAAAAATTTATTATTTTTAGTTTTGAAAGCGAAAATTTATTGTTTTCGTATGAATATGGCGAGGAAAAGTGTATCTCCAACGATAAAATTACAATAAGTTAGTCCACAGCGTTGCAGTCGAGTCACATCTTCAGCTTGCGGTGCAGAGTGAGCCCAATGGGAATGTAACGACATTTACGCTTCTCATAAATTATCGTCAAAATAACACGAGATTCTGCTAACTTCTCGCTTTCTAACCTTCCCAGTGTCCCACACACGGGCCATTGTGGCCAATTCTTACACTGAGTTCTTTTACCAGGCCAAGCGACTCCCCGGCTCACATGGCTTCACATACAGCTTTTCTGGCAGCTATTCATTCCAATTTACGAAGACGCCCTCCTTCTATGACGCGGTGACGTTTAGTTCCCCGACTGACTGACAAGGCACGTTAACATCACCACATAGGATCTGCACTGTCGAATTCAGGGTTTTTTTTTTTTGGTATTTTTAAATTCAATTACGGCCTTCAAATGATTTCTGGACAAGTATTTCAGGGAAGAACCACTGAGAAAAAGGAAAACGCACGTTGAGATAACTAAGAGACACGTGACAGACCAAGATTGGTGGTTGAGAATCGTCCTTTACGTAGAAGATAAACAAAGCGGAGGACCTATATATGTGTGTCGTAAGGCTAGCCGTTGATTACCAGGGCCCGCACTCCTACAATATACTTTTGCCCATAAGAAAACTTTCTCATCTGTTTGAGCATAATGTAGATAGCAAAGACAGCGAGTGGCTCCATATAGACTAATAGCAATAACTGTTCTAGTTTATCCTTGCCCTTCCTTTCTCATTTGTAATGACAATAGAACTAGGGTTCCAAGGTCATGCATGCTCACCAAAATATTGATGACCACCTTATCATTGCTGCAGAATAAATCAATAATATGACAAATAAATTAAGATCTTGGTAGCTAGTCAAGGCCGCCTATGTACAAACGACCGAGAGATAAGAAAGTTTTGGATTTCATTTTTGTATTAACAGTATCGTTATTGCTATGATGAGCGATAGATTGTCTGCAAAACAATAATAATAATAATAAAATAAGAGTTGAGATCATAAATCCCACTTCCTTCCTATCATTTTAAGTGAGAATGTAAACAAATGGGTGAACAACACGGTGTTGCATAATTCAGGTTGCATTTGTAAGTTGCAGTTGTTACAAGTTATATTTTTACATGCCATTTCCAACAATGATGTCCTGGAAAGAATTGTCGAATAAGCTATGGTTCATATTTCTGAGAAAAATTCAAAGTGGTCCACTGCCTTGCCTCCCTTCTTCTCTTGGAAAGAAGTCGCATTTATAAGATGTGACCAAATGGTTGAATTTGTTTAAAAGTTTCGAACTAATCTTTTTACCATGCCAGGTTGGACAAAGAAACGTGCAGCACTCAAAATGTAACCGGTTTACCAAATTTAACTTTTGAATATTCTTCGTAGTTGATTTTTTGAATGGTGTTCCCATAACTTTGAGAGTTGCAGAATGTGACAGTCTTAAATGGAGGTGACAATGGTACATGTCGACTAATGACTATAATGAGAAACTGAGAATGTTCGTTAAAAATATCATATACTACAGTTAGACATGTTATATATGGAGCTGGTGCCAAATCACCAGTGGGTCAAACCATAAAATTTCAAGTCGACATAAACCCATAGATTTAAGAGGTCATGCACAAATCGTGAAGATTAATATGACACGATTCAATATTATAAAAAAATAAAAAAAATTTGTTGCAAATTACATTTTTTATTATTATTTATTTTATTTATGTTATAAAATATTTAAAAAAATATAAAAATTTTGTTGTAACTTACATTTTTTTTATTATTTATTTTATTTATGTTATAAAAAGTGGAAATGTGAAAGATTAAAGGTTTGATTTAATGAAAATTAATGATGAGTTGAGAACATGAAAAGATGGAGACAAGTATATAAGCAACTACTATCATTCATTCTACATATGCATTCACACATTTTCAACTTTTGTTTGAGAGAAAATACTAATTAGAGAAAAATGTTCTTTTAAAGGAACTTGAGTTTAACAATTTGTGTAAAGTTGCAATAAACTAAACAACAAAACTATTAGACTATTGTACCGTAAAGGTGATGGTCAAGATTTTCTTAACTATACTAGTTTCTAAGCTATGTTAACCGTAAAGGGCTAAAACCTCTTTAAAGAGAGTGAGATATCCATATCTCAGCTTTATAGCTTTCGTGCAATCTTCATTATTCCTCTTGTATCTATTTGTAATAAAATTATTATTTTATTATATTTTTTGCTAACAATTTTAAGGAGATTCAAAAATATAGAGGTTGCACAAGAAAAATTGTTAATCAAATTAGAGATCTGTCCATGTCAAGAGATGGAAAGGTAAGGTGTTATTCTATCTCAATCTCTTCAAGGTGGCCCATGATGATGTAATTTTTCATGAAGGTGAGTTTTCGTTTAAATCTAAAATAGTGGGGGTCAAATTATTTCACAAAATATTATAGGTAATCCTACCTCTTTATCGTATGTTTTTTTTTTTATATTACATGATTGTTAATGAATTTGAAGTAAATGAGTGTAATAAGTCCATATATCATTAATCTATCAACAGTTCACATATGATTATTTGTCTTTATATTGATGATGTGTTGATCTTTGGACCTAACTTGCATGTTGTTCAAGAAACAAGAAAATTGCTTGGCAGTCATTTTGATACAAAAGATCTTAGTGAGGTAAATTTTGTTTTGGGCATTAAAATCACTCTAGAACTAGTGATGGTATATTTTTTAATCGATCACATTATATTGAAAATTCTTGGAAAAATATAGTTATGTTAATTGTAAGCATGTATCCTTTTGATTCTAGTATTCATTAGTTTCTCGTTAAAAGTGATAATGCGATTTTTAATGAAAAAGAAATACGCTAGTTTGATCGGTAGTTTGCATTATGCAACTGATTATACTAGACTTGACATTGCCTATGTAGTAGGAGTTCTAAGTAGATTTACTAGCAAGCTAAGTAAAGAGCATTAGCATGCCATGAGAAGAATTATGAAATATTTATCTAATACTAAAAACTAAGCTTGTTTTATAAAAAATATCTTATTGTACTTGAAAGCTATAGTGATGTCAATTGGAATACATTGTTAGGTGATTCTTTCTCTACTATTGCTTCTGTTTTTATTTTGAGTGGTGGTGCTATATGTTGGATATATAAAAAAAAAAAAAAAGTAAACTATAATTGCTAACTCTATAGTGGAGGCTGAGCTAATTGTATTAGCATCAACAAGTGAGGAAGCCAATTAGCTAAGGGACTTAATATTTGATATCCCATTTTTTGAAAAAATTGTTTCATCTATCTTAATATATTGTGATAGCATTACTGCAATTAATAGAGTAAGAAATCATTTTTACAACAATAAATCCAAACCTATCAATTGAAAACATAACATTATAAGATCTTACTCGAGTAATAGCTTCATTAAGATAGAGTATTTTAAGTCTTTTGATAATCTTATAAATCCATTTACTAAGGCTTTGGCAAGAGAAAAGGTCTAGAGTACATCAAGGAGGATGGGATTAAAGCCCATAAAATCATAATCCATGTATAAGGAAATGCAACCTAAGGACCATAGATCCTATAATTAGGTTTAATGAGAAGAACAAATCATATGGTGGACATAAAAATGCACTATTTTGTATTGAACATCCATTCCTATGATGTGAGTGCATTATTCTATAATGATTGGAGGGTTGAATGACCAAAATTTTAATGAAAATTCATAGCTCATTATGAGTGGAATGTTAAGAGTTATAAGAGCATCTTTAATAGATTCACCTATATGAGTGTGAAAATAAGGTTACTTTCTATGAAAATTAGGCTTGATCTCAAAAACACTCATGGAAATTAGGAAAGCACAAGACTATAACTTGTTAGCCATAGAAGCTTAAATTTAACACTTGAACTGTTATGTGTGAGTAATAATTTTTATTTTCCTAAAGTAGTCAAAGTTCAATGTCGAGTATACTTTGATTATGGAGTGAAGATTATTTTTTCATTAAGTGGAGGTTTAATACAGAGCATATCTTCATCAAGCATAATAGTTTACCTTTATCTAGTATTTTCTCTCTCTTACATATGTTGTAAGTTGTATTTATCAGTATTAAAAAATAAGTGGGAGAATATTGTAACTTACATATTTCAATATTATTTATTCTATTTATATTATGAAAGATGAAATGTTGAAAGACAAAGGATGAAAGGTTCGAGTTAATGAAAATTTATGATGAATTGAGACTATGAAAAGATGAAAACTAGTACATAAGTAGCTAATATCATTCATTCTACGTATGCATTCACATATTTTAACTTTTGTTTGAGAGAAAATAATAGCTAGAAAAAAGTGTTCTTTTGGATGAGCTAGCATTTAGCAATTTGTGTAAAGCTGCAATATATCAAATAATGAAACAGTTAGGATGTTGTATCATAAAGGGGACAGGTTAAGATTTTCTCTACTATACTAGTTTCTAAGTTTTATTAACCATTGAGGGCACAAATCTCCTTAAAAAGAACGAGATATATATGCTTCAACCTTTTAGCTTTCATTCAATCTTTATTATTTCTCTTATGTTTATTTATAATAAAATTATTATTTTATTGTATTTTTCACTGATAAATGTTAATACAACAACAACAACTTTATGCTGAAGTTGCATAAGTTAGCTAGATGACAATGCTCATTGGGTTGACAATCTGACAACTAGTATCAGTTTTTTTAATTTTTCTTTCTTATAAATATTCCCTTATTCATTCATATTTTCATTTTACATTTCACTCACTCATTTCTTCAACTCTCTGAATCTCAATATTTCTATATCAATTCTAAAGTGTTGTTAATCAATTTTCAATTTTGCCAAACTAATTTGTTTTCATCTTTTCAATTTCAACAATTATTTTTAGTTCATTCATACAAATGGATTCAAGATCTAATGAGTTTAATCCTTTTAAGTACTTTGATAATAAAAGAATCAATATATTATAGGAGTATATAGCTATACCACCCTTGCCCTAAAAAAAAAAAAAAAAAAAATTAAAAGTCAATGATGAGTGAGCACTTTAATTAAATTTAAGAAATCATTGATGATAAATGGATTCAATAAACAAGGTGCAAACATTATGGTTCTTCTTTAACATATGTCAGATTAGAGGGCATCGGACATCTTTGTCACCATACAATAAATATTATAAAAATATACCCTATCACTTGAGAAGACAACAACAAATCATCTTCACAAGATCAAAATCAAAATCCTTTTGCAAATATTCTTTAGCTAATCGAACTAGTTCTATATCAGAGAAATGTCAAACTTCATTTATAGTTAACAAAAAATGTGAAACTATATGGTTAGGTATGTTGTCATTTCTGAACAACCATTTTCTTACACTGAAGATGAAATATTAGAATTGATAATACAAAAGAGTGTTCAACTTATTTTTTAAAGAATTTCTGCGTTAACATTAAGTAGAAGTGGATTCAAATCGAACTGAGCCCAAACTCGTCAAGCTCAATTTGTTTGAGATAAGCTTAGTTTGAATTCAACTTGACTCAACTTGTCAGATGTCTTAAATACCTAAAACGATATTATTTTGATATATATTGATCAAAATAACATTGTTCTTGTTATTTTGAATGATTTTCATCAACTCATGAGTTAAGCTCGTTACAAGTTTGAGCTCGAGCTTGATAAGCTAAGCTCAAGAATACTCAAATTCACAAAATTGGGGCTTTTTTTTTTATGCTTTTTCAAGTCCAGCTTGAGTTAACTTGACTCAAATTTAGTTCTAACATTAAGATTTGATATATTAAGAAATTATGATTTAAAAAAATTAAAAATTAAGAGAAAAAACTAGTCAAGTTTAATTGTTACTTTTGATTTTTGAACTTTTACTAGTCAAAGCATGGTGTATATTTTTGTAATTGCTCATCATATTAATTATGATTAACAGTTATACAAAAAAGTTATTATATTTAAATAGTTAGATTATCCTCATTCTAGTATGATAATTTATTAAGCATTAGCTAACATATTTTATAAATATAAAAATAAATCTACTTTTTCTAATACATTTATAATTTAAAAAGTAATGATAAAGTTATAGACTTAATGATGAAACATTTAAGTTCACCGTTTGAGAAAAGCTATTTCATGTTAAATGCGATTGTCACATAATAAATCTAATAACACAAGATGATATGAGTTAAGTGAAATACCAAATAAGAGTAATTAGACATATCATTAGTTATATTTCATCAACTCCATCACATCTATGAACATATCATCATATATGCAGGCAAATGAGATTGAGATGGAAAAAATTAAAAGTTGACGTAAAAAATAGATGATATTCAACATGTTTAATGTTAAAATCACATGAGATTCATGAAAATTTTTAACTGGGAATTTGTTAGGGCTTTAATGAATATATTAGAACAAGACTCAACCACACCAAGTAGGACAAAATCCTTCATAACCATTGCACCATGTAATTCAAAGGTCTAATCGTGATTTACTACCTAAAGAGCTTGAACTCATGTGCTCTTATTGCTTGGGTAGCCTATTGTTACAACTCAAGCTACCCTTTGAAGGTTTGATTTTATATTGTATAATAGAAATCGATTTTATTTGTAAAGATTATGGTTTTCATAACGCGTTTAGTAATATTACAAAACAAATATGTTAGATTCCTAGGTGTTTTGATGTGTAAAAATTATACTAAAATTACTAACTTATCCATGATATGAATTGTTTCATGACCAACAAGGACAAAAATATAATTTTGCAACTTAAGCTAGATGCATAACCATGTGTCTAGGCAATAAAATCATGTATGCATTGAATATAGGTATACATAAGTTTTTGACACATTGTTAGAAGTCTCGTGCAAGTATAATCATGCTTATTCAACATAGTTAAACTTCTGGACACGTGCCTATATAGAGAAAACACATACCCTTACGTAAGCAATTTAATGATCATGTGCTATCTAGTGTTGGTTATTATGCTCAATCCTATACAACCTTTTGTGATTCAAAATGATAGCAAGAAATGAAGGCACACAATCATGTATAGGAAACACACAATCATGTGTAGGTTGGCGTAATAAAGAGTTTGATTGTTGGGGAGTTTCTTGAGGCATTAAATGAAGGGGCACATGATCATCCACCCTTAGCACATGATCGAGCATCTATGTAGATTTTAGTAGAGCATGAATGTTTCTTCTCTAAATACAAGTAAGGTTTGCTCCAACAGCTCTTTGCTTTCCAACATTATAAATTGGAGTCAAATTAAAGTTAAGTGTTAGAGAATACAATGCTTTAAGCCAACATCATTCTTTTCTTACTCTTACCTATATTTCTCTCACCAAATATCATTTATGAATTCTTGAAAGATAATCTTTGTATTTAGATTCTTGATCAACCTATTTAGAGGCAAATTTTTTTGTATTTGTTTTACAACCAAGTTGGGCACAATCCTATATAACTAATTGAGGATGAAATCTTGGAAATCTTATTGTAAAATCGCAATCTCAAAAATCTAATGTAGGCAAAATCTAAACAAACTATTGGACGAAATCTCAAATATCTTATAGAAACTTCAAATGGGTTTACTTGAATAGGTGGATGTAGAAGACTTGTGATTAAAACTTCAAACCACTCTAAAAATCGATTAAGCAATCTTTTTTCCCTGTTTCTTTTATATTGCTTATCTTACTTTAATTGTTTAATAAATGTATTGATTGTATTGGTTGTTTGTATAATTTACTTGGTCATCATTTGCATTAAAATTAAGTTTAAATCTCAAATTGGTTCTAAGTTAAAAAGTTTTTATAAATCATATTCACCTCTTTTAGGATTATTTAACCATTTGGGGTTGTACAAAATGAAAGAAAAATTTTAAAAATACTGGAAAAATACACCTTTATTATTTGCCACAACTATTTTAGATTCTAAGACTAAACTATTAAGGGTTCAAAATTTATTAAAATTTATTAGAGAAAATTTGTTAGAACCTTTAATTTTTAAGGTACAAGATTTTTTACTTAAAATGTATAATGTTTATGAAGCTAAATATGAAAATATTGCATACACTTCAAAACCATAGGTAAGATCAAGTGGTTCATCCAAACGCAAGTTCTAGTTGTGGTCCCTATGGAAAGGTAAGCAAGCAATAGATTTAAGTTTGAGTTATGCTAAATTTTATAAATACATTAATATTGAATATTTTGATGAAATTATGAATCAAAATGAGAATTTCAATATTTTGGCATGGTGGAATGCACATCAAAACACTTAGACTATATTTTCTACTATGAGATGTGATCTATTAACACCTTTGATGTCTACTATAATATTGAAATCATCTTTTAGTATAGATAAATGCATTCCAGGTGACATGTAATCAAACTTATATCCAAATATGATTGAGACTACCGTGTGCATAAAGAATTGAGTGATAACATAGTTCAACTTGCATAATCAGGTAGTCATATATATTTTTGAAAACATGAAGAATTTAGACATTAAATATGAGTAAACATGTGCAGATTGATATTGATACAATGATGTTTATAATGGATTTGATTGAGTTTATTTTTGTTTAGATATATGATTTATCTTATTTTTCTATCATGTAATCAAGATATTACTCCACCACAAGTGAAACTAATTTAGTAAAATTTTAGAGGTAATATTATGGTTTCACATAATTAGACAAAGTTTATAGAGTAGTAAATTAAAAAAATAAAAAATTAAGAAAAATTATAAAATTCGTAAGTCGACCTATAATATCACACTGGTCGAGCTGTTAGAGACCCCAAAGCCTTGGCTTTGCCTTGACACTAGGCCTGCCAATTGGCCGTAGTTACAATTTAATAAATAATACAGATGATATACTACCTGGACATAATTTAATATAGATTTTAATTTTGGCGTAAGCATAACTGAATTCTGGTTTTGCAATATATCTTTACAAGCCATTGGCGATTGATTTTATATGTGTATGTCTTCCTTCGCATGGCATATGACTAAACAGTTCTGATATAGCTCATTTTAAATAGCCTATTCGTGAATCAAATTAGAAATTATCGACAAGAAAATCTAATTCTGTTTAGTTAATTTAGTGAAGATATGTAATTATTGTGTCCCCATCTATCATCTTTAATTTTATTGGTGCACGGACAATATACGTAATTAATCAATGTTAAAAAACGAGTACACCATTACTATTTTCTCACATTTCAAATTAATGAAATATGCACCAGTCTAGGAAGAAAATAATTTCTGTGGCATTGTATTCATAAAAAATACCAATGTTGGAGAAATGGAGTTTCGTTGCAATTAAATGAAGTTCTCATGCAATCAGAATATCAAATTTTCTGTATTGCACAGCGCAGGTGATTTTAATTGTAGTAAAACATGGTGCATGTGTGAATTGTTCCATCTGAACTTGGATAGAGATTGTGCTGTTTACACTATAGGGAATTGGAAAGGGATTTAAATTAATTTTTTCCAATAAAAAAAAATAGGACCATTTTTAATTTCTGCTTATCAATTGCGGGAGATATATATTTAACCTTCAAAGAGAAATAGAATTTAGCCAAATATGGTAAATAATCTTCAGTGTTAGGCTTGTAAATGCAATGATTATAGAAGGAAATGTTTTTGAAACTTATGATTCATTCGGGGCCAGGTTTTGTAGAGAGATACTCGACACTCGCCTTCTAATCAAGCACGTTGAACAATGTTATCAATGCAATTCTAACATAACAATAGAATTTTTGAGAAAGGATGAAAATGAAATTTTAGGAAAAGAAGAAAACAGGAGCTGGGTCGCGTAGTCCACGTAAGAAGACGGTGGTGGTCGGCCGTAGTCACTGATCATGCTGCGGACCGCATCATTGAACTCATTAAACCTCCAATTCTGGTCCCTACCACCATAAAAATTCTTCTCTCAAAGCTGGGGCGGTGAGCCAAAGAGGAACTTAGAAAAAATCTTAAATTTATAAATGAACCATAATAACTTTGTATACAAATATACGAAAACAGATTTGGAGATGAACAGAGTTTGCGTAACCAGCAAAAGGAGATCCTTGGGGGCCCCTATTGGGATCTTGAACTCTTTTGACATCGACCCTTCTCCAAACTCTCTCTCTCTCTCTCTCTCCGCTGTGAATGAATCTAAAGAATAAGGATTACCATTTTGTTTAGGTATTTTAATTTATGGTTGATGCCGGTTGGTGAAGATAAGCCATCCTTTTATATCTGCTAAATATCACATACTTTTTCTTTTTTTTTTTTAACTCGCCTCTTCAGGTTCACTCTTCTCTTTCTCTTTCTCTTTACTTGCTACTCTAGCAATTACCAAAGCTTCTTCCAAGGGTCAAAACCCATGATTGCTCTCTCATATGTGGCTCCTAATTCAAACATTTGCATTGACGAGAAATTAAATATTTTGCACTTTTCTAGACCCTCATAGCATCTTCACTAAGGACAGTAGCTATACATGATTGATAAAATTTTAAATTTTAGACCCCATTTGACGAAATTCTTTTGCATCTTATCTCTCGATTTATGGAGTAAAAGTTATTTTCATTAATTACTATGGTAATTTGTCGTTCTACACGTAAATTATTAGTGGATGACATAAAACTGAAACCAATCTTTTTCAAATGGTTGGATAATATTGTAACCGTGGTATTATGCTAGAATTATCAAAAGCAGATAGCACAAGGAGGGAAAATGTTGGAATTTCAATTACTTCACTACCCTTGGTGTTTCAGTAAAGGATAAGCGAAAGGCAATAATGAAAAAAAAATTATAACATAAATATAAAAGAAACCCTCGTGGAATTTATCTTGTCATTGAAGACTTTCACCAGAAATTGGCTGTCATCTAAAAGGTATAAACCATGTGGTATGGATCGCTGAGATTGATAAGAATATTATGATTTTGATGGATCCGTATTCGAACAGGATACCTCCAGGCATGAACGGTTGAAGGAAGATAAATGGGCATTGATTGAGAAAGAATGGGGAAAAAAATAGATGGCATGATAGCCACTGGTGAGCTAAAAGATGGTGCAGCAACGAGTGGATGGTGGTGAGTGATGGGTAATTGGTAATTCCTCCTAGCTCTGCCCCGTGTTCTTGAGAGCCCTCTATAAGACATTAGTGGGGGGTCCGATTGCCATTTGATGATTACGCGTATGAATTGATATGTTATATCTGTTGCTTGCTTCGCTTTGTTCTAGATACAAGCTTTGCCTTGATCATGAGTGTGTTGTTTCGCGTTATTTTTTGTCAAGAAGGACGCTTCTTGTGGCATTATCTTTCTTCTCTTCCAACTTTATGTTTTATTTTCCTTTTTCATATATATATATAGTCAAGTTACTTTCTTATTCAACTTCAGTCACCCTTTCAGGATCTCGCAAATGACACAAACTCATTTTGTATTGTGTCCATTAATTATGCTACTCAAATTAATAATCTCCACCTCTGGAAACCATCAAATCGATATTTGAATGCCTGTCATCAAAATCAATATATTAAAGTGTTCAAATTAATATGGTTTTTTCCTAGCATTAAGAACAAGATGAGGTCGGTTAAATTGAATTATTGTATAGATCATTGCATAATCATGGATTCTCCATGAAGTTTTCTGGCCATTATTAAGAATGATAGCGAGGATATTGTTAATGGACTTGCGAATTAATTGATCATCGCTTGATTCTCCTTCCATATTACAGATCTAGTATGCTATTTCATTAATTACATTGCTACATAGAGAATTAAAATGGAATAAACACAAAAGCTAAATATGATACAAAATAAATTAAATGATTGCATTTTCTATGGGGTGTCCACATATCCATGGGTAGTGCTTCTATAGATTTGCTTTACACATTTGGGGACCCATTGTTTAATTGACTCGAATGAATGATAACTAAAATGAACGTGTGGCTCAATACTTCTATGACAAGATGCTACATTTGTCAAAGTTAAATGAGGTTGTTCTTGAATTCATCATAAATTAATCCACAGTAAATAAGCATTGATATTAAAAATTAATGTATAAAAATGAAAGCAAATGAATCATAGAAGTATCTTTTTATCTAAAACTTGATCACATTGTTTTAAAAA
This sequence comes from Anacardium occidentale, assembly GCA_026122585.1. NCBI lineage: Eukaryota > Viridiplantae > Streptophyta > Magnoliopsida > Sapindales > Anacardiaceae > Anacardium > Anacardium occidentale. Next base: position 721,876 of record JAJEJH010000005.1, on the reverse strand, counting down.
TAAAGCATTTGCATGCTCATCGATTTTACTTTGAATTTCATGAGTTCTTTATTTTTATATATTTTTTTAATTAGTCACGTAGGGCGTGCAGCCAGGGTAAAAAGCAAAGAAGATAAACTAAGTTATTGCAATATAAACCACTTAACCTTCGCATTTTCGGAAGAGTCCAATCAGAATAATTATTTTCCATCCCTTTTCAAAAAGCATTGGCTTGTTGTTGCAAAAGTATTCTGATCTAATCTCTCCATTACATCAGTTTGCAATGAGATATTTGATTTGAATCCCTAATTCAATCATTTGGTAAAGAATGAAAAAGAAGCTGGTTGAATTATTTCCTCAATTCGTCAAAGTTTTCAAGGTCTTGTTGGATGATATAGTAACCAATATTATACCAAACTACCAAAGCCATAAAACAAGAGAAAAATTCCAGGGACTAGACCTATGAACATTATATTTATATATGAAGCGAACCCATCACTCGACATCAAGAAAGATCAGCCAAAATATGAATCCATCGGGTTATGCTTATATTGGTAATATATAGAATTAGATTTGATCCATATTAAGTTTAAACAATACCAAATTTGATATTAGTTTGAGAGAAAAAAAAAAAAAAAAACACTAACTAGAGATCTATGTGTTAATATTCCAACTTAACTAAAAATAATTTAATTTTTCGGATTCAACCCAAATTAACTTAAAACTAACTCATTTCATGAAAAAAGTATAATCCTTAGCTTGAATTAGCTTGTTCGACTGAAGTTCAAATTGAAGCTAGAATAAAACCTAACCCTACTAATGTATTGGTTAGATTCGTATAATTTTTATCATTAAAACTATTAAATAATAGCATAAATTTATCAAAATTTTTTAAATTAATAATCTAATAAAGACTTGCAGAAGTGAACTTGACACAAGAACTCATAAATTATGTAAACCAGAAGAGTTTGTAGCGTGTCTTGTCATATTAACAGGTTAGAAATATGAAACCTAAACATGACTCATTTAAGGATGGTAATGAAAATATTTAATCCAAATATGACTTTTTTCATACAAAGGTTGACATAATATGACACTTTTAACGTATTTTAAAAATAGGTTTGTGAACTGACTCGTTTAACCTATAATAATTACTGACCAATTAATGGTAATTGTAAATGTTATTTATTAGTTAATGGTATTATTAGTATGAACACTATGGGATTGGAATTTGCTTTGTTATTGATAAAATTGTGTTCTTTTTTTAATTTAAAATAATTCAAATTGGTTAAGCGGACATTATGAGGGTGAAGTGGATAAAAATAGTTAAAACGATTATGAAAGGTTAATTTAAACATACCTTATTTTATAATTGTGTCAAAAATGTTTAAATGGAAATTTGATGGACATGATCCTAAGTCATATCTTTATGGGCCTCTTTCGCGGGCTAGCTAGCATGTTTTCTAGGTCAACCAGAACACAGGCCTTGGCCCTGAGCCCGAACCGGGCTTTTTGGGCCACTGGCTGTAGTTGACACAGTCCATTGATGTGTCCACATGTATAACACATCCTATTTAATTTATATTAAATAAAAATAAAAAAACTATCTGCTCCGAAAGCCCAATCCCAATCCATTGCAAGAAGAAACAAAATCTATGTGGCCCACTGCACATCTTCCAAATGCCATCTCCTATCACATGAAACTTCCTCCAGAATTTCCCATCGTCTTCTTCAATCCCGTTCCTCGTCCAAAAGAAACCTCACTTCTGCAAATCCGTTGATAGCCTAACAAAAAATTAATAAAAAATGTCATCCACGTTCAGCGGAGATGAAACGGCGCCGTTTTTTGGCTTCCTCGGCGCCGCAGCTGCCCTTGTTTTCTCATGTATGATCCTTACCCTGAATCCCATAGTCATCATTGATTTTGTTGTTCTTTCGAGAAATTATTGAAATAAAAAGAATTTATTTCAGGTATGGGAGCGGCATATGGGACGGCAAAGAGCGGAGTGGGCGTGGCATCAATGGGAGTGATGAGGCCAGAGCTGGTAATGAAATCGATAGTGCCAGTTGTTATGGCTGGAGTTTTAGGTATTTATGGTCTAATTATTGCCGTTATTATTAGTACTGGTATTAACCCAAAGGCCAAATCCTATTATCTTTTTGATGGCTACGCTCATTTGTCTTCGGGTCTTGCTTGTGGCCTCGCCGGCCTCTCTGCTGGCATGGCCATCGGAATTGTTGGTGATGCTGGTGTTAGGTATTTACTTTTACCTTTATTATTTATGTTGTTATATTTTATTGCAAATCAAAGTTAAACTGAATTCTATTACGCAATTTCATGCTGCTAATATAAATTATCGATCGTACACATGTATTTCATTCTCTGTTCTGTAGCTAGAAATTAGCAAATTTATTGCTTCTGATTCATAAGGATAGCTGTTGTGGCTTTGCATTCATTGAATTGTTTAATACATAAAGTGATCAGCCTTGAAATAATGTGTATTTGGCCATTCTGTAATGGGATCCTTGGATGAAGTACTGATATGGGAATTGTTCTAGTGGAAAAAAAAAAAAAGGGAATTTGAATTACTTAGATTTATCTTCCATTTTGACATGGCTGCTCTATCTCACAATTTCTTAAGAATGATGAGTTATTTTATTAAGTTATTCTTGGGTGTGCAACTGGTAATAGTTGGCTTATTTTAGCTCGGATTACCTATTTACTGCTTTAGTTCCATAACTATTTAGCCACATTATCAGCTTGACTTTGTACATTCTTTCTAATTTCTTTCCATCAAAAGAATTTGCTCTCCTGAAATTAGATTGAATCTTTTTGTAGGGCTAATGCTCAGCAGCCAAAGCTTTTTGTTGGGATGATTCTCATTCTCATCTTTGCTGAGGCATTGGCATTATATGGCCTCATTGTTGGCATTATCTTGTCATCCCGAGCTGGCCAATCCAGAGCAGACTAGATGTTTCAATTGAATGGCCTGTTGGCGTTACTCAGTCATTTTGAAGTTGGTTATATGTTAGAACAGCATGTGAAGCATGCAGTCAAGTTGTTTGTATAATTTAGAGCAAGTTTTCCCTTGAAATAAAGCTTGCTAAGTTGTTTCTTTGTGATGTTTTTGTATTTTACTGTCATTTCATATTCTTCTTGAATCTATCATTGTAAAACAACTGGTGCATATTATTTGTCATCTTTGGTAGATTTTGTTTTTCTTTCCCATTTCACAGTATCATTTAGCTATATCAATATCAATGTGTTCCATTGGTTGACATTATGCTACCAAGAATGGGCTCTGGGGTTAGTTACACGTAAGTTCAAGAGATCGAAGAGTAGGTAATCAGTGATCAGTGACTAAGTGATTTTAAATTAACAGTAATCAAAGCAAAAGTTTTTGGCCAAATCCCTCGCCACAAAGGTCACCTTGTAAAAGTGTTAATCTCCGCATAAATGTATATATCGTTAATATGTGCGCAATTAGACTGATTAAATTCAAAATCATAAATTAAATTCCAATGAAAGAGAAAACAGGGGAAGGTTTTTTCCCTCCAAAAACCTATATATTAAACAGAGAAAGATAAAAAAAAAAAAAAAAAAAAAAAAAAAACGTTGTATAATTCTTGTACAGAAAAAGCTATGGACATAGGTATTTTTTTTTTAGCAGGTTGAATCATGCAAAAATTTTTTATGTCAATTTTTTGTCTTGATTCTATTTACACACTTCTCTAACAATATTCAACTACATGCAACAAGTTTACCCAAGCCTTCTTAAATTTTAATTATTGTTACTGTAATTTATCTTAAACAAAACTCCTAATTACTTATATTAGTAAGTAATAATATATTGCATGACTCTAATTTGTTTTTAAAATAGCGGTATTTTTGTCTTAATAATTGTTCGAGTAATAGTAAAATAGTCATAACCGGGTTTAGAATTACTTATCATTGTAATTGAATACAAACTCTTCCAAATTTTACTAATTGCTCTTGACCCTCCTTTTGTATATGTGTATTAAATAACAATAAATGAGAGTGTAAAATATTTTTGTGAAGACTTAAGGTGGTATTTGGTTAAGTAGAATAAAAGATTATTGTGATTATCTATTTTTTATTACTGACATTATCTTGTTTCGTTTGCAAGTAATAAAAAAATTTTGGTAAATTTTCATTATTAATAATAATGTGACAGGTAATATAAGAGTTAATTTGATTATCACATTCACATTAGGTATTAAAAGATTATCAAGGTAATCTTAATTTTTTTTTTTATAATTTTATCCTTATTAATTTTTTTGAACATAATTATCCTCGTTTTTAATATAAATCTAATAATTTTAAAAATAACAACTATACTCTTAAAAATAAAACAAATTAGGGATATAAATGTTATGCACTATATTCGAAGGTAAATTGTAAAACCTTTATAGAGAAGGAAAAACATCTTAAATGGACAAATTTAGATGCATCTAGACATCACTGCATGTGTCATTACAAAGACAAATCTAAACATAAAGTAGATAGGCGGGCTCAAAAAAAAAAAAACCCAAACATAAGAGAGAGCACATGGCTCATACAAGTGATAATAGAAAGACAAACTGATAAAAACAAACTAGTACACATAATTATACAAAAGTAGAATAAAGTTATGGTCGACAACTATCTATAGTGGAAGTAGAGATGAAGTATTTGAACCACCATTATGAGATCCATGTGTCTTGTAGAGTTGGTCTAAAGCAAATTTGTTTAACAACTCATCAATCTTATCCATATCTAAAGGTTCTTGAGAATATGGGTCTTGGAAATCCTAGAAAAAGTCATACATTTTGGGAGTTTGTAGGGATTGTTGTGCACAGAAGGTAGGAAAAGTAGATTGTTAGTGAATCATTTTGGTCTTACTATTGAGTCAAGGGTCCATGGCTAGAGGATGCATGCATCCATCCTGAAAAAGATGGGCTAGCCATGGCATCATCATCTTTATTGGTATGGAAAATCTTATGAATTGGGTTTTAAGATGTTGTTGTCTTAATTTAAGCTTTTAAAAGAAATTTCTTTTTTCTTGCTTGATCTTATGAAAGTATTTGTTGGGATATTGTTCCTAAGGTACACTATCCTTATAAGCTAGCCATACCTTAATTGGAATGATTGTATTTACTTTAGATATCATTCTTTCAAAATCCTTGTATGTCTTTATGTAGGTTGTGTGAACGATGTGCATACCTCTGAACATTCGTATCAAACAAAACCTTCTTATGATGCCTTAATACATGTGTTGTCTTGGTAAAAAAATAATATGGAGAATTGGGATTCATGAATCATATGGAAAGATTGATGTTTGAGTTGGCATTGGTAATTAAAAGTACAAATCAACTAAGGTAGTGGATGGAACCATCTCAAGAGTATGTGGAATGGGATGAACTTAGGTGAATAAAGGCTAACGTCTATTTGATTAAGCCAACTAACATATGAGTAACAAGGAATTTAATGGCAATGGTGTATCACAAGAGGAGATAACTTAAAAACCATAATGCATTCCATGTAAAATCCTTGGAAATATTCTTGATAGAATACTAGGTCAAATAAGGAAACTTTGGAAGGATTCCTAATTCTTCTAAAGTATGTGGTCTTATTTCTTTTATTGCTTTGATATTGATATTGAAGCATAAGGTGATGAAAGGTCTTTGTTTCATCATGAGAAAGTTAGTAGAAAAAGGCTAGAAATTTCAAAGGCATGTCTAATATGCCTAATGGTAAGGAAAGGTTTAAAAGAGGAAGCTCTAGGACAAAAGACATGATTATAGAGGTGATGATATAATAATTTTTTTGTGAGGTGGTCTAATGAAGAAGCTTAGAGTGACTTGTTATGTCAATTTATATGGCCAATTTTAAAGGAGTATTGTGAAAACTATTAACTCCATTTAATCAGTTGAGGGTTAAAAGGTCTTTTTGCTTTTGGTTCTAACATCTTAGGGAATGTGGTCATGTCTAGTTCAGCTACAAAATGATAACCAGCTAAATGAAATTCAATCTTTTCAATACCTCTTTTAATAGCAAAGATTTCCTTGAATGTGGAGTGGTAACTTTGTTTGAAAGTTTGAACTGTTCACTCTTATATCCATATATCCTTTTGACATTTTCTAGTTCTTAAAAAAGAATTGCTTACTAGAATTCTTGGCTAGCATTTGTTTGTAAAATTTGAGTACCTTTGAAAGGGATATGAAGTTAGGGTAAAGGCGGAATTAAGGATTTTAGCTTTTGGACGATTCAAGTTAGGGTAAAAGACCCAACTAGAGGATTTTTCTTTAACATTTGATATAAAGGCTTTTGCATGTTCATTGAGATTCGACACAAATCTGAAACATAATTAACTATGCCTAGAAATTGTTGAATTTGTTTATGGGTTGTTTAAGCATCTAGAAATTTTGACAAATGGATAGCAATATGAGGCTAAGGGACATAAGTCCCTTTTTTTATCTTTATGCCTAAAATTTAGTCGAATCGGCACTTATTATCATCTTGCTTTCTAATAACATAATCTCATAATCCTAGACAAGATGGTGAAATTTTTGAAGAAATTTGAATGTGCTTAATTTTTTTCTCTACGAAAAGTAAGATATCTTCGATGTAAACCAAGGCATAACTAAGAATAGAGTGAAAATTCTTGGTTATTGCCTTTTAAAAATAGGATGATCCTATCTTAAGGCAAAACGACATTATGGTCCATTGGTAATAGTGTCCTAGAAGGCTGAATGTTATTTTGTAACAATTATCAAGGTGAACTCCAAGTAACTAAAATCTTACTTTTAAGTCAAACTTAGATAAGACCTTAATAAAAGCTTAGTTAGCAAAGAATAATTGCTTATTCGACAACAGGAACTTGTCATCTTGAAGGAAAAAATTGAGAGGTTTATAGTAATACCTCAATGTTACTCTATTTTTTTTTTACACATAAAAATCTACACAAGTCCAAAGAGACTGCTTGGGCTCAATAAGCTTTTCTTGTTGGAGTTGTTTTATTTCCATTTTTGTTTGCTTAAGAAGGTCAAGATTAAGACCTTGATGACTCACCTTTATGGGATTGACATCTTCATTTTTCTTAAAAGGCAAGGTGACATAAAAATTAAACGTGGTCTATGATAGGTAAGGTCATCTTTATAGAAATTTTGAATGCAAGTGTGCATAAGATGTTTCTATAATCTATTGTTGGATGGCTTGAATTAGAGATAAAACCTACTAATTTGGGATCTTACTTCAGAGGAGAAAATGTTACGAAAACTAAAATCCTTTCACTTATAGAAAATTCTCTTTTTCAAAAATTTTTAAATGAGATCAAATCCAATAATAACATCCTTCCCTAGTAGCTCATAAGCTAAAATTTATGAGACATATAACTATTAAGGAAGATTTGAACTTTGATCTAAATGCTAATAGCAATGGAAAAGACTTTATTATTTGCTACTCTAAAAAATTTCTTGTAAGGCTTCTAATGTGTAAGAGGTTAAAGCAGGAGGGTTTAAGAATAGATGATGTAACATCAGTATCTACGAGTACAATAACCTGGATAGGCCTTTTGTTACAAATGGAATCCCAATCATGCTTTCCAGTTGATCTTTTTCTTTGATAACGTTTGTGATATTTTTTTCTTTTGTGTAGAATAATCATAATGAGAATCCTTATGTAAATATTTGATTCTTAAATCATACTTTGTCATAAGGTTTTCCCAATGTTTTTTTTTTTTTTTTTAACATTCTACAAGAATTTGGATTTATTGCAGAGAAGTTAAAACTGGCTATGAACCGTAAAAACCCTAGGGTTGTTGGAAGGGTAGCCAAACAACAAAAAATTGAAAAAAATAATTAAAGGTCGAAGAATTCTCACACATGATCTTTGTTTTTCACATATGTAGGAAACTAAAACAATCAAAACACATAGGGTTTTCTCAAGAAAGCACAGTCGTGTTGGACAATGCCTTTGTCTTTGCATGGCAATGAATGATCGCTTACCTAATGTCCTATAGGCCAATGGTAGTCATACAATCCATACAAAGTAGAAAAAGGAAGAACAACTGCATTTTTATTCTACTATCCACTATACACATGGTCATGTTTGTTTTGGTGCTAAGCGTGTTATGTGTTTAGGTTATACAAAAGCAAAAAAGCCTCAAATGAGAAAATTAGTCACATTTATATAAAGTCAACAACATGGTCTCATCTGTGTAAAACGCATAACCGTGCTATCTTATGCATGCCCATGTGTGCTAGGCACATGCTTATGTTTAACATTTATATAGTACATGCAACCATCTATTGTGCATTTCATGTTTAACATTTAAACATGCTAATAACTCTTTACTAATTACATATACACCCAGGTACTAAATATGTACACCTATGTGTTAGCAAGTTATTTAAAATTTAAAATTAAATTTGACCAAGTCAAACTTGATCTATCTAAACACTCAAATTTCTCTATCTGTTAAGAAGCATGAGCACGTACCTGACAAATGCATGATTATGTGTCAAGAGAAAATTCAAATTTTGACTTTCAAACTTATTCGAATGGATCTGATAAGTTAAAAACAATAATGCTTGTCATTTATCTAGAAGGACAACAAACCGGTCTATCCTAAACTTAATGAACCTTTATTATATATGATTGGTAAACTCCCTACTAACTTGGTTGTGTCTAAATTCGAGTTAAATTTAGATGTATATAAAAAAAAATGACCTTTAGCTAGACCTCTCATTTCATTGATTAAGAAAGAGTCTCCTTTTAAATAGACTAAGGAGTGTAAGACATGTTTTTAGGAGTTAAAAGAAAAATTGATTAGTGCTCTAATATTGGTTTTACCCAAGAAGGGTGTCGAGTATGGTATATATCTTGATGCTTCATATAATGACATAGGAGCAATGTTGATGCAATAGGGATGAGTGATAGCTTATGCCTCTATACAATTAAAGTAATTCGAGTTAAGATACCCTATGTATAATTTAGAGTTAGTAGTTGTAATATTTGCCTTCAAGATATGGAAACACTATCTTTTTAGGGATAAATGTAATATTTACATGGTTTATAAAAATTTAAAATATTTTTTCACTGAAAATGAGTTGAATATAAGGCAAAGGAGATGGTTGAAATTAGTCAAGGATTATGATTATGAGATAAGATACCATCTGAAACAGACTAATGTTGTAGTTGATGCATTGCATACGAAAGTTGTTTTGTCAAGTATAACTAGTTAGAGAATCCAATTGTAAATGAATCATACCTAATAAAGAAAATTTAAGATTTTATAAAAGTGTATAATCATTGGCTCAAAAGCTCACTTTTATAGTCCAAAGTCTACCAAAACTAACTTAATTTCTTGCCATAATCAAGCTCAACTCAAATCGAGCTCAAGTCCTAGAGTTTATCTATTCAATCATGTCATGAATCTTCAAATACCTAAGTTCCCTAGAATCATTGGAAAAGACCAAAAATCAAACAAAAAAGCACATAACAAAAAAACAAATGAAAAAAAAAAAAAAAACATGAAACCTAAAACACAACCTAATTCTCTTCTCTCAATAATTAGGCTTTTTGGATCCTCTAACTCAAACATTGGATTATTGGTCAATACGTCTTTTTCCTTCCCAAGCCCAGCCAACAAAAAGATCTATGATTGATTATAAAACATGGTGTTAGCATGAATGCTTGACAAACATTTATGCATATGTATAAATGTTATGCATAACTAATTTAGGTGGGGCAACACCTTACTTATAGTAATTCTCTTTCTCAAAATCTAAAGTGTTAGCAAAATAGAGATAAAATTCAGGTCTAATGCCCTTTTCAATAGCATGAAAACATTAAAACTCAAAATATTTTGCCCTTTTATTCCTTTAATAATAAGAAAAGTCAAAGTCTTTTTATTCTAAGCAGGGTTAATACTGACTAAGCCAGTATAAGGCTTATCGGTTAGTATCCTAGACTCTAATGAATCATATTGCGTAAGACCCTTTTTTGCATACTCATTCTATAATATGCATATCTTATGTTGCAAGGATATCAATAGGATAACACTTTAATAAGCTTTCCTTTAGCAAGGATTGCTTGAAATTTTGGCAAAATTCTAGCAACATAAATCTTAGCATACTACAAAAGGAATATACAAAGACATGAGACTTTACATACATTGATTCAAATCAAACTAACACACACAAAAGGTTCCAAGATTAATATAAGGTTTAACTACATAGTTTGACCTAGGTTAGATTAGGTTAGATTAAAGACTACCATATTCTTTCTATACCCAAGGGTAAGTGTCAATGACTGATGTACAATATGAATAACCCCTTGGCCAAATAGGCTTTTGAGTAGAAGTTCATATAAAACAGGTCTTTCTATCTAGTTTTTTACACGAGTGATATAAATGAATGCAAAAGAAAACCATTAAACACGAAATATGATTAAAACAAACACATAAAAAATCAACTCTTAGCATATTCCCTAGTGGAGTCACCAGAGTTATGACAAGTTTTTACCACATCATGTTATGACAGGTTTACTTCTTTTGTTTAGTTATCTTTCCAAGACTAAGAGAAGCACGTTATTAGTTTTTAGCTCATTATAGAGTAATTAAAGAGTTGTCATCTAAGTTACACTCGAGAAAATATAACGAAAATGGATGATATTTAGATCCCGTACAAAAGACCTAAACCATCCTTATTTATCCAATCAATGGGTTTGAAAAGTTAGGTATGATGTGAAAAGGCATTAGACATCCATACTGTCTAGCCCAAAGGCTAGCCTTCACTTGGTGATTTATTTTAATTGCATTTCATGTTGTCAAATTTCCCATTATAAATACATATAATGCAACATCTTTTATCAAACAAAAAAACAAATAAATTATAAAATAAATTAGAGAAAACTAAATTACAACCGGGTCAAAATATAACTAAAGACTAAGCATTAAATTGAGATGTGAAACTTAGACATTGCAAGTTTGAGAGATTTTAGAACAACTCGTAGATGTGCTAGAGTGATAGGCAAATGCATACATTGATAGGCAAAAGCCTATCAACACAGGCATCTATGAACCATATCTAGTGTTCGCATAAACTTTTAGAATGCTCACATACATATTCGATCAATGCAAAATCCCATATTAAATTAAGTCATATGCCCAAAACATTCAAAATCGGTCCATATGTTATTCTTATATATTCTAGGTGCAAAAAAAAAAATAAAATAAAAAAATAAAAACACAAAAAGGAGAAAAATCAAACAAAATAATATGATTGACTAGCAAACAAACCAAGAGTCATAAGTGAATGCTCGCAAGAACAAGCGTCCATTTACCATTCTCAAGCATTCACTGATAGATCAAACATGCAAGGAATATACAGAGACTTATACAATCTTTCCAAATTTAAGCAATTTCTTAAGCAAATTTGTATTAATAAGACACCAATATGAAATGGTCATGCTTGATATATTAATCCAGTAACAAATATGAAGATCATATCATCATTCATCAAATTCAAACATAAAGTTTCTAGACATTCTAAGACTACCCACAGATGTCCTTAAGTGGTAGACAAATGTGCATACTGGTACATGGATGCCCCCCCCCCCCCCCCTCTAATCATACGTGTCTATTGACCAAGGTTGGGTATCCACAAAACATTGAGAATATGATGAAATAGAGAAACAAAAAACCTAGGGTTTTCGAGTTTTTCCCTTAGGATTATGTACCTATATTGTTGACTTCTTTGGAACCCCTTTTTTCATAGATGAAAGCTTGGCGAACTTGAGAATGGATTAGTGAACTAAGTGCTTAAGAATCCCTCTTTAGTTGTGTAAGTATTTTCCAAAATAATTTCAGAGTGTTTTCCAAAAACAACCTTAAAGTATTTTCCTCTATATATATATTTCTCTCTATGTCTCCCTGTCTCAAAAATAATCTCTTTCTAGATACTTGTTGTTGTCCCCCCAAAGGTGGTCTCTCTGTCATTAAACAATGATTTCTTCTTCCTAAATGACCATTTCCTAAATCATGATTTCTCTTCCTAAATAACAATTTCCTAAATAATTATTCCTTTCTTAACCATTTCTTTTCCTCATTTAATGATTTATCTCCTATTTGGTGAAGTCAAATCCGGATAAGTGGATTAGTATGTAGACACTAACAAGTCGTTAACAAACATGGTAAGAATAGGCATTCGTGCACACAACATGCCATGACGATTTGTATGCGGACACATACACAGCAATCCCCCTGCACAAGTCAAAAAGTCCTTTATGCACCATGTTAAAAGGACTCAAAAACGAGCCAAGACATGACCCAAGGTTATTGTTCAAAGGAAACAAGGTCTAGTGGGTGTTTTTATGGGCTCAAAGATTTAGATTTAACTATATATTTATAGTTTATTCACTATTCACAGGCCTTATGCCTCAATCTGTCAATAAAAAAGTCCAGTATGAAAATCTGTTGATTGCCATCAGTGGAGAAAACCTGATTGGATTAAAGCCGAGTGTCTACAAGTCCCCTTAAAGAAAACAAATTTGTTTTTTCTTTTATAAACTGTCTAATTAATTTCAAAACAATAAAGGTTTGTCTGTGACAAACACTTGCTGGGTGTAGGGTACTCTAATATGAATTTGTTTTGATTTTATGTTTTTTTTATATCATTTTATGTGATTATTTGTTTAATTATTACTAGTATGTTACATTTTTTGCAAATTTATTTACAGCTAAAATTTTGGTTGCTAAATGCAATTTTATTTACCACATATTTCCGTTTAGCTGAACATGGGAAAGTAGGACGCCAAAATATTGTAATTATTTTGTCATTAAATTCAATTAAGTTATTATAGGTGGGTTTTGTAACTATTTTTAATTAATAATAAAATTATTAATTATTTTTTTTCTGTATTTTCTTGTAGTGACAGGAGGTGCATCTTTCGAGTTTGAGTATATTTTTATTTATAATTTTTAACAATTTTTAAGCTATTAATGATTTAACACTAAGATTAAATGTAGTGGATACCACAAACAACAAAGGTATTTCTTTTTGATGTTTTTAAAATTTTCTTCCATCTATATAAAATGTGTCCAAAAACATCATAATATTTATATTCTTTAAAAATAAAACTAATATTCATAATATAATATAAAACTAAATAAGTTGTAGGTAATAAACCCCTATACATTAATCAATGCAATTTTAAAGGAGTTATAACATATTTATTAAAGCATAATTAAATTCCCAATCATGTTCAGTCAAAATAAAAAGATTTTTAAAATCTTTTAGTTATATATTAAAAAATTAGATTATTATTCTTTTATATCCATCACACAAATTTAAATAAAAAAAGGTTAAATTTCCCTTAATATTAACACTAGTTTTTAATTTTTTTTCTTTTTAATCTTATTTGTTTATATATATATTATATAGTATAAGTAAAAAAGTGATCACATCTTTTGTTAATGGTGACTTAGTGTTTTGCAATATAAAATCTATTTTTGGTATATAGACCATAGTGGATTATGAAAAAACTAACAATACAAGTACAGTAAGAAACAAAATTTTTGTTGAGTTGATAGTCTCTTGAATCTAAACACATTGCGCTAAATCCAAGTACCGACAAATACCCTTAATTGAAAATTAATGCGAAAACCCTAAAATCCCTAGTTCTTCTGTCATCTGAAAAGCCCGCAAAGCAACAATAAAAGCCCCGTTTCGAAAATGAAGTAAAAACTTCTTCTCTAATCTGTTCAGCCGTTGCATGTTATGGACTTGAAGTGTACGCCCTAACAGTCTTCTCTTCAAAGTGGAGTATGATTATAATGAGAGAAGAGTTTTTGGTCTCTTAAAAGAAAACGCACTTGTATTTTTCCTCTTGGTGACTGTCTAATTAACGTGGATTTCAACAAAAGGTTGTGTGTTACAAACACTTGCTAGGCATAGTACGGATGGAACTTCGGTTTGTAAAATTAGATCTTCAGCTTGGTCCATCTCAAACAGAAATGAAAATTTTCAATAGGAATAAGAATGAGGATAACTAAAATCCCAATTGTTAAAAATGAAACAAAAATGAGAATAGATATATTTCATCCTATTACTTTCGTTATATATACTCTAAACTTTTAAGTATAACATTATCCTCAAAAGTTTTAAATTATTATAAATATATTTTAACACATAATAAATATTTTATTATTTTTTTAATAAGAATAGAAAGTAAAAAGTAGGAGGAATTTTCACGTGAAGAAATAGAGGAGAAAGGCTCCCCGTATTAGGGATAGGGTAAGGACGAAAAAACATTTCTCCTGCAAAAACGAAAACAAAGGTTAAGGTATTCAACCCTTATCTATTTTGTTGTCATCTTTAGGGTGTAGTGTACTCTGTTAGAATTATTCAAAATATAAATTAAATTCAAGATCATAAAATTAAAAAATTTTAAAGGTTACGTTTGTTAAAAAAATTTGTAACCCTTCATACAATAACTTTTGGAATTAAAAGTTATAATTATTCATTAACTATTACAACTTTTCGCGTGGTAACTTTTCACACCAAAAGTTTTAATTTTTCATCAATAATTACAACTTTTCATTCCTATATATATGCCACAAAATTTTGTTTTTTAACACATACAATTTTTAATCTTGATTTCTTATCTCTTTAAAAGATCAAATACTTTGTATTTTGTATTCTTAATTGAATGTCTTCAATATTTGTTAAGTGCAAAACTTTTTAAAGCTTGTCATATCCATTAAAACTATTTGTAGTTAATCCTATAGCAATCTCAAGGAAGAGGGAGCAAATATTGTTTTTAGAAAAATAATTTACATGTTTCAAGCCTACCTACACCATTCTTCTTAATCACTAACCTTTAATATGTCATTTTTTTTTTCTTATATTCTTGTTTATAGTCTTCAAGTATCATTTTGCAATTGTGTTCTTTTCTAATATAAATGTGTTGCTGTTTATATGTTCTTTTAAAAAATTTTAGGTGATTATTTGTTTAACTACTACTAGTATATTACATTAATATTTTTTATAAACCATATTTTGTAGCTAAAGTATTAGTTATAAAAAAATATGTTTACAGTTAAAATTTTTAATTGTTAAATAACATGTTAGTTATCATAAATTTCCTTCATCGGAAATATGGAAAAGCAAAGCGTTGAAAATTGTGATTAATATACCTAATTAAATTTAATAATTAGTTGTTATAAATGAGTTTTTTAACTATTTAAGTGCTTTTTCTATATTTTTTTGTGGTGACAAGAGGCAAATCTTTGAAGCTTGCTATGGTGATGTCTTCAACTACTGATCACTTAGATGCTTGCTCTAGTTGCCAAGTCATCTTCTGCATGGCCATCGTTGTAAAGCCTGGCTTCCTGATCCTTATAAATTCTTCTTTGTAAGTTGAGTTGACCACTAGCTACCATATTTGAACGTTAATGTCCATATTCACTTTGTTGAATTGAAACTTAATGTGAATTTCCTATTAGGTTAACATATGGGGATTAAACAATTAATCCTTTAAAAAGCCACAAAACCAAAATATAATCAATATGTATATGCCTTAGCTAGTTTTTCATTTTTATCCTAACGAATGTTAAGAGTATTTTTGATATAATGTGTGTTGACATGGATTTACAAAACGCATTGTTTCACTTATTCAATAATCATAAATGGAAAAAATGATCATAACATGTTGAAGTTGAACAAGTCAAAAAACTAGGTTTTGGTTTATTGTTATGTGGTTGTTGCTCTATCAGAAATTGGCTATTGGGATGTTATCAATCAAAGGCTAAGGTGAGTTTCTTTACTCTTTTTCATGTTAGTTTTGATTAAAATTGTAAGGTCAGAGTTAATTTGCTAGTTAAAATTGTAAGGTCTTTAATTTTGGTGCTTGATTTTAGTTTCTTGATTGAGTACTAGGCTTAAATTTGCATTGTATCAGAGCAATTTGACTCACATCTAATGGCTAGGTCTGTTAATGTTATGTGTTTAGGGATATTGGCGACTTCTACGAAGTCTAACTTGGTTGGGTCAATTGAATGCTTTAGTGCCCTTCTAGTCTCAATGTTTCAACCAGTGACTCCAAAGCTCATAAATAAGATCTATCAATACTAGCATACTCATACCCTATTTGCAATAGAAGCTTATGACCTAGAAAAGTAGCTTACACATGTATCATCTTCTCCAATGCTTTCTATTTACATAAGGTCTGATAATGGTGTTAATGATGTTAAAGTTAGGAATAATTTAGACTATGCTTGGAAAAGATATGATAAAATCTTGATAGGATGGTTGGTATCATCAACTTTTAAAAACTTGTTAGTTTAGTCTCAAACTATAGAATTGCTAGCAATATATCGACTAATTTGGAGAGCTATTTTGTTATAAAATCTAAGGTTAGAATTATGAACCTTAGAAATATATTGCAAACTTTGAAAGAGGGTAATCTTAGTGTACAAAAATACTTACATAGGATGAAATAAGTTTATGATGTGTTATTGTCTAGTAATTAGTTCTTAACCAAAGAATAACTTATAAATTACATTCTAGATGGTCTAAGAGCAGAGTGTAAACCTATTGTGGTGTTCATACTTGTAAGAATAGATATTTGATTAAAAAAAAAAGTTGAACCTAGCAGATATAAGACTAATCTTCAAAAATATAAGCAGAAAATAGGTAGAATATATACCTTTCCTCATGATTTTAGTGGATATGTAGCTAATACGACAAGACAAACCAAAAAAATAGTTTAGGATGTCAAACTATTAGGTAGGAAATCATAGGAGAGAATTATAATGTAACCCATGCTGATCTTAGTCCAGATTAGTTAGCTAAGGCGAATGTGTAAGATACAAGCAATGTAAGCCTTATTCTAGTGAGTTTACCCTTGGTTCACAATGTAAAGGTAAAGGAAAAATTTTCAATAAGTCTAAGGTTATTTGCAAACTATTTGGCAAATTAGGACATGTAGTTATGTATTGCTATCATAGATTTGACATTCATTACACTGGAAATACAACAAATAACAATCATCTATCTTTACCACAGTCACAACCAAACACTTTCACACTAAAAAATAATACCATTTATTACCTATTATACTTTATCTTTACCTCAACCACAATATAGTCAAAATACTATCTTGTATTCTTCTCAGAATCCAACACTAAATCTATCTTCAACATAACCTCAGTTTAACCAAAATTCAACCTTATACGCTTCCTAAATACCTGTAGTCATTTAACCCTATACACTATATCCTACTCAAAACATAGTTATATGCACACCTCAAGTACATTAGTCAATCATTTTCACTCTTAATATCCTATTTAGACACCTTATACACCTCAATTTGATCAATTAACCAATGTGTAATTACCAAATGTCAACTTTGCTCACATAGTAACAAATAAGAGTCTATAGACTATTCCAAAGGTAAATTTAGTAACTATATTAGACCTAAACTGGTATATGAATTTAGGAGTAACAAATCATGTTGTAGTTAGGGTAAATTAACTTGCTATAAAAGAGGATTACGTAAGAAATCATTAGCTTCAGGTATGTAGTTGTGAGTGTCTAAAGATTTCCCATGTTGGTTTTTCTTCTTTACCCTCTTTACATTCAAATAGATACCTTCATCTTAAAAACATACTTTGTGTACCAAATAATTTACTTAGCATATCAAAATTTACTAAAGATAATAATGTTATTGTTAAACTTTTGAGTAATTGTTGTCTTGTCAAGAATAAGGGTACCAAAGTTATGCTACTTTAAGGAACTTTTAAGGATGGTCTCTATCAACTTTAGCCATTTTCTCTTGATTAATATTGTTCAACACATAATTCTAAGCTATGCAATTCTTTGTCCAGCTCTAATTCCAACTTATACAATTCTTTGTCTAATCTAATTTTCATAGTTCTATTACTAGTTTAAGTAAACAACTATCAAATTATAATCCTCATGAGTCTATCAAAATTTTGAACAATTGTATTGTTTTTCGTATCAATGAAGTGAATATTTTTGTTTGGCATAAGCATCTTGGACATCCTAGTGTTAATACTATAAAATCTATCCTTAATAAGTTGAAATATACTATTGACTGTACTATGCTGACTTTTTGCAAAGATTGCCAATATGGAAAACACCAATAGCATCACTTTACATTATCTAGTTCTAAAGCCACATAACCCTTAGAGCTAATGCATAGTGACTTATAAGGATAATCACATTTGGTTTTTAAGGCCATTTTTAAGTATTATGTACATTTCCTGGATGATTTCACTAGGTTCACTTAGATTTTTCCTTTCAAATAAACTTTGAAGATCCAAACCTTATTTCAAAACTTTCACAATTAGTTGAAAACTAGTTTGATAAAATAAATTAAAATACTACAAATTGATCGGGAAGGTGAGTACCAATCACTTACTTCTTACATAAATAACCATAATATTATTTTTAGATATACATGCTCACATACATATCAACAAAATAAGAGAGCAAAATGTAAACATAGACACATAGTGGAACTTGGATTAGTCTTACTCTCACAAGCCAATATGACTTTAGATACTGGTGGAAGGCATTTCAAACTTTAGTTTTCCTTGTTAATAGGCTTTCATCTCTTATTTTAGATAATCTCTTTCCCTTTCAATTGTTGTTCCCAAAGGAACTAGAGTATAAAGTCTTTAAAGTGTTTGGTTATGCTTGTTACCTTCATCTTAGACCATATAATACTTATAAATTCAATTCCTACACTAAAAAAGTTCATTCATTAGGTATAGTATAATGCATAAAGTTATAGATACTTAAGTAAAAATGATAAGGTATATATTTCAACTTTAGTCACTTTTGATGAAAATGACTTTCCTTTTCAGTCTAATCATTATTTTTCTAATTTGAATTCCTTTCATAATAACATTGATAATTTAAATTGCACTCTTGTATTTTTCTTTCTAAACTTCCTTCATCCAATCATTTTCCTTAGCTTCTACTAACTAAGGAGTTTCTCTAGCCAACATTGGTTATAATGATCTATAGAAGCACAACTCAAAGTACTTTATTTATTCTAACATAAGAGAACCATCTCTTAAATAGATAGACCATTCCCTTTCACAAATAACATTATTTAGTCCTTACAAACTAGGGTTATCTCCAAATACATCCAACGTTAACTCATCTTAAACCATGTGATCCTTAGATTCTTACAACATTGTCCCTCTTGAAGTCACGATTTCTATTGAAACTGCTATAATAGTTAAGAAACAAATTAATAATCCTTTGATAATCAAAGCAAAATTAGGCCATCTACTTATAACTAGGAAATTTCTTACTCTTAACTAAATCTATACCTAAGAGCCTGGAAATGTGATAAAAGTTGTTTCTAATCCTTTATGGTATAAAGCTATGAAACTAGAATGTAAAGCACTGCTGAGAAACAACACATAGGTACTAATGTCCCTTAAAAAAGGTCAGCATATTGTAAGACATAAATGGGTATATAAAACTAATTTAAATGTTAATGATTCAAGAGATAGACTTAAAGCTAGATTAGTGGCTAAGGGTTTTCAACATATCCTTAAAGTAGATTACTTGAAAACATTTAGTCCTATTGTTAAATTAGTTACAGTTAGAGTCATTTTCACCTTAACAATTTCATATGATTGCCATGTCTACCAAATTGATATTAATAATTCCTTTCATAATAGGGAGTTATATAAGAAAGTTTATATAAGTCAACCATAAGGTTTTGTAGATAAGGACAAACCTTATTTTATGTATAAACTAAAAAAGGCTTTATATAGATTAAAGCAGACACCTAGAGCCTAGTCTGAGAAGATGAAAAGTGTTCTATTGGAAAAGGGTTTCCAATGTTATTTTAGATTCTAGTTTATTTTTGATCGGTAGCTTATAAATTTAGATTTTTATCCTTATGTATGTAAATGGTATTGTATTAACTGGCTCTAATTCAACATTTATTAAGACCCTCATCTAAGACTTGAATTATCAGTTCTCATTAAAAGATTCAAAAGAATTAAATTTCTTCTTAGACATTAAGTTCATAGAAATGTGTCTAAGCTATATCTTTGTTAGTCCAAATACATAGTTGAGTTGTTTGAAAGGCATAGATACAAGACTTCAAGCCTCGCAAAACTTCTATAGTTGTTGGAGTAAAGTTGTATGCAAGAGATAGTGAACCTTATTCCAATCCTAGTCAATATAAAAGTAATGTTGGAACACTACAATACGTAGCCTTAACTAGACCAAACTTGCAATTTTTAGTGAATAAGTTAAGTCAATTTCTAAAAAGGCATTCCCTATTATAGTGGTAATCTTACACGAAAGTATTGAGATATATTAAGGGAATTCAATCCTTTCGACTACTTATTAAACCTACTAATAATTTTTTTATATAAGTTTTTACTTATGAAGATTAGCTAGGAAGCTTAACTGATTGGAGGTCCACTAATGGTTTTGCAATGTATTTTGGGTCCAACCTATATAAAAAGCAAAGGGTTGTGGCTTTATCTTCCAAGCAGAGTATAGAGCAATAAGTCAAGTTTCTACTAAAATTTTTTGGCTTCAAAGTTTATTAAAAGAAATTAAGATTGCTTGTTTGATTGTGCTCATAATTTGTTGTGATAATCAAAGTGTTGGTTTATTGGCTTCTAATGTAGTTTTTCATAGTAGAACCAAACACATTGAAAGTGATATTCACTTTGCGAGAGAACAAATTGCTACTAAACTGTTAAGTTGTAGTATGTACCTACTTTGTTTCAAATAATTGATGTATTTATAAAATTAGTATATGTGACTAGATTTAAAGAATTAAGATAGAAACTTAACATGGTTGATTGGGTAACTTGGTATAATTACTTCAATCAAAGAAGAAAATTACGAAAAAGAAAAGATCAGTGAAGAATTGACAAACAGGATCTCTATTGATAATATGGAAAGAAATTCAAAAGATAATGCTGGTTGGTCAGAGTTGTAGACTTTATTTTGTACAAAACTAATTTGTTGAATTTTGCAAAGAGGACTTCTCTGTTGCGGTGTTGTAGAATGGTTACAAAGTGCATAGTGTTCATGGTAGCTTAATGAAAAGGATGAATTGTTTTTTATGGTGTTACAAAATGGTTGAGAGGTGTAGAGTGTTCGTGATAGCTTAATTCAAGGGAAGAATTGTGTGTTGTGGATTTGTAGAATGTTTGCAATCTTAGTTATGGGTTGTATGTCTACTATTGTTGAAGGAAGCAAATAATCATTCATGGATGTTAGAAGGTTTACTGTATGCAAGCCTGCAATAGCATTATACTACTTTGAGCTTTAGGGAGGATGTTAGGAGTATTATTGAGATGGTACGTTTTGATATCGATTTATAAAACTCACCGTTTCACTCATTCATTAAGCACAAAATCGAAAAAAGGATCACAACATGTTGAAACAAGTCGAAAAACTAGGTTTTAGTTGATTGCTTTACAACTATTGCTCTACCAGAAATTGGTTGCTGGGATGTTATCA
The DNA here is from genome assembly GCA_026122585.1 of Anacardium occidentale. Taxonomy (NCBI): domain Eukaryota; kingdom Viridiplantae; phylum Streptophyta; class Magnoliopsida; order Sapindales; family Anacardiaceae; genus Anacardium; species Anacardium occidentale. Next base: position 700,357 of record JAJEJH010000005.1, on the reverse strand, counting down.
ATCATTAGGCTAAGATGAGTTTATTTACTCTTTTTCAAGTTACTTTTGATTAAAATTGTAAGGTCAGGATTAATTTGGAAGTTAATTTGTTAGTTAATCCTTGTTGTATTCTCTCTTCTTCTTGTATAAAAACAAGTTGTGATTGGTTGAAGCTAATAAGAGTTTTATGACGAAATTCAGTAAAATACTTTGCTCTGTTTCGTTTTCCGTTTCATTTCTTGAATTTTGGTGCTTGATTTTAGTTTCTTGATTGAGTTCTAGGGTTAAACTTTCAGAAAAAGCTATCGTGGTAGTGCTCTCCAAATAGCTGGACCCGTTAAGGCAGGGGCACTTAAATGCGGTAAGTGGCCTTCAGTGTTTAATATCTGCAGCGTGGAATGGCCACCAAGATGGTTCCGTAAATATTCAGCTGCCGATAAGGGGACTGAGGAGTCCCGGGCGGTTTGAATGATGCTACATGGCACCGTCACTTGGCCTAGTATGCCCCTTATATCAGTCTCAACTATTGTTCTGCAAACAAACAACGATATATCGGGCCTCATTGTGAATAAGGTCCGGCTAAATTCTCTGATCACTTCTGGTAAGTCCGCACCCACTGCTTCTGGCGCAAACCCAGAAACCCATAGCTGATAGTTTGCCTGCATTGCTGCTAACATTTCCTGCACCCCTGCTCGCTCAAATCCCCCACAATAGTTTTCGTCATTTAAAAATCTGAGTGCACAAATTTTAAAGTTCTGGTTAAGCTTCTAAAGTCTGACAAGATTATAAATTTTGAATATCTAAGTGATTTACCTGGGCGAAGCATTAAGAAGAATGAGCTTGGAGAAGAGCTCAGGTCTCCGAATGGAAGCCAAGATTCCAATCATTGCCGATATGGAGTGACCCACATAAGCGCAGCGCTCAACCTCAAGAGCGTCGAGAATGTTTAGTAAGTCATCTACGTACCCATCAAGGGTAGCGTACTTTATACTATCAAAAGAATTCGGATTCATGCTGCCGGCACAGGCTAGGTCGTACCGAATGACACGATACATACCGCTGAAAAATGGAAGAAGTCTATTCCACACGGATTGGTCAGTTCCCATCCCGTGTGAAAGAACTATATATCGTTCTCCTCCGCCTGATACACGAACATTGTGAGTTTGTAAGATGCTGCTGGCCATGGGTTCGGGCGATTGGGAAACCCCAAAAAGTGTTGATTGGAAGGACGTTATTGAGAGTGGTTTTTGAGGTAAGAGTGAAGTGGTAGTGTTTATAAATGTAAGGACTTGGACGTGTGTAGGTTTGGAGCTTTGCACAGCTATTTATTTAATTAGATAACTGGCTTGTGCTTGGGCTGTCTAACGCTACAATGACTGCCTGAATACCATATCATAATCAATATATAAGATGAATGATTTTTTTTTTAACTGTCTTGTTCTTTTGATGATGGCTGGATGTAAGGCTACGTAAACCCTTATTTGGCCAGTCAGTTACATCTCTCATCGTTTGGTCTGTAACTTTAATTCACGTATATGAGTTTCTAAACAACAAAGAATACACTGTTATTTGACCGAAATGTTTCTCAAAGAATCTCCCTCAGTACCACTTAGATGGGACTTAAAAGTCATCACCTTGGAATCTGATTCAATGGCGTGGGGTAGCCTTTACTAGAAAATTATACTGATTACAATGAACATGGTCCATGTTTTTGAAGAAACCCAGGGTAGTGTAAAACAGGAAGCCATGTCTATGTCAACAGCAAGTAAGCTGTCCGACGACATGTAGCCTCGTCAACAGCGAGTTTTTTAGTTACGTTGACGACGAATAAGCTTTTCATGGTGGGTAGCTAAGCTATGTTAACAGCAGATAGCAGAGTGTTGCTAACCGCTATACGCAAAACAATATTTATAGCAGAAGTTTGTTGTTGTGTGTTACAGTTTGTATACAATTATAGTCTGCTTATAATTAAATCAGTTATAGTCTGTTCACAGTTACTGTTAACTCTCCACAGAAATCGTCCAAGTTTCAAAACAAATAGAATTTTAGTTGTACGTATGTAATTAAATTGAAATATTGTAATCTCTAAGCAAAACTGGATAGAATTTGTTTCACTTTTTGGAGACAAGGGCAATGTAAATAGTACGGAGATTTGACTAGGAAGTTGCGCAAGGAATGAAGGTTCACCCTGTCGATTTTAGAAAGAATGGTAAGTGAGCAGAGCACATGAATACGAGTTAGAGAGTGCGGGCCCAAGACTTGCAATTATATGATCTTGTCCATGCATTTTGAATCTTATTTCTTGATTTTTTTAGGTATTTAGCATCTGCCCTTTTTTTTTTGTCTAGTTTAAAGAGGAGTTGATAGTAGTTAGGGATAAAGATAATGATGAATTTTCATATGGTTGTAAATTTCTGTACCATTATAACTTTTGCGTTCACCACGGGACTCTTTCGACAAGCAGAATAACGGTGGTCTACGATGAATTATTTCTGGGCCACATAAAATTTCAATACAAGTATCAAAATGAGAGGTGTTATGAGTAGAGACGTTACCGAATTGATGCTCGACGCTTGCATAACATTAATATTGCTCCTTCATTTATTCAGCAAATATTCTTAGTCAAATACTACCTACTTTCTATCTATTATTTCCATTTAGCGAACTTTCTTTTCTCTTCCCTTCCTAAGCCTATACAAGGCCTCACCCCTTAGAACTTATCAGCGAATAATTCTATTGTAAAGTAACTTGCAGTATTTGTTGTGGTTTCATACAAGAAGGAACACAAATGCGTCGCGGAAACATTGAGATAAGAGGATTGAGAACCCTACCAACAGACACATTACTTTAAGCGAGGAAATAGCATTTTTAAGAAAGCACAAGAAATCACAGTTCTTTGCGATGCTAAGGTTTCTCTCATCATTTTCTCTGACACTGGCAAATTTCATGAGTTCGTTAGCCCTACCACAATTTATGCCAACACATCCATTTCTCTCTCTCTCTCTCTCTCTCTCTTCATGTGCATGTCAAACCCTAAGAATCTACTAACGAAAATCTTTATATTTTCTGCTGAAAATATAGGACCAAAAAAACTTTGATCAATGCTAGGGAACTCGCGGAAATGACCTTTGGAGAACTCACTACGGGGTTAGTACTATCATCTTATATAAATTTGTGTTTAATTTATACATCTATGTGAGTTTTAGAAGATTTTTTTGCTGTAATGTGTTATGTGTTTTGTGCTCGATATAACTTCATAAAGTTCAACTTATGAATGATTGACTTCATGTTGAACTTCATAGAAATCTCCTTTTCAATATATATTGTTAAACATCCAAAAAAATTATTTTTCATCTTGTTCGGAGTTTCTTTCCAATAATTATTGATTGTTGCCATGAAGACATCAACTCGATAGTAATACTCTACAGTAATCTCATCATTATGATTTTCGATTGTCCATCCCTTGTAAAATATTGAGCACTCATGTCTAGAGCACCAACCTAATGTTACTAACAAAAACGTTTCGCCTTATTGAAGAAATTGTATAAAGCTGAATATATTGAGATTTTTTATTTTATTTTATTTTTTTATCTCTTGCAATACGTAAGTATAAAATTTAACTAAAGAAAATTTTAAGGTGTTTACTCTTTGTAACTACGTAACGCGATTTTTTTCTTTAATAAAGTTTTCAAAACATTAAAAAAATTCAAAGGGGTCATGACCCTAGCCCACTCCCATCAGGTAACTCCTGAACTTTCTTTGTCTTTTGTCGTCGCTCTTAAAAAATTTTTTATTTCCACAACAGTGTCTCTGATTTCGCATCCATAATAATCTGATAAATTAAACATTTTCAAAGTCTTATAATTATTCATAATCAATCATAAAGTCTAGACATCAAGATTCTTAATACCTCTGTTGGTCTTGATTATATTTCATTCTATATCTTCTACTAGTTATTCTAAAAAACTTGTTTTAAAAAATAATATAAACTAAAAGTGATTTATAAACTAGTAAATAATATCAAACAAAATATATAATTCCATAATAAAAAATTGTACATTTATGAAACGTTAATATTCATTATACTTTATCGTATAATTTTAAAGATAGTATAAATTTTACTCGTATAAAATAATATTAACAACAACATTTTCATACTTAGTTTTTATCATATAGTGTCATCTATATCCAATAAAACAAAGCTGTGGAACACTTATTTATTGGTTTTAAAGGGAGAGCCCTTGAAAGAACCTCCTTTCTTACTATCAGAAAGTGAAGCAGAATGATTGTGACCTTCATAAGCAATGTTTAAAAGCATTGTTCCTTGATCAAGTAATTAAAAGATCTCCTTCTTTAATCTTTGTTGACTTGATCATATTCATATTTGTATTCATATTCATCATAAATCTGCAAACATATTATCATTCATCATTCTCATATATATATATGTGTGTGTGTGTGTGTGTGTGTGTGTGTGTGTACACACACACATTCGTGCTCCTATTTATTAAAGATTCATAGACCTTTCATTGTATCCAAATTCATAAAAAGTTCACAGACCTTTTTTGTATTTATATTCATCATATATCTAAAGAAATTTCTTCATTCACAATATATCTTTGAGTATTTTATGATTCAATCATATTTATTGATCTAAAAGTTTGTCAATTCATCACTTTTCCAATGATTCAAGAAAACATATATTATAAAATTTTGTTCACTTGAAAAACAATTATCTTAGTTTAGAAAAGGCCAAAGGAATTATTCCCACCCAAGATTTGCTGAAAAGACAATTTCCCACTCACTAAGTTTTAAAAACTCAAACACTCACTTGTTGACCATTTCTCATTTATTTTTTTCTTACTTTATTGACAAAATTATTAAATTACCCTAATTACAAAAAAATAAATTAAAAATTAAATAATTTTAAATTTTAAATTTAAAAAAATAAAAAAATAAAACAGTAACTACTGTCATCGAGTTGCCAGATCTAGCCTTCTTATGAACCAATAGCTATTTTTAGTCTCTTGGTTCACAAAGAGGCTAGAACTGGCTACCCTATCTGGCAAAGGAGGTTAAATCAGCCTCTTCCATTTTTAGCCATCAACCTTGGTCAAAAACAACTATTAGGGCTAAGGTCAGTCATTCTTCAGTTGTTCTTAATCATGTTTGATGGCAAAGACAATTAGATATAACTATTTTTATCAAAAATGGAGGAGGTGATCAGATCTAGCTACTTCCACTAAAAATGAAAATGGTAGGAGGTTGTTTCTAGTCTCTTGGTTCTTTTATAGGCAATGGCCACCACCAATGATGGTGGCTGCTCTTTTTGTTTTTTATTTGTATGTTTTTTTTATTTTTAAAATATTTTTTATTTTTATAAAATTTATTTTATTATTTTTACAATTTTTTCATAAAAAAGATGAAAATACCATTTTGACTATTAATTTTGACTGTTAACCATTGATTTTAGTCAATGAATAAATGTTTGAGTTTTTAAAAATTTGATAATGGGATTTTGTCTTTTCTGCAAACCTTGGATGGGAATATGTCCTTTGGCATTTAAAAAACATCTTAAAGGATTTATATTTATGAACGTTACCCTATACAATTGTCTAGAAAACTATACAAAATAATCTAAATTTTTGTATAGAAAATATTTTAGAAAACACATTTAAAATTAGTTTAAATTAAATTTTTTTGTCTTATTAAAAAAATAAAAATTCGATTGGTTTGATTTAAAATAACATAATAAAACAATTTCTTCATGAAAAATTAGTTTTCTTAAACAAAATGTGTTTAATCAAAATCAATCAATATCATGGAAAAAAACTTTTTTAAACATTAAATAATTCTAACATATGTTTGTATAATAAATTCTATAATATAGTTTATCCATCTTTATAAAATGAATCTCATAAGGTAGTCCATGGTATAAACAATTTCAATAGTAAAAAAAAAAAAAAAAGGCAAATTTTAAATTATATCATTAGTTATCTTGACATCATTCTAATAATCATAAATCACATTATCTTAGTAATCATGAATCAAACTTAACAATATTAAATTTTGGTCTTAGGAGTATCCTTCAAATCATAATCCCAACACTAAATAATAAGACACTCAACTAACATCTATTATGCACAAGCTTTTCATTACACAATTGTTGTTCTTCGATTTCTAATAATTTTTTCTCTCACTATAAATTCATGATATTTGGCACTTTCAAATAAATATATAAAAATTTCACAAATAATTCAAATAAAATAGAGTTCAATAAAATTAGGATATTAATACGATCTATAATTTAGGCTATTCATTTGGCAACCTCTATTATATGATTTTTAATAACTTTTATACTTACTAGAAAACCATGAAAATTTGATATAATTGAAAGATATTGTAGACAATTTCTAGAAAATTTTTCAAATACAACTGAATTCATTTTCTTCCTCAAAACGTTAAACAAAAGCAAAATATCAATATTGTCCAGAATTAGCCAGACAACTAATTCCCACCCAAGGTTTCTTAAATGAAAGTGTCACCCAAAAAGTTTTAAAAAGCCAAATAACTTGTTGACCAAAGTTAACAGTTAAATTTAACAGTTAACCGTTAAATTTAACCGGTTAAAAAAGTATTTTTATTTTTTTGAATAAAAAAATTTTAAAAATAATAAATAATTAAATTAAATTTATAAATATATTTAAAATATAAAATAATTAAAAAAATTAAAAAAAAAATTGTTGTTGCACGCAACGTCACCAATGATGATGACTACCATAAACCTAATCAAGTGACCATAAATAACCATCTAATTCTGGTTGCCTCTAACAGATCATTAGTTGTCAGAATTGATCGTCAATTCAATCAGGTAGTCATTTCTAACCACCTGGTGAGGTTTTCAATGTCATTGGTGATAGTGGCCACTTTTTTAAATTTTTTTATTTTTATAAGCTTTTTAATTTTTTAATTTTTTATTATTATTATTTTAATATTGTTTTGTATTAAATTTTATTTTAGTATTAATATTATTAAATTTTGTATGAAGGGTCTTTTGGTTATTTACTATAAAATGTTTAAAAAAATTGGAAAGAAGGTAGGTATGTGGCTTTTTTTAAAATTTTTTGGGTGGGACTTTGTCATTTAAGAAAACCTTGGGTGGGCAATAGTTGTCTTGCCTCCAGAACTTCGTTTTCCAATTTGCACATGAACAAGTCTACATTATTGTAATGTAATTAAAAGATAACTGACCAATTATTCAATGATAAGAATCAACTCCCAAAACTTAATGCATTGAGATAAAATAAGGCTTAAGCAAATTCAATTGACATAATACTTCTACCTTCACTCCTTCAATTACAAACAATGCACAAAATTTTAGAGTACTGTTTTTGGGATGACAAACTCTTTGGAAATAATAATATTTATACGTTCTTTTGTAGGGTTTGCATCAGCTATTTGATAAGCTAAGGCTTATTCCATTTTGAATATCCATTAATTATAATAATTATGATTATCTCATTTAATTATCTATTATTATTTCTTTAAGAAAGTATATTACGATTCTACTCCATCCAAAACCGAGAGCAGGATCCCAACAAGGCTTCCTAACACGTACTGCCTCCGTACCTTCCTCCCCTTGTCCTAGGCAAAAGGAAACTTTTGTCTTGCTTGCTAAATTAAAGTAGACGGACTAGTCCCCATAGGCCTAGAACTCCCAACAAATGAAGGACTAAGCAAGAAGGCAAGAAATGTTGGCGAAAGATCTATAAACTAGATCATCACATTACTTGGCATTTAACAAAATCGAGAGAGTGACATGAAAGATAATACTAGCTGAAAGGTCATTTTATTACCTAAATAGAAAAGTAGAATGAATGACAACAGTTGCCTGAAGTTCCTGTTAACTATAAGTTTATCCAAATTGCGTTGCTCTTCAGTTAGATCGCTAAACTTCAAAACCATTCTTGTTGTCTAACGGGTAAACTAGGTTTCAATCATTCAACGGCTAAAGGATAAAACCAAAGAAATTAGCTACTGTTATCAATCAGAGCATTGACCAATTGTACCCGACTTTTCAAAGTTTCCTCCTCTGATGCAAGGGGAGAAAAAATATTTAGTTCTTCAATCACTTATCTTGTCCTTCATACAAGTGAATCCTTTCCAATCTCTTGTTGTCAATTTGGACAGAAAGTAAAATGTAGGTGCCTCTGGATTTTCCTTTCAGACTTAAAGGTTCATGAGCTCCTTCAATATAGGCTTACCAATCCCTAAAATATAATATGAGATAGACAACCTCAAAATAGACGGATAAACACTAGGGACATTCGGAAAGCAACCTTCCATAGCTCAGTCATCTCCTATAAAAATAGGTGCAAAAGTACAGTTATCTCACACCTCAACACAACATAAGAATAAATCGTTCATCCTTCTTAAAGATCATCGTATAAACACTCGTTGATTCACACAACTTTACAGAGAGGTTATATTTTTCTTTTATGTAGATTAATTCCACAACAATAAGAGGTGACAATATCGCATTTCAACTTACTTCAGAGAAGGTTGCTAGAGAAACATCTTCCTCTATTTGTTCTCTTTTCAACATAATCTCACTAGGTTAGTCCCTCAGGGTGATCTTCTGCCCCAAAATTAATTCTCTAGTACTATTCACGGTTGCTAGCGGATAATGCGGAGTGGATAGTCATTGATAGGATATTTATTATTATTAACGAATTAATCTCCTCAGAATCAACAATAACAGTTAAAATACTGTTATACTATCTATCAAATGTAAGCCACCATAGCATTATGATTCTTGATTATTACATTAACTCAACTGCACCCGTCATTCCCCGATATAAATACAAATAGTGAGTAAAAGAAAGAACATAAAAAAAAAAAAAAAAAATCAGGTACAATCATCTTGATAATATATCATCTTATAATACTGTTTGATTAACTCAATAATAACATCACATTAAACTCATAAGTTTTTTGGTAGAATTATGCAAGAATCATTTACCTCTTTTTTACATACTATATTTTTTTTATATTCTCACCCTTCAATCTTCTTGATTTGATGTATTTCTCGTTAGTGTGTATTTACTAACCAACCACTCGTATGAAAAAAAAATGTTAGATTGGAAATTGTTACCACCCCTCATATTTTATAAAAGTACATTTACTTCCTTTGGTCATGATAACTATTTATACCCACAAGAACTAATGGTCAATAGGAGATTATCAAAGGTTTTTCATACCTTAAAGGTTTATTAGTTGCGTAATTCTGAAACTAATTAATGTGATCTACTATTTAACAAATATGTGACAAATTTCTTTGTTTTATGTAGTAGACAAATATAGTCGTAAAGGATAAATTGGCATTCATTCACAAATCACATGAATTTATTAGGTAGAAAATATGCTAGAACATTAAATGAGGCATAGTTTATTAGAAAAAAAGATATCCATCTATCCTTCAAGAATTTCCTACTTACATTCAATCCCTTTCTCTAATAAAACTAACACATACTCCTAAAAGCTTAGACACTCCTCATTGTGAGTCCACAAATTTTGCTTTCTTCGAGGCTAACTCTTCAAGCCCATCAAGTGTGAATCTTGCTTTATTATTCTACTACACCAAGCCTAATGAAAAGCAACAAGAAAATTAACATTTGTGGCCAAAAAAAGGAGCTTGATTAGAGCTTTGTTGCCATACAACTTTGAAAAGTTAATGTATTGAGATATTTGGTACGTGCCTATTGCATCCCTCATATTGCTGTCTGCTTGTTGCATAACATTGATTTCTGGTGGTGGGTTCTCTTCTCTCACGAACAAGCGGAACAAGCCTGCGAAAACTAAATGTGCATACACTTTACTAGAATTTGTATTATATGTTTTGTAAGGTTACAATGATAATGAAAAAATACTGATCAAATTCTGCGAGGTCTTATCGGTGTCAACACAACTGAAAAGAAGTCAGATCCTGAAGACATTGCCTTGTTTTCAGGGCATTCGAATTTCATAAGAATGGTTCTTACTCCATTTCATGTGACAAAGAAGAAGGAATCCTGTCCAATTTTGTGATGTACATTCATACATCTCTCTGTACCTTTACCTCGCATCAACATTCATGTAAATTGTAATTGTGAAATAAATAATATTAGTAGATAAATAAATTCATATTATACGTAGTAAGTAATAAATACGATTCAAAGATTGTGAATTGAATTGAATCGAGGATTCCCTCTGACCAGCATCTTTTGCTTTAGCTTGCCGCTACTGATTCTGTAAAACTTCATTTCCAAAAAGCGAAATTTCCTGCTTCACATTCACGACGTCCACTCAAAATTATTACCCGCGTTTTTACGATCACTGCCTCTCGTCGTAATTCCACTTCCTTGTATCTCTTTTCTTCGTTTGTGAGTTAACTTTCGTGGAAACCCCCCATTTTTATTTTTATTTTTTTGTTAAGTAAAACCCCCCAATTCCACTACAAAATATTGAATCATTTTGGTCCAGTTCAGTTTTTGCTGTTAAATCTTTCTGACACATGGCAGCTTATGCTGCTTCAATGTCTTCATGGATCCCTGAAGATGACATCCTGTTAAAGAACGCTGTTGAGGTACTTAATTTTCCTTGACTTCAACTTACTCTGCATTTTTTAGTGTATAAAACCCTAGGTTGATTTTTTTTTCCCCTCTGCTTAACTCTATACAAACCCATAGGTGGAGATCGAATCGTACAGTTGATATAATTTCTTTTGAATTTGTCGTGTAATTTTTGTGGATATTACCGTTGCAACTGAAATTTTGGTTATGTTACTGTCTCCCGCGTTACTGCAGCCATAATGTTTATATTGTATGAATTCAGTAGCCATAATGTTTCTGCATAAAGCATTCAATTTAATGTTAGGATAAATCTTTAATTCACTGATACTGTTTTTGCTACTTCAGGCAGGTGCTTCTCTGGAAGCACTTGCTAAAGGCGCTGTGAGATTTTCCCGTAAGTTTTCAGTGGCGGAATTGGAACATCGGTGGCATTCTCTCCTCTATGACCCTGTTATTGCAGCAGAAGCTGCTGCTCTTATGGCAGAGTTTGAACTTTCTTCTGCTAATAATCAAGCCAAGACATTTAGCTTTAGTGATGGGGACCATTCAGGAGGTCCTCAGAAAAGAACACCCGAGAATGTTCAAAGACTGTATTATACCATGCGGAAAAGAACTTGGATCCAATCTTTGAACTGTTCTAATCTTGGTTTTTTGGCTTCACCAAACATGAGTGATGGTTTGACTTTTCAAGAGCATGTAAGCTTTCACTATGAGACTCCAGTTGAAAGTTCCATGGTTGGAGATTGTGCCCAGAGCTGTCTTGAGTTACAAGAAATGGATATAGATTACATGCATCGCACACCACAAGATAATAATTTCATCAAAGACTCATTAGGACATTCCAATTATGTGCATGAAGATTCTGCACATATTCTGGGAGAGACATTGATTGGCTTTGAAAATTGCCCAGTTGTTGAGAGAATGGGACCCTCAGATGCATTGCTAGAAAATGATGCTCCTTTTTATGTATCGGGATATTCATCTCTACGGTCTAGGACACCTCTCTGGAAAACAATGGAGTTTATTCCAACACCTGAAATTTCAATCAATATGAGCCATGAAGGTCAAGGTCAGGGTTCAGTAGAGACATTTATACTCCCAGATGACATGAATGAGAAGACAATAGTTTTATCTACCAACCCAGAATTTGATTTAGTGGATCTTTCAGAATCTCTTTTAAACTTTGGGAATGACAAGGAGCTTCATTTCATTGATGCGGACAAGAAAAACTTAATTGATAAGTGTTGCCATGATAACATTAATCTCATAGTATTGAGTTCTCCTAATGATATCCATAGAGATGATGTACCTGATGTTAAAGAACCTCATACATACCTTGCAATGCCTGATGAAACAAATCTTGCAGAAGTGGAGGTTATTGCTGAGCAAATAGGCATTAGTCATGGCAATCATCATAATATCTTTTGTTCAGAAGTCAGTGTACCATCATCTATGTCAATACCCAATCCTCCATCTCATGAACTGCTGGATGAGGAGATATTCTGCACATTGAACAGTGAGGACACAGAAATTCCTTGCAATGATGATTTTATCCCAAGGAAAGTAGTTGCTTCTGTGGCTCCTCAAACAAGTTATAATGGGGCAAGTGAACTGACTTCCTCCTTTGATGCTTGTAATGAACAAAAACTACAGAGGATGAAGAAAAACGAGAGTTCCACACAATATTTTGCTGCTTTCAGCACAAGAGTATCAGACATGTTTCCAGGATCCAAGCACAGCCCCCAGTTTTGTGGTATAGGAGTCAGATCCAAGTCTACTGATGTTTACAGTCTTAATAGTATCTCTAGACGAGCTAATGCCCATGGAGATTTTGTCCAATACAGATCAGCAGTTCCAGCCCAAACATCTCTTACCCATTTAAGACTGAAGGAAAAGTTGCTACATACAAGTTCTGCTTCAGATAAGCTGTTACATGCAAAATCTAGTTCCACTACACACAAGATTCCTAAACCAGAAGCAAGACCCTTAGATTCAGAAGCCATGCTGGAGGAGGAAGAATATGAGAGTGATGATTACCTTTCAGACATTTCTGGTATTGAATCAACGGTAAATCTTAAGACTATTAAGGGGGTGAATCTTTTTTTCCTTCATTTTTTATAATTTTTACATTTTGCAACTGTTTTTTGTTTCCTTTCAGATACTGGATTGGGATTTGTGTCCAGAAGATCTTGATACACCTTTTAGTAAAGAAGGTGGCTCATCTAGAGGTCAGTTCAACCATCATATATTATTCTGCTTCTGTCTAACTTTTTTTCAATATGCAGTAATAATTTGTTATGAACCACTCAGTTCTAAATTTCACACACTTGCTTATAATCTATTATGTAGTTTATTTACTCGTTTTCTTCAACATAATATATGGCCTTATAGTGATTTTTATTTCCAAATGGTCATATTCTTCAATGCAGAGAATGACATTGTAATGCATGTGACATTGTGGCTGCAAACATAGTTATTCTGAGCGTGTCAAGGTATCAACATGATAATACTAAGAGGGCACTCATTAGATTGGAACAATGTGCTCAGTCTTGTATGCAAAGAGCAATTAAATACCAAGGGGCATTTGCCCTCTTGTATGGATGTCATTTGAAGCGGTATATTAAGGAAACTGAGGAAAATGTTCTAATTTTTTCTTGCTCAATTGTATTTTTAAGGATGGTCTAACTTAGGAATGACACTTTTGTTTTGGCTATAGTTATTTCTTTGTAGGGTAATTTTTTGTCAATAAATGATTCTTGAGATTGCCAGCGGAAATTCATGTTAGTAACATGATGCTCTAGATTGAACATTTAATTAGTTTGATTATGATGTCCTTTTGACTATGCATCAGCAGTTCCAGCAGTGACTATAGAACAACAAGAAGGTAGGAAACTTCAATACAAATCTAGCAAGGAGCAAGATGCAAGCAATCTTGGTTATGCCAATAAAATATCTAGACGACAGGTTGTAGATCTTTTAATTTGATTATGTGCCAAATTTGACATTTTGTTGGTTGCAAAGACTTGAGTGATAAGAATATTGATTGGTACTTTGAGAAACTTAGCAGTTTTTAAATATTTGAAAGGACATCATGGAACGTGGATATGGCTCCATTTGCAAGTGACTACTATATTATCTAGCGTTCATATTTCTATATATGTTGGGGACAATATGCTGCTTACATTTGTGGTTTACTAAATAGTTTGTTCTAGCTTCTTGGATATCCTATGTTCTTTGCATTTGTTCAACAGTATAACCAGGGTGAATCTGTTTCTACTAGGCACTGATAGAGATGGAAGAAAATGGCTCATTCATCATGGGAAATATTGTTAGGAGTCTTATATTTTTGTATGGCAAAAAATTACTACTGGCCAGGGTCTCAGTCTAAGTCCAAGTACTTTGATTCAGGTATGTTGATTCCATCTTCATGTGGAGATTGTGTCATTAAGCTGTCATGACAATGTACATCTCACAGATCGTGTATATGATTTATTCCAGTTTAGGATTATTATATGTGTAAATATTTTACTGCCTTTACAATGCAATATATAAATGGCAAATGGTGTATTTGCAGATCGGGGCATTGCCATTCATGTTTGAAATAAATCAAGAAAATGTAAGGCGGTACCTGTCTAACGTCCCAAGAAGAAACCAAGAGAAGAATGCCACTTTTGAATGGTCCAAAGATGGGGTTGCATGATTTGTGGAAGCCAGGATTAGTGGGTAGTTTCTCTAAAATGCTAACCGGACTCTTGCTAGAATTAACAGATACGACAGGGCCATCTGTGCGTAGTTCAATTGGTGTACAGAATTGAATTAAGGCACTTGATGCTAAAGTATCAGAGAACCAATGTAAAGATACTTGTATCTAGTGTCATTGTTTATGGCTCCCTTTAAAAATATATATATTTATATATAAAAGAATAGTGAGGGAGATAATATATTGCCTGTCAGACTGGTTCTGCTGTTGATAGCGATTGCATCAGATCTCGGTTGTACAGTACTTACAAAGGTGGTAGAGCCATCATAGTATGTTTCTAAATTCTCGTAAAATTTAATCTATTTAAGGCATTGTTTGACATCATATATATATATATATATATATAAAAGACATTTAATATGCATGTTATCCAATAATAACTATTCAATTTTAGATTTTAAGATCGGAAACGTATCTTCTGTTACAATGAATTTTTGCTTTTTGGAGATTAGCTATTGCATTTTTTCGATAAAGAGATTGTCCTCGTCAATATTGAAATTCAGTATTTCTAGAATACGTGTTGAAACCTTTAGACGGGATAGGTTCTAAATTCAATAGATTTTAAGGATCAATTTTCTACGTTTCTGTAAAATGGTTATACGTACCCATTCAACACAATTTGGTAGCCTTTTTCTATCAATTGCTAAAAGATAATTATACCCTTAATAAAATGTTAGACTATTTTACTCTTATGAGAATTATTAGAATTAAAACCTTAATTTATAAATAATTATAACATTCTTCCACTTAGTCTTATACTTTATAATATTATCCACAACAATTTTTATGTTTAAATAGAAATTAAAATTGTGCGAATCATAGCGGTAGGTCTCTTTAAAATCAAGTATTACCTTTCATGTATCACAACACAATTCCTCTTTATAAATAAACTCAAATATGAATTCAAACTTTATAAATAAACCTCAAATGTTTATTCCTGGTCTTGCATAATATTTTTTTTCTCAACAAAATATATACAACTTAATGAGAAACAAACTAATAGAGTCAATTACATAAATATGTAAATTACAATTTATAAACATAAATCATTACGAAATTTCAAAAGTACAACATGATCTCTGAAAACTTTAAGTGGCATGCCTTTGGTTAGAGAATCAGCAACCATCTGCTCAATCTGAATGTGTTTTATGAACTCTTTCTTAGTTTTTATGTGCTCTCTTATTGCTAAATATTTAATGTCGATATGTTTACTTTGACTCCCACTTTTATGGTTTTTAACAAAGAACACGGCAGTAGAGTTGTCACATTACAACTTTATTAGCCTCGAAATAGACTCAATGATTTTTAATCCAGAAATGAAACTTTGTAACCAGATATCTTGTGTAGTAGCCTCAAAGCAACCAACAAACTCAGCTTCCATCGTAGAAGTAGCAACCAAGAATTGTTTTGCACTTCTCTATGAAATGGCTTCCTCGATTAGTAAAAACACATAACAAGTTGTTGATTTACGAGAATCAACGCAACTAGTGAGTCTGAGTCTGAATATCCAATAACTTCTAAATTGTCAGATCTTTTGTATGTAAACATTAAATTATGTGTACCCTGAAGGTATCTCATAATGTTCTTTATAGCTCTCCAGTGATCTAGACCAGGATTATTCTGAATCTCCCCAACACTTCAACTACAAAAACAATGTCGGATCAGGTACAAACCTGAACATACATCAAACTTCCTATTATCGAAGCATATGGAATGTTTGTCATTTGTTCCTTTTCAAAATCAAGCTTTGGATATTGTTCTAAGGTCAATCTGTCACCCTTGACAATGGGTGCAACACTCGGTGAATAATCCTTCATCCGAAATCTCTCAAGAACTTTATTGATATAGACTTCTTGAGATAGCCCTAAAATATAACGGGTTCTATCACTATATATTTTAATGTCAATGACATAAGACATCTCACCTATATCTTTCATATCAAAGTTTTGAGAGAGAAAAACTGTTTCACCTCATGCAACAACTCCAAATCATTGGTTGCAAGTAAAATATCATCAACATACAACACAAGGAAGATGATTTTGCTCCTAGTAATGTTGTGATATATACATTGACCCATGATGTTTTCAACGAAAACAAATGAAGAAATAACATCATAAAATCTTAAATACCACTGTCGGGAGGCCTGTTTAAGCCCGTATATAGACTTCTTCAACTTGCACACACTCTCACCACTACTCGAAACAAACCCATCAGGTTGTTTTATATATACTTTTTCATGTAGATCCCCATTCAGAAATATCGTTTTCACATCTATTTTGTGTAAATCAAAATCAAAATATTTTGCAATGTCATAGTCGCGCATGTTACACATGCACAACTAGAGAAGTGATGGGGTTATGTTGCTGAAGACATGACTATGAGATATTAAATCACAGTTGTGTGCACGTATCGATTTTGTGTGAGTTGTGGGACTTAGAAAGAATATGGTCGTGTGACCCTATGGTGCACAACCCTGCAGCACATAAATCACAAAATAAGTTAACTAAGGAATTAATTAACGATTTTTATAAGTAACTTTAAGTAAATCCTTAACAATAAGATTATGAATGGATTATTCAGAATTAAAAGAAAATAAATTAAAAACTTAATAAGAATAAGAAAAAAATAGAATTATAAGAACTTAGATATTTATTAAGAGAAATCTTAACAATAAAATCAATGAAATAGTAAGCTTTAATGCATGAGAGCATTATATAACATGGTATGCTAAGACAATATTTAAGAAAGAAAATGTTTTATATGCATATATTTTAAAAGTAGAAAACCTAATATTTTAGACATTTTTTAGAGATGGATACCAGAGAGCATCTATAGGTTTACATGCTTGTTAGAGAGAAAAATCAACATCTATTAGAGAGGATATGGTCACTGACAAAACTCATTAGAGAGAGTGTTTATCGTGTATCAGTTGAACTCATATAGTCAAGGTGTTGAATCTTTGTGTTCATTAGTTCGATCAACACAAAGGTTTTATGAAAGAATTTACGAAAAGATTTTATGAAAAAGAGAGATTTCAATATAAGTTTATAATGAGATCTTTAGATCAATTGTAATATGTTTTATTATAAGATCTTTTGATCGATTATAAGTATTCAAGAAAAAGAATTTTAAGAGAAAAAGCTTTTGGGCTAAGTCTTAGTTTTCAAATGTTTTATATCATGACATATGTCACATGACATGAATAAGAGGAAATATTAAATAAGAATAATAAGAACAAAGAGCATAAGATAAATAATAAGATAAGATGTTAAATGCTTCAAGGTTAAGATTATGTATGTTAAGTTATGAGATGCTTACTGAATGACCTATCGCTCATTCCAAAATTTCTTTCCTTATAGGTTGAGTTTATGTTGTTGAGAAATGCTATTAGATAACTATGGACAGGATATTAAATGTGTATACGTTGTATAGTTTTTCATGGATTTTGAATTTTTCATGTATTTGGTATAGTTACGTTTTATGATCATTATACTATGAGTTTTGCGTATAGTTTACAAAAATGATAACTAGCACTTTATGGATACATAATAAAGAAATAATAAAAAGGTTTTTAGAATGTAATAGTGAATGTTTATGCTTTCGACAATATATGTATGTATGTATATTTAAGTTATGTTTGTGGTACTATTATATATTATATATAATGATATTACATTTGTTATATACACACAGTAGTATTAAATTGACAACACGTCAGCTGGCTGAAAAATGCTGAAGTAACAAAATGACATTCCGGTTGTAAGAACCAAAAGCAAACCACGTGTTAACATATTATTTGTATAATATTATTGAGTACAAACAATTGCAGCGTCATCGCTGACCTCCAACCAAGGCTTATCTCGAAAGATCTTATTTAATAGCAAAATTTTCCAGTCAAAAATCTTTTATTAATACTGCAAATTTTTTTATCAATACTTTGAATTTTTTTTTCAATATGGGAAATTTTCTGAGTACTTGTAAATTCTAAAAATTTTATTTAACAATTATAAACACAACTCTGCGACTATCAAACCAAATCTACATTAAAGCTATGCTTCCAAGTATATTTTTGCCATTATAAATAATATTTTAACCCATTCAAATCAAATTTATTGAATACTATAATGTATTACACAAAATCTAACTTACGTGATACAAATCAAAGATACTTAAAAGTATGAAATTAAGTTGTAATTCATGACATAAATTAATGTAAGGAATAATAACACTTGAAGGTTTTGAAATATCACATTTTTGCTATTGAATTTGCTAACTTTTTTTTTTTTAATTAATGGGACCGATCTCTTGGATTTTCATATTGAAAAAAATCAAAATTTTAGATTTTCCTATAAAAATAATCAAATTTTTAATATTTTTTTATTGAAGAACTTAAACAAATACAAGTATAATAGTTTGTTTTGTTTTGTTTTGAAAACAAAGTGATTATTTTGGTATCTTCCATAAAAAAAAAATATTAAACATTTAATTTATTCAATAAAAAAATATTTTTCATTTTAAAAACAAATTTTAAAAGATTGATCTATTTAATATAAAAAATAAAATTTGATAATTTGATACTGCACGTTTTGTTTTCCCCAAATGACATATAATTGTTAACTTGTTGGTTTACAAAAATTTATTGCACAAATTCTTAGTTCTTTAAGATTCAATGTAATTCAAAGGACTTGAATGAGAGTTTATCATTAGTTACTCTTAATATCAACCAGACGATTCCAAGTGATGGGCTTATCATAAATCAGTAGTCATGATTTTAGGTTAGAAACTCATGTTCTAGTAGTTGTATTCATACATAAACTAAGTCGTGGATTGCTATATAATTAAGTGAAGGCCAAAGGAATTATTCCCAACCCAAGTTTTTTTTACTGGCAAAATTATATTAGTTAATTTAAAAATAAATAAATATTTACCTATTAATTAAAATTTACATTTAAATTTAATGGTCAATTGATAAACATTGATGATCAGAAGTATATTTTTGTCTTTTTAATCATAATAATATTTAAAAACAATAAAAATAAATTTTATTATAATAATAAAAATATTAAAATAATAATTAAATATATTATAATATAAAATTAAAAAAAGTAGTCACAATGGCAATAGTTGTTTAAAACTGAACTAGATGTCTAACACAGGATTATTATATTTGGTTGTTTCGTTTGGAGAGGCGATGAAATATATTTACCTCATTTTTATAGAGGTGATTATATATGATTGTCTCTACCTTTAATAATAGCAAAAAGTAGTTGACTTTATTTTCAACGACCGTTTTCAACTATAATTAATGGTGGAGGCGGATAGACTTGATTGTCTTTACAAAAAACAGGATAACTAGATCTAGTCACCCTATAAACGATTTTCGGTAGTGATTACTTTTATTTATTTTAAATTGTATATTTTTAAAAAAAATTATTTTATTTTTTATATTTAAATATTATTTTGCATAGTTATTATAATTTTTTATTTTTTGATGAAAATATTTTGATCATTTTATCAAAAATATTGATAAAATTAGATAAAAAATATTTTACAGGTGAGTGTTTAAGTTTTAAAAAGTTGGTGAATAAGATTTTGTCATTGAAAAAAACACCTTTTCGGACATGGTTTGATTGGTTCAATTTATTTTCAAATATTAATCTATTTTTTGAATATTATAAAATATTTACGACATTTTTTAAACATAAGCCACATGAAGTACATTAGCAACAATTTTATTCAATCATTAATAACATCCAAATACATTTACTTTCTTTAAACATTAATTTTAATTGAGTAAAATAAAAAAAAACTCAAAAAAGCACAAAAAAAAATAAATTCAAATAGTTTAATCAAACAATTTGTACTCTATTACATAGATAAAACCAAAAAAATCAATTGCAATTAAATCTTAGTTGATATAGTTTTAATGTTAGAGTTTTAATTTTATTGTTTTTAATTTTAATTTTTATAATTTAAAAAATATTTAATTATAAAAATTC
This sequence comes from Anacardium occidentale, assembly GCA_026122585.1. Classification (NCBI taxonomy): domain Eukaryota; kingdom Viridiplantae; phylum Streptophyta; class Magnoliopsida; order Sapindales; family Anacardiaceae; genus Anacardium; species Anacardium occidentale. Next base: position 680,009 of record JAJEJH010000005.1, on the reverse strand, counting down.
TATTTAATTGATTTTAATCCCTTTTTTTCAATTTATCCAATTTCATTGAGTTTGACCAGTTTAAAAAAAAATCAAAGTAAACTATTGATCAATTATCCAATTCTAATAACCCTGACTATTATCATATAGTGAGAGAGAGAGTACACATTACTGTTCACTTGTGTCAGAAAAGATTGCTCAGGAAGTCATTATCTTAACTAACATCTGAAATAGGATCCAACTTCCAAATACACATTTTTTGACCGAATTAGAACAGAAGTACATATTCTACTTTTTATGATAAGTAAAATGCAGATTTTTGAGAGTCAAAGGGGTAGGGTTGCAAAGCTCAGATTTGATGGCTGAAATGACGTATGTTATGCCGTCCTTTTTGTTTAAAGCTGAGCACAAAGATGGAATGTGAATGCAGGAATTGTCTGCAGAGCGTTTCTGACTAGTTAGAATGAGCTTACTCCTTTTCCTTGTTCTCCTTGGGTTGGCTTTAGCATTAATACAAATTAGGTGTGACGTTGAACTTGAACAACTTCGAAGAAATAGCTTTAGTATTATTATAAATAGGGAAGTTGCGATGTTAAAACTTAAAACTTCGAACAATACGAGACTCAATTAGAATTTTTTTTTCTTTCGTCTTCCTCTTGCGATTAAAACTCGCCCGTTGAATTACTATTGCCATGGACAATCTCCCCGAACATCTACTCTCTACTATCGCAGAATACCTGAATACACGTATAGAAACCCTGTATTTCCGGTCTGTTTGCAACTCATTTCGTTCCTCAGTCCCTCCGCCGCTCCCGCCACGCTCCCGTTTCAAGATTTCCTTCCCGCCAGGCCTGACAGATGACGGCCACCTTGAACTTACCGAGTCAACTATTTATGCCATTCAACCCCAGGAAAAATCTACTGAAACATGGTTGGTCAAAGTAGAAGAATCAAACTCTGGAAAAATCCGAGTCATGGATCCTTTGTTTAAACTTCGTATCAAAAACTCTTCCGAGATGTTACCCGGGTCTTTTAACTTGCTGAATTATCGAGTCAAGGAAATAGCTAAATCCTGTCGACTCGAGATGATATCAAATTCTAAACCTTTTCATGTTGAAAAGGCCGTCGTCTCTTCAGATGATGACAATGCTGGTGACTTCGTACTGATGGCGTTAATCAGTGGAGGCCGAGTGGGCATGTGGCGAAGCAAAGATCAGAGATGGGCGATGATAGATATTGGCTATAAAAATTTTAGCTGTAAAGATATTATCTATCATAACAATAAATTCTACGCCATGGGATTTGACGGCGTCACTGTGGTAGTGGATCCGAAGACTTTCAATGTCACTCAAGCAGCGGCGGCTCCTGAAAAATCCCAATCACATCTTGTCATGCACTCTCTGGTCAAATCAAGGGATGATCTGTTTCTGATCAACACGTACTGGTTATACAAATACTATCAACATGGTCCTTTGTTCGGTCGGGTTAGTTTGGATGTTTTCAAGCTTGACGAAGATAATTGCAAGTGGATTGAAGAAGATGGATTGAAAGATCAAGTGTTGTTTTTAGGAGAAGATGATTCGTTCATGCTTTCAGCTCAAGAATTTCCTTCGCACAAAGGAAACTGCGGTTACTTGATCTATGTCGATTTGTCGGGAGTTAATTATTATCCTCGCAAGGAGAATATTGCTTATTTTGACTTGGAGGATCCTTCGCCGGCATCTCAACCGGCGGCTTTCTCAAAATATTCGGATGCTTTCTGGCCTCTACCTACCTGGCTTCGGCAGAAGCAGAATTCTTGCTGAATTAATGTAAACATTTTTATCATTATTATTTACTTATTTTAATCAATTCTCATCAATCCGAGAAAATGTTTTTTTTTTTTTATTGGTTAACTTGAGAAGATATATTTGAAGTAAATGAGGTTGAACATGCATGAGAAGGTGTACAAGTTTGAATATTCTACTCAATGTAAAATACATCTATTTTTAATTTTTATAGAAAATAAATAATAATAACAACAAAAATATGTATATTATTTAAAGTAATATGCAATCATACTGTTACACATTTTTTTTTATAATTAAATGGATGTTTATGATAATACTTAAAAGAAAAACTGAATTTTTAGATAAAATTATGGGTTAATTATCTTAACATTTCCCATTCAAAACAAAATAGATTACCTAATATTAGTTATTCATTTGCTATATTTATTTTTCAAATTTTGCAACTAATATAGATTCATAGTTAAGATCTTATTCTTAAGTTATAATTTAGATTTAAATTTTACTACTTTGAGCTCATTGTGAAAAAATTTTAAAATAGTAACTTAATAATATATAATATATATATTTTTTTTATATACACAAAAAATATCTTATTATAAGGCTAGTCGTTTTATATTTATTAATTGCAAAATAATAAATATACTCTACATTCTCTTTTAGGCCAAAGGACATATTCTCACCCAAGGTTTCTCTTAAAGACAAAATCTTCATCTCTAATTTTTTTTAAATCCAATTACCCCTATATTCATTAAAATCAATAATTAAATTTAATAGTTAACGATTAAATATTAACATAAAGAAAAGTATTCTTATCTTTTTAATAAAAAGAATTTTAAAAAGTAAAAAATAAATCTGGCCAGCGATTGTAACGATGGAAAATGATTCAAATGATTGGAAATAACTATTTAATTCACCTAATAGCTAAATATGGTCACTCTGTTTGATGGAAGTGGATAGATCATCCAACTTCTTTTTTCTAGCCGCTTCCACCATCAACCGTAGTTGGAAAAAACTAAAAGTGGTCAATTTTGATCTCATTAGTTGTTTTACACTATAATTGATGGTAGAGATGATCAGATTTAACTGATTTCATTAAAAGATGTAACCAGAGAACTAGATGACAAAGGTGATGGCAGTTTTTTTTGTTTATTTTTATTTTTAATTTTAATATTTCTAAATTTTTAAAATTTTAATATTAAATTATATTTTATCATAATTTTATATTTTTTTAATAAGAGTATTTTAATAATTTTATTAAAAATATTAAAAAAGCAGAAGATTAAATTTAAAAAATTAATATTTTATGTTTAAGACAAACTGTGGATAGGAATATGTCCTTTGACCTAAGTTTTCCAAAATTCTAATTAAATTATATATTAAGGATGGTTGGTAGCTGAGAACAAGATTGAAAATTTATAAAATATTCTGATAAGATTGAAAGTTTGTCAAATTATGCATAATCTTTTTCAAATCTTTGATGCAATGTTGTTTGATGGTACAGGGATATTCCAGATGCCCCATAAGTCAAATCCGTAAGTCATTCTTCAACTATTTAATTCTCTCTCATTCAAGAATATATTGTTATTAAATCAAATTTATCATATTATTATTCAATTTAAATAAATCAGCACGTTTGACTTTTACCTATTCTCAAGGCTACAACCTCACCAACTCAACGACCAGGCTCTTGGGACGACAAAAGCCTCAGGTGGCCATTCCAGGGTTTGTCAGAGTCCAAAGCCGTGCGATGGCGTCCTTATTGACACATTGACATTGACTAATATTGTTTATAACACATGTTGAGTTGAATTTTATTTATATTATGTTTATCGATAACTTATTTTAGGGTTCTGTAATTAGCAGCATTCATGCATAGGAACAAGTATGTCATCGTCGCCCAGTCCTCATCTCCTACTTTTGCGCCAGAATAATTTAAGCCTCGTGATCTATGTTTCTAAGCTCCAACAATAATTAATATTTTTTATAATAAAACTTATAAATATTTTTGTCGGACTTTAGAAAAAGGTTTTATCTTTTTTTTTTCTAAGTTTCTTTGTTCAGCTTATGATCCCTAATATTTTCTTGTTGGCTTAAATTATGGTCACCATTCTTTCTTTTTTTGTTATAAACAATAAAATTATATATACATTATTTTTGTATTTATTTTATGTGTTTAAATGTATCATTATGTAATTGATGAATTTTAAATTAAAATTAAATTAATATTTAATTACATATATATTAACATACTATTTTGGTGTACAAGATATGTATACAAATTATATATATACATAGCGTTGCTCTTTGATGAAGTCTAAGTTCCTTTCAATACAGTATTTGCTTTTTTTTTTTTTAAATAATTAAGAAACCCTAGTCTAAGCCAACACTTTATTCAACCATTTCTATCTTTTGACCTAATTAGTGTCCAATTAATCAATTGTTCAATTGGATTACTAACTATACTATGTTAGGTACATCGTGGGTGAACATTGTGCCTCAATAATATCCATCGAAAAAAATTAAAAATTTAATTATAGAATAACAAACTTGATAACTCAAACCCAAGCTAACTATTTAGCTCGATGCATGAGGCCTTTCCAAGTTGCCACCCAAGCCTCTCCTTGGGGGTTATATCTACTTTAACTTTCAAGTTTAAATCAAGTAGAAACCCTAACAAGAACAAGCAACAAGATAACATTCATTATCATTTGATTTCATGTCAATTACTTAGAAAAAAATTATTTTAATTATAATAATGTAATCTTCAAACAAAGAGTTTTAGTTTAGGTATTGAGGCAAATAGACTTCTGATAATGAGAGTGTATTAAACGAGTAAATGCTTTTGTTCCTGACGTTCATTTTTAAAAATATTATAAAATATCAGTGGGGCTTTTACATTAGGAAACCAAAAAAAAAAAAAAAAAAAACCAGCTTATAGCTTTGCGTTGTCCTTGGGTCAAGCTGTCTTACTAATAGGCCCCCGATTAGAAAATATTGGCCAACTAAGTTTTAAGCTTGCATTCATATCCGAATCGGATCCAAGTGTACAGGTTTTTCACCAATAAGAACAGAAGTGAATAGCCTGCATTTTATATTGCTGAGATGTAGTAGGTTTTATAATCAAAATGGGCTCCAAAGCTCAAATTTAACGGCTGAAATTTTGCCTTCTTTTAAGTATGTATGAGATTGCTATTGCTTAAGATTTAATACCAAGTATTTGAAACAGTGAATACAAAACTAGTCAACATAGTTCAGATGATGACAAGTTTGCCTTCGTGCTTAACATTCTAACATTTAACTCTAACATCCTTTATCTAACTTCTACTTTTAACAACCACATTGTCAAAATCTCTCCAGAACATGAAATCAAACCAAAAAATATCATTAAATCTATGTGTAAAGATGAATAACTAGTATGAAGTTTAAAGAAAATGTGATAAAGTAGTAAAATCATGAGAAAATGCGAGCAAGCGTAATTGTCTCCAGTAACCGTAACTATGCTCATTGGACAAATATACTTTTACATTTTTATTTATAAATTTTTTTTTTATATTTTCTATAATAAGTTAAAATGAAAATCTTCACTTAAGGTTTTAGGTATTTTAAATGTATCTTCTTAAGTAATTCCTGTATATTTAATTTATTATTGCAATTTAAATTAAAGTGCCATTGTTATTGTCTTGATTGAATACAAAGAATAGTGAACTTTGATAGAGTACGACATAATGACCTGTGTTAATGAAAAACAAGAAATGATGATAATCCAACTAGAAATAAAAATACCGAATATCGGTGGAGTTACTGAACTTCCACCTAGGTTGGCAATCCAGTAAAATATTAATGGAATGATATAAATGGTTTCCTCACTAAATGTAATTATCCTTTACGAACGTGAAGGATCCAAGCATTCATTAAAATCAAGGAAGGTTTTGCTGGTGAGGTCTTTTTGTCAAAGTATGGTTGGATCCTTGGACAAGATCTCTCCTTAGGGATTGTGGTTGCAATTATAGTGGTCAGCGCTTTCAAAATTCCAAAGACATAATTATAGATTTCTAAATTTATAAAAGATTAAATTATTATATTTAAAATGTTGAATTGAGATTTACAAGAAATTATTCATTTTAAATTTTTTACTATTTTATCTTTATTGAGGAGAGGTGTTTCTGCCAAACCTTATATAGGAAAATGTAATTCCCTCATTTTAGATTTAGTTAATTATATTTTCACCCTTTCCTGTAGGAACATTTATTGGAATTAGATATTATATTTTGTGCTTGTTAATTGTATAGGTGTAGATGAGTTGTTTATCCACTTCTACAATCTGCTTTCTTTGTTATTGTGATTTTTTAAACGAATAATATTTGTATTTACACAATATACTGGAAGATTACATATAAATTAATCAATATTATACATCTAAAATAGCATCTCAGAAACTTTGTTTCATCAAATAATATGTAACATCAACATACTGTTCATCTTATCAATTTATTATTAACATATTACCATATATAGATATGTGCACATCATTTTCGTTTGATATAAAATTCTTCTTTAAGATATTGTAAAGTCATTTTTTGCATGATGACTCATTGTCGTGCTTTTTACGAAAAAGAGAAGGTCTCGGAACCGCTGCACGCTTATCTAAAACTGAATTCTCTTGAAGAAGAAAGGATACTTAATTACGACAAGAGTCACATGAAATTGACATCCTACCAAGACAACACTCCAATTTCTAATAAAGTCATAATCGGCTAAATTAAATGTATGGACACAGGTTGACAAGAAGGCTTATTTATGTAATAAAATATCTTGCTTGATGTTAATTGATAGTTGTCGTAGGCAACAAATGAATTAAACCTGATTTAAGTTCAGAAGCAACATTTAAGGCAGGATGTTCAATGCATGAGGGCTATAAATTAAAATATGGAGATGCAAAGTTGTTTTAAGAGTCCAGTTATTACCAGTCATAATTGTTTTTTAGTTCTGAATTACTAAACGGGTTGCTGGATGCTAAATGGAGGGCTATATTAATGCCAGATGATGACGCTTCTATTCGTTCTGCATTCTGGCACGCTTCCTTCCTCAACTAGTGCAGCGTTCTTTCAACTGCAAGATCAAATTGGAATTCACTGGACTGAGAGGAGATGATCATAAAGCAAAGAAAAAAAAAAAAACTAAAACAATTAATCACTAAGAATTTAATATCAACTAGTCCCCAATAATGACATCAAAATTTTGATAGCCAAAGTAGGCAACAGAAACTAAGAATAACCTATTGTGAAAACTATCCAGATAGTGGTAATAGAGTCCAATCCTATCGAGATGAATGATTAAGTTAAACAACAATTAATTATTCACTATCTACTAATACAATAATAAAAATAGGGGTTTTTGTAAAAATCTATAGACGCAATAAAATAGTAAAATAAATAACAAAATAATAAAGATTACCAACGTTAAAAAAACGATCAAAAGGTTATATCCACTGTCATTATAATTTGGCCATTGATATTAAAGATAAAAACATTGAATATTCAACCCAAGAATACAAGAACCAACCCTAGAGTTCTTTGTTTTTTTCTAAGATTAGTTTATTATGAAAAATTTTAATAATAAACCTTAATTCTTAAGTGAATTTTTAGGCCAATCATTCAACTCGAACTCAAGAATTGCATTAACAACTAGCAACACAGTTGAAATTAAATGTACGCTTATTCAAATAATAGTTTAACAATTTAAACTAGTTTTTCTTAGAAAACTCAATATTAATCATATTTCTGTTAATAGAGTTTCCTATTGTTACTAATAATGGAATCGACAATCACCAGGTAATCAGTCTTAACATTATGATTCAATTGAATCAGTAAATAAATTGAATAGTAGCACTTCTAATGAACTCATTCATCAATCATAAACATATAAGAATAGAAGACAATTAGATATTCAATTCACTCCATTATACCTTTGTCACTGGTTACAAAGCTCTATGTTCTCTTGCTTATTTTAATTCTCAGTTAATGATATTTCTAATCTCTTTTTTTTACTCTATATATTCTTTAGCTCATTCCATTATGTTCTCTTTACCCAGCCTATCATATTTTCTTATCTGATAGACTTTGTTAGTCTATTTCTTACTTTATAGGCTTCTCTTGTAATATTTTAGTGTTAAAATAGTTTTTTTTATATTGAAAATCAGGGTTAAAAGTGAGATTTTAGATAAAAAATAGATATGAGAGGATTCAAGAGTAAGATAGTCATTTAGAAGCTACATGTGACATGTGTATAAGTTTTCTTGGGAGAATATTCCATGTGTAGAGTGAGAAGAGAAGGAAATTTGAGATTTTCTTGAAACATAATCGTGTGCCTCAGGCACACAATCGTGTGTCACTTATCAATGTACCACCATATATAAAGCTCTTTTTTCATCCTTATCTGATATATATTTTAGCTAGTTTTCTTCTTCCTTATAGAGAACCCTGGACTAGTAGTTATGAGAGAGTAGTTGCCAACAATCAATCAAAATAGAGAGTAAGATATAGTTAGAGAGAGAGAGAGAGGGAGAGAGAGAGATAACTAATAGCTATAGCAAAAGGTAAGTGTTTTCGTACCTCTTTCACCTTGTTTCATAGCATGTGTTCTTGTTTATTTGGTTGTTATGTTACTTGTTGTATGTTTGATACTTGGTTAGCATGTTGGAGTATTGAGATGATGTTTTAGAAGCATATTGGTAAAGTTATTGTTTAAGTATCTTAATTTATGTATATATATGTCTTGATGCTTGATTTGGGAGAAATAATATGTATACCATGAGTTTTGATGAATTTGATAAAATAAACATGCTCATAGCTGATGTATGAAGCTTGTGAGATTATTGGATTGAGATTGAATGTGCTTGGATTGAGTTTTACCAAGTTTTGAATTTTTCAAACATGATATTATAGAAAAAGAGTGTGACACACGACTGTGTACCTAAGAGTACATGATTATGCAGTCTCATTTCTATATTACTATGATCGTGCATGCTATCGTGCATGCCTAGTTAGCTTAAGAGACATGATTGTGTGTTATCATGTATGACCATGTGTCTGTACCCAAATTTACATGACCATGTAAGCAAGCAAGGTAGTGTTAAGCAATCAGTTTGTATGCCCATGCAAGTGAGGAACATGACCATGCATATTCATGCACAATTATGTGTCTCATGCTGCATGATCGTGCAAGAAGCCATAATTTAGCGAGAAACTTATAGAAGTTAGCACTACCTTACACACGACCATCCGTATGCCTGTGTAGTTATTGAAGATAGCATAATAGAAAACAAAGCATCAATAAGCTATCATAAGGCACTTATAACTAAATAATATCAAAAGAAAATAAGACATCATGCATGATTAGCATTACATGACATGACATGTCAAACCAATATTTTTAAAAAAAGATCTAAAAATCTATATGCATATTTTAAAGTAGAAAATATAGGATGCTCTAGACATCTTTTTAGAGGTGATTAAGATGGGACACTTATGAGTATACCCATTAGAGAGAGAAACTAACGTGTGTTAGAAATGACATAATCATTGACCAAGTTTATTAGAGAGAGTATTAATCGTGCAATAGTAACAGTAGTTTTTAATAGGATTGAACTCATACAGTTAGGGTGTCAAATTTCTGTATTCATCAATTTGATTAGCACAATAGTTATTTTCAAATATAGTATTTTTAGATATAGCTTTTACGTATATACTATATGTATATATTCAAGATCTTTGGATCACAACTATAATTTTTGAAAAGAGTTTTTCATAAAAGTAAGCCTAGGGTAAATTTTATGATTTATAGTATTGACAAGGTTTTAACATTCTTCATATCATGTCATGTATAACATTACATGAAAATCAGTAAAGAATTTAAAGACAGAGATATGACAAACACTAAAAATCTCACAAAGAACATAATAAAGTAAACGCTAAGCCAAGTATAGTGTGACAAGTCACGAAGGTAGAGTAAAATAGAAACTTGTTTGTGATAGAGATAGGAAATCCTTACTGAGTGATTTATCACTCACTCTTTTATGTTTTCTTCTTTGTAGGTCATTGATCTTTTTAGGCTAAGCCGAATATGGGGTGGCTTTGGATTGGGATACTGTTTGGCAGTAGATAGCATGCTAGTGGCTCACATGCTTTTCATATGTTTTATATATACATATATGTATATAGTTTATATGTATATATCATGTACATTTCATATATACCATACATAATATATTTTACAATATATAATATTAGATAATTTATAATATACTATACATTATTTTTCAGATATCATCATTATTTCATACCTAAAGCTTCTGTTTGCATATTTCAACTAGTATTTGTGGGATTCTTATTATATGTTACTTCTAATAATGCATAAAAAAAAACTATACTTATACATATTATATTAAATAAATATATTAGTTCAGTGATATATAGTAGAGACTCCCACAGTTGGTGGTATCAGAGTAGATTTGTGTCATATTTTGAAAAATGTATTTTCAGATGCATTATTTTCTAAATTTGTATAAGCCTAAAGCCAGAGTATCCCAATAGCCGATGCCAGTGTCTTCTCAATGTAAGTATAATAGTATAAAGTCTAATATTATTTTAGGTTTCAACCCCTATTATGTTTGTGATTTTTTAGATATAAAATCCCATTTACTTAATTTCGTAGAGAAAGAGAATGATGTCTTAGTATGGCCTAGGAGTATGAGCATGAGTAAGAGGCCTCAACTCTCCTAAGTGTCTCTCAGACCTGAGGACATGAGAGACGTTGTCAAAAAGGCTATAAGAGAAGGTTTTCATTAGATAAGCATATGAGAAATTCATGAGCTAGATAAAGGTGAAACCTATTAGGGGCCTATTAGAAGATAGCATAAGCAAAGGAGAGGAGATATGCTAGAGTCATTTAGGGACAGTTATTAGGTATAATAACTTGGGTTGACAATTTAGACAGAGTTTAAGTACAGATACAATGGGTACCAATACTTCTAATAGACTACATCCAATCTACAACCTACCAAAGGTGCATTAGCCACCTAAGTTTAGTGATTTTATGGATCCAACAGTTGCGAAAGAGTGAATTGAGTCTAATGAGAGTGTTATAAGATTGTTTACTATGTCAAGTAGAAAGAGTCTAATATGCAATTTATATGCTTAGGAGTGATGTGGTGGAACCTCGTAAGGACATTTGTAGATAAGGAGACTTTATCTTGGGCTGATTTTTGCGTTTAGACACAAGGTCAAGCATACGATCATGTGTTTGAGGGCATATGCATGTGCACTTATTAAAAGCTAAGGAATTTCCCAAAGATAAGTAGTAAATTACTAATAACCGAATGGACTAAGTAGAACAAGAGCAAAAATTATAAGAATTAAGAACATAGAAGTAACATAATAGTAAAACACAAAAAAGAAAAGAATATTTTCCAAAATCACACCTTCAAACTCACAAAGTATGAAAAACTTTACAACAGTCTAGAAATAGTCTTAGTAATAGTTAGATTACGATCAGAAAATAGAAATGGAAATAGGAAATAGCAATAAAAATTGTTATGGAAACATTCATAACAAAAAGCTCATAGAAACATAGTAGAATATAGAACAATGCACATAGAATTTATTAACAAGTTTAATAAGAGACAAAACTAGAAACTTTAGCGAGAAGTAACATTGAACAAAATTATAATAGCCATTTAATTTAACAGAATGTAAATAGAAGAGAAGAAATAATAAGATTACAAGTATGATCTACATTATATAACATAGCATGCCAAAATAGTATTTTAAGAAAAAGGGGATCAAGTGATCCATATATATCATTTTTTAGCATAAAACCCGATATTCGAGTTAGTTATTAAAGATGAATACAAGGGGGCATACATGAGATTTCAGTTTTCTAACTACAGTCAAATTGGTTAGATTTTATCTTATTGGTCTAAAAACTAGTATAGTAGGATTTTTAAGTTTACTAGTACTTCGTTGGTGTGGTTCAACCCACAAGGCTAAGATGCCAAATCTTTATGTTCATTAGTCTGGTCAACACAACAAGTATCTTCAGATACATAAAAATTTTATAAACATTTTTTATTTAGTTTTTAAGTATTTTGGATATTTGGATTCCAATAGTATTTTCAATAAATGTTTTAGTAAACAAAATCAAGGACAAATAACATGATTTTAGCATATTTCATACCATGATACATATAGTATAGCATGAATTCGAACACAAATAACAAGATATGAATGAAGTTAATTATGAATGATAAATAGTAAATATACGTCATAAGCAGAAATCTAAAAGAATTTAGCTAAAGCTTATGAGAACTTAAGAGTACTTTAGATAAAAACTAATTAAGAAAAATAAAAGGATAATGAATATTGAAAGGAGAACTCAGCCAGTTAAGTGGGACCAGTTTAGATTCCTTTTCATACTGAGTTGTATACGTATACTTATATATATAATTATGACAAAATATGAAGCAAAGATTGAGTAGTAAGATAAACTAAAGCAGAAATAGTTATTAGGCTAGTCAAGAACTGGGTTAAGTTCTCCAATTTAACAGGTAGCCTATTGAGTTAAAATGCTTAAAGCCTTGTGATGAGTCACAAGAATAAAGTAGAGTTGAGCCTACTTGAGGGTAGAGATAAAAGATACTTACTGAGTGACTTATCACTCATTCCCTTCAGTTTTCTTCTTTTGTATGTTAGTGTTTTGGAGAGCTTAGCTTAGAGCATGAGATGGTTAGAGAGTAGGATATAACTTGAGCGGGTCTTCACTTGTATTTCCTATATTTGAACATATATGTACTTATGTATGTATATATTTAGTTTTAACAGATAACATGTTAGCTCGCATACTTTGTGTTGCTTGTGTATGAAATGTATAGTATCATAAATATTTATGATATTTTTAAATATAGTTATAAAGTATGAGTTTTCTTTAAGATGCTGGATAGTGGGTTTTCAACATTCTACCACATATATCATTTCCAGTTTCTACATGCATGTTTTTAGTTAGTTAATTAGGGTAGTACTCCTGCTATATATTAAGAATATATTTTAGTTAGGCCAAACGACGTATTCCCACCCAAGGTTTCCTTAAATAACAAAGTGTCACTCATAAAGTTTTAAAAAGCCAATTACTCACCCGTTGACTAAGTCAGAGGGGTATTTTTGTCTTTTTGAATAAAATTAAAAAAGTAAATTTTATAAAAATAATTATAATATAAAATATGCCGAAACAACATATTGTCACCCAAAGTTTTGTTTAATAACAAATTGCCACTCGCAAAGGTTTTAAAAACCAAATATCCACCATTGACTAAAGTCAAAGGGGTATTTTTATCTTTTTGAATTAAAATTAAAAACAAATTTTATAAGAAAATTAAAATATAAATTTAAAATAAAATAATATTAAAACAATAATAAAAATTTTAAAAATAAAATAAATAATTAAAAAAACAGCCATCGCCACCAGCTACGGTGGCTGCCTTTAACCTCACTAGGTGGTAAAAAATGACCACCTGATTCTATTGGTAGTCAGATTTGACTGTCACAATGACCACCAAAAATCTTGTGAAGACGACTAGATTTGGCTGTCTCCGTCATCTAAAATGGTCGGTGTCAAGCATTTTAAATAATTATAGCTTTCCCTGATGAAGGAGATGGTTAGATCTAGCCATCTCCACCAGATGTAGCTGTCTTCACTAGATTTGGCCGCCTTCGTCATCATGACGGTCAGATCCGAATTTGACAACTAATAGAATCAAGTGGTCGTTTCTAGCCATCTGGTGAGGTTAATGTCGGCCACCGCAGTCGACAATATTGTCAGCAGTGGTGGTTGCTTTTTTAATTATTTATTTTATTTTTTTAATTATTATTAATTATTTTAATTTTTAATATTATTTTATTTTAAATTTGTTTTTAATATTTTTTATATTAAATTTTATTTTAATATTAATATTATTGAATTTTATAAAGAGTATTTTGGTTTTTTTACAGAAAAATGATGGGTACTTAGCTTCTTAAACTTTCATGGATGAGAGTTTGTCATTTAGGGAAACCTTAGGTGGGAATTTGTCGTTTGACCTATAAAATAATATTAAAATATAATAAAAAATTTTAAAAATAAAATACAAATTTTAAAAAATAGTCACTGCTGTCGGTAGCATCGTCGACCACAGTGACCACCGTTAACATAACTAGATGGCCATTTGACAGTCAGATTTGACTGCCTCCACCATTTAAAATAGTCAAAAATGATCGGTGTTAAGCATATAAGCCATTTTCGACCTTTTATGGTAGCAGAGACAACTAAATCTGGTCGTCTTCTCCATCGAAACGGCCAAATCCGACCGTCAATAGAATTAGGTGGCCGTTTTTTACCACTTGGTTATGTTAATAGCGACCACCGTCATCGGCGATACTATCGAAAGTAGTGGCTGCTTTTTAAAATTTTTACTTTATTTTTAAAATTTTTATTAAATTTTTATTAAATTATCAATTTATTATTATTATTTTAATATTATTTTATATTAAATTTTATTTTAATATTAATATTATTTATTGTTGGAAGGGTATTTTGGTCTTTTCATAGAAAAAAGCTGGATACTTGACTTTGTAAAACTTTATGGGTGGTATACTTTGTCATTTGAGGAAACCTTGGATGGTAATCAAACAAAGATACATTAAAACTTGAAATTTATCGATGACAACATTTATCATTTTTATTTATCTATACTTTTCACTCAATTTATAGTAATAATCAATATATTCGAATTCATAACCTATTTAGCCAGAATTATGAATCTTAAATCAATTTAATAGTGGCTAAACATCCAAAACATTAAGCACAATCAATAATTATTTAAATCAATGAAGAAAAACTAAAAACTTTATATTGATAACTTGAGTATCACTAGATTGCATCCTTGTCTTAGTATACAAAATTTAATTCACGACAAAAGAAGAATCAACAGGGAAAATCAAGGGAAACATGATCAGAATTAAGATAAAATAGTTAAAGAACACTCTTGAAAATCTTCTCTTCCTCTCTCAATCGTGTTGACAAATCTTCTAAAAATCTAGTTCTTGAATTAATCTAGGTGTTTTTCTCATTCTCCAACCTTTCTTTTCTAGTCTTAATGAAATTTCTTATAGGTTTAGGGCTCCCAAGTCATCCTTCTTTGAGTTCGGGTTAAATTCGAAGTCTGAAACGCTTTACTCCTGACATCCCGTTGTAGCACTTTGGATAGCGCCTTATATTGGCACTGCAACCCTAGGGCACACGTCTACATAGTTTTTATTGCGCTGCTGACTCATATCTTCATTTACCTTCTCCCAAATCGTACAAAACCTGACAAACAAACTTGTGATCTCAAATTGCGCATATATCAACAATAAAACCATGAAATTCACCCCTAAAAATCATAGAATAATCACGAATCCATAGATACAGTATGCACTTATCACTGTCTTTATTCTTTTGTACTTAACTAACATGTTTGCCTATACTTGTGGGAAAATATTTGCGACCGCAGTTGTAATCCTAGGACCCAAAAAAATAAAGTTCCAAAATGTCTATACTTTAATTAAGGTTTTGCATGGTAAACTTTCCCTACATGGTAAAATATTGAGAAGAAAAAACACATACTGCATATTGTAAAATTTCAATAAGCCCTTTTGCATGGCACATATTTGAGTTTCAATCAAGCATGTTTAAGAAATTCAATAAGAAATTAGAAAATCAAATCAACCGACTAAACAACAATAAACAGTCAACATATAAAAAAAATAAAAAAAAATTCATTTGCATAGATATTTGGATGCTAGTAATAATATTGAAAAATCCAGAGTCGACATGCTCCTTGTTTAAGGCCAATGTTCTGTTATACACAACTGAAATTTTTTATTTTAACTTTTTTTTTTTAACAATTACCACATACTAACTAGACATAATAATGAATTTCATCTTGTTTTCATAAGAAAGCTATAACCAAATAATTTGGTATGACATGCCAGTCAATTCTGGTACCAGAAAAAATCTTTCCCTGGGAAAACTATGGAAAGAAGCCCTGAATCCTTGATCTCATTCCTCCCCAAGCACAGGGTAGAAATGAAGGTGCAACTAAATTAAAACACCTGACTGCAACAAGGAAGGTTATGATGCTAAGTGCAACAGAAAAACAAATATGCTATGCCTATAAAATAATCCAACCAATGCACAAGCAACCAAAACCTAGTCACAGCCGGCCCATAACATTGGGGCTAAAAAATAAAATCATCGAAGCCTCTTTTGTGTGACCAAACATAAGCAGCCTCTAAAGGGCACAGAAGCGATAATTACTACTAATCCAATTCAAATTCCAGAACCTCTAAGAGTGACAGTAAGAGGCATAACTTGAGATATTTGAATTATTTTAACGGTATATACATCCTCTGGAAGCAGGAAAATTGCAACTGATAAAAGAAAGAGAACCTTGCTATACACAAACTAGCATGCATGACCTTTTTATTCTCTTTGCATGAGATCTAACATCAATTTTTGATTCACTACTTAGCTGCATCATCATGCTCAGGCACACCAGGATAACGGTTAGTTGATTCTTTCTCTGTTGGGAGGTAAGACCATGCTAAGGCTGCGCTGCCAAGGCTAATTGCAGCAGCGATTGAGCCCCAAATCCACCTCTGCTTTCTTTTCCTTCTTTGTCTATTCTGCCGTGCCATTTCTACGCAAAATAATAACAGATATAAAATTAAAAGATGAACCCTTCATTAATGAACCCAATCACTGAATTTCAGTTTCCTACAACTCAAACCAAGATAGAGATTGTGACCGAGGTTGTATGTAGTAACATGAGCATGCATACAAGCAGGCAAAAATACATGGTTTACTCAAATATTATTTGATTAAATGCTAAAATAACATGAAAATTCAATGTGTTTGAAGATGGGCCCTTAGGTATTCAATTGCTTGGTCTGAGAACAAAAAAGCTTATCCTTGCATTGACAAATCAGGATTTGAGTAATTAAAAGAGTCTTGGTGGCAAGCATTATAGAATTCCTTTTGGAAGTCAAGGGAAGGAAAGCATTTGATATAAATCAAACAGCAGATATTATGCCCCAACTTTTGCACATCCAAGCATATGAATATACAAAAAGGAGAAGCATAATGCAATAAATGTGATAAAAAAAAAAAGACTATATAGGTCAGAGATTGATTATGACCAAGATGGCCAGAAAAATAATACGAGACAACTAATCTTTTGAGCAGACAGAAAGGTTATCCAAGGTACGGAACTCTCACCTACAGCTTCCTGGTTCCTCTGTGACATTTCTCGATTCATGGCCTCATAATAGCGAAGCCGATCCCACAATCGAGCAATTTCAAAGTTCTTTGCTTCAATCTGAGCTTCCATTTCTGCTTCCATCTCAGCTGTGGCAATACCCCTCCCAATAGATTCTGATACAACTCGAGCAAGATGAAGTTGTTGGCAAAGCTCTTCTGCAAGATTGATATTTGGTTGTCCATCCTCCCCTACTATAGTGGGATCTGCAGGCAGTATCAGTCCTGCATGAGCTAACTGTTCCCTAACCCTCTGCCACTGACTTCGCACATCATTCAGAGCTTCTTCTGCTTGCTTTCGCTTTTCTAATTCCATGAGTAAACTCAATTTTATTTCACGCAGTTCAGTCCCAATATCCTTAGGTGAAGACTGGAGCCCACCCTCGGATGATAACTCTGGAGGAATTAATAAAAGTAAGCTCAGCCATAAAATTTAACTATAAAACCATGATGCTCCAATGCTGTTTTGCATAATGACTTAACAGATTTACATACACAAAGAATAATTATATATTTTCTAAATATTTGGAAATAACAATCTCACATAGAAACAATTCCAAAAAAAAAAAATTAATTCTTCCTGTGAGCATCATATATCCAAAACTAATGATGAAAAATGTCCACATGCAAGTGCATACACATCACATCAAAACTCATGATGCAGTGGGCCTTGCATACAAATTCTTCAAGTAACAAATTCTATTACCAGACATTGTGAACCAAAATTATGTTCTCTGAAACCTAAACATTCTCTTTCTTCAATTGGCACACATAATTTTACTTAAAATGTGACTCTTGATACCAAGTGTTGGCACAAGAAAATATGTGAAGATCAACACTGTCGCCATACAACACAAAACAAAGATATAAACGCAAGCATGAATCCAAAAAGATAAAAGTTTTTAATTATAAACAGATAAGTAAAGCCCAAATACCTTCCCAAGCATCATAAAACTCTCCCTTTGGTGTAGCAAGCTTTGTAGAACTTTCTGCCCAGGTATTATCTTCTCCATCTGTGTTACTTGCAACACTCATTGAATCCTGTGGATCAAAAAAATCTTCAAACTCACTATTACTCTCTGACTTTAATCCAGTAAGCTGTGGCAGTCCGCTTTTCCCAGGCAAAGCATTATTCGAGCTGCTGCTTTGGAGTCCCCAGTTACTGCCCTCAAATTGCCAATATCTGCTTCCAGGCTCACCATCATGCACACCATTCACATGCTCTTTTTCTGTAGGACCATCATGGAAACCATTCAGAAGTTCCTTTGCAGGAATATTCTGGGCATCATTGTTTTCCCCTTCAACAGGTCCAAAAATACTGACAGAGACAGAAGCACCATTGGTTGGATCAACACTCTCTGTTTCAGCATTTTTTGCAGCATTCTCAATGACCTTTCCTTCATCTTTTGGTTTTCTACACAAGGCCACACCAACCTGCGAGAAACTCTTCAATAGCCGTGGCCCACGCCGCTTGTGATTGATGATGTAAGGTGAAGGAGGAAATGAAGTTGGTGAATCAGGAAGAGGAGGCGGCTCAGGAGTTGTGTAGAGTGCTGGTGTTATTGAAGGTCGATTGGCTTTCCTTCCAATTATCAATGAAGTGCTATTTCTCCTCTCCAACATTGAGTTTGGCTGAGAAGCAGGTTTTGATTTAAAAGGAGGCTTTGAATTAGGAACTGGCATGTCAACAGATTTGGACTCTTTAGGTTCTATCAGCGTATCAAAAGCTATGGCAGTAAGCGTTGGCATGGCTCTGCATCATCAAACATTAATGGTTAGTTTGGCTGTAGAAAAAGCTCCAAAAGGGTGAAGCTGGAAATAAATAAACAATAAACAAACATCTCAACCATGTTGTAGCATTTTTTAACCAGAACGAGGTGAAACAAACTCAATTAAGACAAAAGTCATAGTATTTTTCCTCCTATAAAACGAATGGAGTAAAAGTTAAAACTACTATGCCACGGAACAAGCTACTCTAAAGTCCAAATTTTATATTTATTTAAAACTAGAAACAGAACAAACATGAATTTAAATTAACAAGCTTTCACAACTAAAAAAAATTGGAACCCAAAATTAAAACTTATCTTTCATTATATTCACCAAAGATTCAAATTTTCAGCTGAGAAATAAATAAAGCAACTTGGCTCAGCAGCTAGTTACAACCCAGAACACGAAAAGCTGCACAAAATTCAACATCTGATGCACCTTCCTAACATAACCTTAGCCATCAAACAGACAGTAACATTCGAACTTTGAAAAACAGATGAAAAAAATAAAAACTATACAGCCGAGAAATAAATTCAGCTGGCAGCCTTCAGAAACAAAAAAGCCTGAACGAAATTCAAATTCCTAGTCATTTTTCTTATAAAAGAAACCGGAGAAATGGTAATATTCCAAATAAATAAATATATATATATATATATATATATACGGAAGAGATGTTAATACGACTATCCAAGCAGCAATAATTATAACTACAGACGACAGTAACTCAACATAATTCAAAATATAATTCAATTTTCTTAAAAAGTCTCAACAACCAAACAGCGCCGAAAATTCAAACGTTCACAAAGCAAAACAAAAAAAAATAAAAATCAGATAGTAATATAAAATTAAAAAAATGAAAAGAAATCGGGAAGAATACAACGTTACCCTGAAGAAGAAGAAAACAGAAAAAAGGGAGAAAACCCTAGAAGCAGTAAGTTGGTGGAGAGATCAGAGACAAGTCGGCGACCAAGTATATATAAAACCGCATGTTTTAAGGAAACGTAAAGCCAATCTTTTTCCTCGTGGTTTGCTTCGCTGTTTCTCTGACCTTCAAAAGTGTATGGGAACCGACTCCGCCAAGCTTTTATCGCAACGACCGCCTCCCTATCTATATCTCGCTTCTTTTCCCCCCGCAAATGTTTGAGTTCCTTTATTCTTTTTTTTTTTTTTTTTTTTTTTTTTATTTAAACTTTCTATATTAAGCTCTGATTCTTGTTGGGCACGCACCTGCTTTGGACACTTGGATAATTAAAAGGCCAAAGGACATAATCCCACCCATAGTTTGAGGGGGTGACAGAATCCCACCCGCCAAGTTTAGAAAGCCCGGATTCCCACCCGTTGACTGTTAAATCTAACAGTCAACAGTAAGTCCAGGGGTAATTTTGTCATTTTAAAATTAAAAATATTATAAAATAATATTAAAAATTTAAAAAATTTTATAAAATTATAAAAAATATTTAAATTTAAAAAATTAAAAACCATTACCGTAGCGTGTAGTAACCCAGCGACACCGGTAGATTAAAACCAGCGTTCAAAGACGAATACAGCCTCAGCTTCAGGCGGCCAGTCAGCATACCCAGCAGGCTGAATAAAACCATCTCCCGTAGAAAAACCGAAGCGGCGGTGGTGACTTTTGGCTGATAAGCGTTTACGGCCAGGTTTTGGCCAGTGGCCAGAGATACGCCTCCCACCGAAGGCGGCAGAGATAAAGCGCCCCGTCGATGAGAGCAGATACGGCCTCCCCTTCGAATAGCCCACATTAATAACATTGAACGACCGCCAGCGTAAACGGCGGCGAACTTTAATTTTAAAATTTAAATATTTTTTTATAATTTTTATAAAAATTTTAAATTTTATAATTTAGAATTTTTGTAAATTTTAATATATTTAAATATTATTTTATATTTTTATTATAAAATTTTATTAATAAGGGTATTTTTGTCATTTCATAAAACAGGTTAATGAAATTGGATGAAAATTGGATGAAGGGTGGGAATTCGGGCTTTCTAAACTTGGCGGGTGGGATTCTGTCCCCGTCTCAAACTATGGGTGGGATTATGTCCTTTGGCCTAATTAAAAAACAGGCGAGACGCACCCCCGTTTTTTGGACATGCCTGAAACGACATCGTTTGCGAATCTTCATGCCTACTGTTTTTTATTACTATGCAATGTTGTCTCTTAGAACATCGAAGCTTCCGCTCTTCGTCAGATTCCTCATGTCCAGGGACTACCGTTTAAAAATCACGGATTTGAACGAAACTTCCGCGTGCCACTTTTAAATTTCGTATTCTAACGATAAAATGGCCCGCCACGATGGCACTAATGGGCCGAAGATCAAATCCAAGTTTAAATAAAATAATTCCAAACCCAACCAACCATAATTTAGTTTTTATTTTTTTTAATTTTAAATTTATGGATTACAACCGTATATATGACCAACACTTTAGGCAAACAATTCTGGCATTTATCAAATTGTTTTTTATATAAATTTGTTTTCGTACATGCAGAGTGACATAAACATAAAATTTATTTTAATTTTATAATATAATTTCTAATGAGTTCCCAATACATTCAACTGCTTTAAGCACATAATTAGAAAAATTAAATGCCCCAATCCCTAAAACCTTAGACCAGTTAAGTCTTGACGCAGAGTGACTTAACTTGTAACTCCTCTCCCCATTTATCAGGCAATTTTTGTAGTGACTATTCTACCTTGTATTTTTTTTTCACAAATAAATAAAAGACTAATATTGTTTCACTTAAAATAACGATTATAGATCAGATTAAAATTCGATATTGATAGTGAGTATGTATATTATTATCAGTTATAATAGGCCAAAGGACAATTTCCCACCATAGTTTGAGGCGGGGACAAAGTCTCACCCGCTTAAGTTTAAAAGTTTAGATTCTCACCCATCACCCAATTTTAATATTAAAAATAATAAATATACAGTAATAATCAAGGGCATTTTTGTCTTTTTAATATTAAAATTTTATAAATTAATAAAATAAAATTATATAAATATAAAATTTTAAAAAAAATTTTAAAAATTAAAAAATATTTTAAAAAAATTTTAAAATTTAAAAAATTGAGGCAGTCACCGCCGCCGGCACCGGCGGTGGTGGCCGCCCATAATAGAACCAGGTGGCCATTTCCGACCACCTGGTTCCAGGGAAGACCAAATCTGGCCTCCCCTGTTTGGTGGAGGCGGCCAACCCGAAACAAAGGTCCAAAATGGCCGTAAATGGCCGGCCTTGGCCCCATTGGCCGTTTCCAGCTTTTATTCTGGCCGCCTCCTCCAAAACTGGAGGCGACCGATTTGGCTGCCTCTCCCAGAACCAGGTGGCCGGAAATGGTCACCTAGTTCTATTATGGGCGGCCACCAGCGGCGGTGGCTGCCTCGATTTTTAAAATTTTAAAATTTTTTTAAAATATTTTTTAATTTTTTTAATATTTTTTTAATATTTTTTGAAAATATTTATATTTAAAAATTATTTTATATTTTTATTATAAATTTTTTAATTTTTAAAAGGGTAATTTAGTAATTTTAATAAAATAATAATAAAAATTGGATGATGGGTGGGAATCCAAGCTTTTAAACTTAAGCGGATGAGACTTTGTCCCCGCCTCAAACTATGGGTGGGAAATTGTCCTTTGGCCGTTATAATACAATTATTTAGGATTGGCCAAAACTATTTCCCACCTAATGATTGATTAAATAATAAATTCTTATTTATTAAGTTTAAAAAAGTCAAATTCTCATTCATCTATCAAAGTTAACTATTAATGTCAACAGTCAAAGATTATTTATACTATTTATTTAAATATTATGATACAAACATATTTAAAATATAAACGTTATTTTTATCAAATTTATTAAAGGCAATTAGATAATTTTATTATTCACATATATATGTTTTCAAAATATTTTAATGAGGGCAGATTGAAATTTTAACATTTCTGAAACACCTCCAAACTTTTTTTAAATCACAAGACAACTCAAATTTTTAAAAAATTTCATTTACTCCAACATTTGTCATTTTATACAAGGACGATCATAGAGATTATTTCGAGTATAAATATTATTTTTAAGACTTATTAAGGGTACGTATATAATTTTTTTGTTTTATTTTAAAAATTATTATGTTCATTCATATATTTTTAAAATATATTATAATTTTAATATTTTATAATAGGTTATTTTCACCTCTAACTTGGTGTATTTTTAAGTGTAATTGTTATTTTTAAAACTATTGATGAGTATTTTGAAATTTTAAAATTTTCAAAAAACACCTTTCAACTTTTTTTAAATTTAAAAAACTCTTTTTCAATTTAAAAGAACACTCCAAATGTTTTCAAATTTCAAAAACCTCTTACAATGGTTAAAAATTAAATTTAACCTAAAATATAATTATTTATCGTTAATACTCCTATTTATATTTACACTAATAAATTTTTTGTTATTTTTAATTATAATTAATATAAATCAAAGAAAAGATTGCTTAATAAAATTTAAGAAACAAAATACAATTTAATTTAAAGATATTTTTGTTTTTGTAATAATTTTATAAAAATTTTAATAAATAAATGAAATTTTAGTTTTTTCAAATTTAATAGATAATACTTTGTTATATAAAGAATCTTAAGATTTAATTGTTTGACTAATTTTAAGAAAGTTTAAGTAAATGAGAAAACTCTATTACACTATAAAAAACAAAAAAACAAAAATCTCTTAGAGTATTTGAAAAATCAAGTAGCCCACTATTAAATTATAGAACTATAGTCATATTTGTTTCTAAATTTGGCAAGTCTTCAATAGAATATTTTAATTGCTTTGAGTGGAGAATATAATTACAGGGGGTTTAGTGAAAAATCACACCAGACGAGATTTCCTCCAATTTTATGGGGGATAATCTTCCATTAATTTTGATTACAAATTAACTAAGAATAAGGATTAAAAAAAAAAAAGGGAATAAATAAAAATAAATAAATAAATGTTGATCTATTGAGAGGTCATTTCAGTTCATGCATATGTAATTTGTTTACCATGGAATGAGATTTAGGAGTTGCTTATTTTTTCTTACCTTGCTAAAATTCCCCATCTCCAGAATCCAGAGTTTTAGTGAATTGATTTAATTTCAACCAGGCCAATGGCTAATTTTCATGTTATAAGTTCGAAAATTTTATTTGTCCACCCATCATCCATTTTTGTTGGTAAAAATTATTTAGTTTTACTATAAATTATTACTTTGTTTTTTTAAATGAAATTATGAAACTTCCCTTTACAATTAATATAAATGTAAATTATTGAAGAGAAAGAGACCAAAGAGATGATGCTTGTTGGATGTTTTAGGGCTTCGATAGATCAAAATTAGAGACTTCTTCAATTAGGATGAGTTTGGGATTGATTAGGGTTTAGGTGTTTATTTTTTGGTAAATAAATGCATATTAACAACTGTAAAACTATTTGGCTAAACATAATCTTAGAAACGGGTGAATAGGATTTTAAAGATTTTGGAAGTATAATTCTAATGTGATAAAAATAGAAATAACAAATCAATTTAAAATCACTCAACAATTCAAATCAATGCTAATAAGCAAATTAGTCATGCAATGCAAACAAAACCTCCTACATTCTTTTTTCTAATCAAACTCAATTAGAGTTCCACTATCTTTTAAAATGAAGAACACAATAGTTTTTTACAAGAATTTCACACTTTACAGTAGTTTTTCAGGATTTCGCCCTTAATTGTTTAAATTCAAGGATTTTCAGTGAGATTTCCTCTAACTAGACTTATCCATAGAAGATTAAATACTAAAGTTTCTCAATAATGTTCAAGAATAAGCTTTTCGAGAGAGTTGAGTAAGAGAGAGTAATAAACAATGTAAGCTTGAATAGTAGTAGGTTCTACAACCTTTTTCACGTCAAATAAGCTCATTTTATACTAGAGGACTTGTTGACAACGTAAAGGGGTTGTTGCAATTGAATTATATCCATTGGATAGGTGAGAAAAATGTACTTATAATAAATTTTCTAGTTGCACGATCATGTACTTTGAGTGCATGGTTATGCTTATCTCATTTATTACCTTGACTAGAGATCCAAAGGTTGAATTCATTAACCTCACCCACCATGCATGATCGTGTGTTTCATATACAAGATCATGCTTCTTCACTTCATGAGTGTCTTTTCAAATTCTAGACCCTTATATCGGATCTCAGTATTATTAGCTCATGAGACATATACGATGAGAAATAGCCTTACGCATGGTTGTATGCCAAAGCTACAAGGTTGTGTTGCTTGAATGTTAACCAAATGACTCTGCATAATCAATTTTGCTCCACTTGGTTCGTGGTGTTCTTCCAATCTTTATAACACATCGACATATGTCTTTACTTTACATAATCGTGCATCGCCATTAACTAAACTTTGTGGACAACAAATGTTGCACGATTGCACTTGCACAATTAGCTTAGTGGTACACCTTTTCATTTCTTCATATGCATGGTTGTGTTGAAAATACACATAAGATTATATGTTGACTTGAGAACGTTGACCGTTGCACATGATGAGATTGCACAATCAAAGATGTCATGTTTCTTCATAAGTGACCATGCACGATATGTGTCATGTTTAAACACAATTACGTGATTGACTTTTTAAGTGTTAACTGAACATGAGTTTGCTGCACAAGAAAACTTGATTATGTTGGCCTTGAAATGTGTTTACATGATCATGAACAAATACTACATGGTTATGTTGGACCTGAAATATTTTTCTAGAAATCTTAGGCCCTGCCACTGATAATGAATATGACACAATGTTGTCAACACATGTGTTAAAATATAATTACGTATAGTCATGCTTAGAAAGTATACATCATATGTTGTTAAAAACCTACAAAAATAAGAGTTAAGTCCTTTTTGGTCATGATCGAAGTCATGCCAAAGATAAATTAGTCTTTTTACTATATTTTTATTATTATCAAAACATTAAAGATTCAATAAAAATTAACATAGATGAAAGCCCAAAAACAACCTAAGTGCGAAAAGCCCTAAAGCTCACCTCGAGAGAACTAGCTAAAAGTAAGACCACTATAAAAAAACAACCAAAAACTTCTACATTATCCCTATTAAGGGTTTAGGTGTTGTGGAAATTGTGTATGGGATTAGATAAAATGGGGATAAGTTAGGATCTTTGAAGAAACTAGAGTTGTGAATTAAACAATTGTGGAATTGACCTTTTGAGCTTTAAATAAGATTAGAATCATGGTGATTAAGTAGTGTCAATTTTGTCATGGAAGAAGACTGCATATATAGAATTGTTGTGTAGATGCCAAGGTTAGCTTAGAGGAACAACACCACTACCAACAAAATAATGATAAAGAGCATTTCAAGTTTGTTTCAATAAAAAATAATTATAATGCTTGCAAATTGTTCGTCCATGGTCAAATTTGTTAGGTTTTTTCAATGTTCAGTCACAATTTTTTATTGGATAACAATGTTCATGATCAGAAGATAAAAATGTCAATGAAGAATATGTTTATTGAGGAGGATCCATCATTGCTTTTGTCATCAGATGTTGACGAACTTAAAGGATTACTAGAGAAAGGTATTGTGTTTAGGTACATAACAAAAACAAACTAGTTGCGCTAAATAAATGCCAAAAAGGCAACTTAGTGGGGTTATCATCATTATTGAAGATAGAGAGATCATCAAAATAGTGGCTCAATTTTAATGATTTACTTAAATGAAACAACCAATGTGTCAACCATAAGTACATCTTAGGAGTATTCTAATCATTCTCTTGCGTTGAATAGTTTAATTTTAATTTTAGGAAAAGATGTATAGTTATGCATGAAAGATTGTATGCCCATACATGAGTTGGAATTGTTCATACAGTGTGAACAATTATGGAAGAGACATATCTGTAAATTAGTCATCATGTACGACCATGCATAGAAAGTGCATGACTTTGTATTTGAGTGGTTATTGGATAATCATGTCTTTAGAAGCTAAGAAGCATAATAAAAACAATTAAAACCGTTTAAACGATCATGATGCATGATCATGAGTGATGTTGTATTGTGAAAATTTATATTAAGCAAGCACTTTTAGCCAAGGAAGAATTTTAATATCATTTTCATTTTTTACAAGACCATTGAAACAAAGAGACTTGAGATTGATAACTATGGGTTGACGTCGGAAGGAAAAACGTTGGAAAAGACTAAAGGCATGTAAAGTTTTTAAGCTATACATCAGACCAAAACCACCTAAATACATTTAAGATTTTATGATGTCATTATGTATAAATGATGTAGTTGTTTATTTTATTTATATAAGACACCTTTTACACGTATTTTTATAAAGAACCATGCACACTCTTATTTAATATTTGATTTCAATTGTATTGGATGAAAGTATTTAAGTTTTGAGAATTTTAAGGTTAAATTTAAATTGAATTAAACATAAACAATTATATATTTGTGTTCAACTCATTCATTTTAGATTCGATTCATATTTGGATTCGTATTCATCAAAATTTTATGGTGAAATTCGAGTTCGGATTTGAGTTCAAAAGTTTGGTTCATTTTCAGTTTATTATTGTAGTAAATTATATTTATTTATAATAAATATATTTATTATGATTTATTAAAAATATAAATAATTATTTATTATTTATTTGAAAGAAAAATATATTTATAATGATTTATTGAAAAAAATGTAAACGTATTTATATTTTATTAAAGAATTATAATTAATAAAATATAATTAAGAAATTTTTAATGTGAGTTTGGATTTGTGTTCGGTTTATATGGTTCATGTTTAGATTCATATTCATAAATTTTCAATACTATAGTTTTGGTTTGTGTTTATCTTCATTAAGTTGTTCATTTTAAGCTTATTTGAACTGAACTCAAAAACAAATCTAAATATATTCAATTTGAATCTTACCCTAGAAAATTTTAAATAAACGTGTCTCTTTAAATTCATATTCTCTTTGGAGGGTATGCATATAGAAATGAGTATTACAAAATGATAGTGGAAAAAAGTTGTATGCTTTTCTTAACAAACCAAAAGGAAATTTTCCTTTAGATTTGAAACCGAAACAAAGCATGATTGATGCCATAACCACCAGCAAAACAAAACAATGTTGACACATAGAATGTTTTGCGTGAAAAACAGAGGCATGAAATAAGTACTATTTGGCTCGACTTGACTAGACTCAATTCGTTCATTATAAAAAAAATGAGCTTATGGTAGTATTACATACTATGCTAAACATTCTTTATGAGAATCCTGAAGGGAAGTATTTGAATCATATCGACATTACTTGTGCAAGGAATCATAAATTTTAAGTCAACTAATATTCATCAAGCCAACTTTTTTGTCTAATGATGATATTTCTTTTCACCAACTAGTACAATTCAAAGTCTTGCATAGACATGTTATAGTAATGATGTTAAGGCTTTAATAGTGAACGTTGACATCCACTATGATGCTATGAAATAAATGCAAATAGAATGTTGAAAAACCTACATTCATGGTTATTATATTAGTAACTTTAGGGAAACGTTTCAACGAAGTGAGTATATATATCATAAAGAGGTACCCTGAGAAAGGACTCAACTATAGATTGAAGTCTTTAAGAGAATTATTGGATTTGAAAGCACATAAATGTAAGAAACAATAAGGGACACCTAGAGTTTGCTAGAATTCCAAAGAGAGCAAAAAACATGTTTGTGAGTATTAGAAGTTAGAAAAAGTCCATACAATTTGCAATATAGTTTGTTTATAAACAAACTCATAAATGGGCATTCTAGGGGTAAAACAGCCATTACAAGAGTGATACAGTTAAGATAATTGTATAATACATTATCTAAAAGACATTGTCATATATGGTTATTCATGTGGTACCGTATCACTTAGCATTAATTTTATGATTAGAACTTGAGACATGCGATAAGATCTTGGATAACATCAACTAGGGATAATGAACGATCATGTCTTTCATTGGAACCGTTGTTCATGCTAACCAGTTACTTACCTAATATTTAAATATCCTTTATCGAACCTGGATAAGGTCAACTTTCAATTATTTCATTAGAATGACTTTAATATAAATTAGGTTTTTAACTTATAGGGAGTATTGTCTATAGACTTGGATAGAATTTGATTTAGTGTGTAAGTGGCAGTTTTTAGAACATATCCCTAGAAAGATGTGGAAAGGTCACTAAAACTTATCATTAACTTTAACATGTTTATTATGGTCATATCCTTTTATTTAGATATGCCATTATGCTAACGTGTACCAGGAAGAGTGAGTTAAAATACTATCCACATTCCTTTAGGGATTCTTTGAACTTGACACTTAAGTATTCTTTTTTCTTGATCACTTTGATGGATTTTAATACTCTTGCCCAACTAATTCTCTTTTTCGTTCTTGAATTCTTTGAATTTTTTTTAAAGTATTCAAACTTATGTTTTATAAAAATATGTAGTCATATCTATTGAAATCATCAGTAAATGTGACAAAGTAAGAATAACCATATCTAGCTTACATTATTAAGGATCCACATACATCATTATAGAAGATGTTCAACAGTTATGTAAGTTTTTTGACTATGCCTAATGAAAAGTGACTTGGTTATTTTGCATAAAAGACATGAATTACATTCATAAATGATTGCAATTCATATGATTGCAAAATTCCATCTTTTTTGGATTTTTTATATGCACGTGAGATTAAAATGTCTTAGTATGTAATAACATAGATGTGTTGTGTTCAAATTGTCATATTTGACCCTTTTTATACTTAAATTAAGAACATTCTTATTTAAATCAAGAACATATAATATATTATTTAAGTACATAGTTCCATAGTATATATCATTTAAACTAAAGGATATTATTCTATTAGATTTGCTAAAATCGTAGCCCTTATTGTTCAAAACAAACATAGATATTAAGTTCGTAGAAATTGCAAGTATATAATAACAATTATTAAGTCTTAATTCTAGTTTGGTGGGCAAACATAGATAAAAATTTCTTACAACTAATGTAGCAATTCATGCTCCATTTTCAACTCATAATTCTACTTCTCATTTGACAGACAATCTACTTTGCATTAGTTCATGAACATTAGAACAAATGTAAGAACCATGTCTAGTGTCAATAACTTATGATGTTGAAAGAGAGAAATTAATCTTGATCATGCGTATACCTAAAGTAAAAGCATTCGACTTCTTTTTCTTACTCTCTAGAAATGTCTTATAATGTCTCCTCCAATGGCTAGACTTACCATAAACAAAAAAAAGACAACATTTTCTTTCCCTATACTGTTAGTGGGTTGCAAAGCAATGGAAGGCCGTTATTGAGGTTTTGGTTTGGGCTTGGCATTAGCACTACCCTTACCCTTACCTTTGTATGCCTTAACATCAACCAAAATTATGGAAACAATCTTTATGATATCTTGTTCCAAAGTTTGAAGCATGTTCATAAGCTTATTGAGGGATTTATCCATTATGCTGATATAATAGTTCATTATGAATTATGAATATGAGTAAAACAAGGACTATAAGACCAAGTCAATAGTTAAGTCATTGTCTATGGTAAAGCTTAGGGATACCAACCTCTTAATTAAACCAATTATCTTGATCACACAAAGGCCAACTTGAGCTTTCTCTATCATTTTGCTCTTAAAAAGGATTTGAATATGTCATACCTCTTTCTCCTTGCATGAGTGAAAAAACTATAAAAAGGAATAAGTAAAACATTTATTTCATGTTGCCTTTACAACTTATATGTTACACATCCTATCATCAAACATTGAATATTGGTGGAATCCTAAGGATACTTGTTATAAGTATCTTGCTCCTTTTTGATGGCATCGAGACTAGGCTTAACAGATATGACTTTTTAAAGGATGTACTATTTTCTTTCTTAATATAGTATAATTTATAAATTTTTATACTAGTCATAATAATTGGTGATCCAACTCATGTCTTTTTCTAATAATGATCACATTGAAAAATTGTTCATAGTCTTGATGATCTACAATTTGCAACTTTAAGTTAATCAGTATCGTGTTTTTTAATTTATTTGATATGGTCCCGTGTCAAATAACATCTTACTCTTTTTTTTAATTTCTTTAATTCCAAAACCTTTATTGTTGGATAAAAAAAGTCTAAATAAGCTTTTTAGTATATCGAGCTTCCGCTAATTCTCAACTGTTTTTCTAACCCTTTTATTTCTAGGTTATTTCAATTTAGTCCTTTAACTAGGCAAATTCACACTTAAGTCTTAAATTCTAAACACAATCCACTTTATAGAACCCAACACCTCTAAATCTCATGATCAACATTTTTTGTGTGTGATCTATAAGCTTTTCATTATATTGATAATTATGGATTCGTGACGAATCTATTACTTGTCAACCATCCACATATAAATTAAAATTGACTTATAACAAAATATCATGACCACCAAATGATAATAAAAATATACAAAACCCTATCAATAACTTGGTTATTGTATAACTCAATTCTTTCATCAACTAACACAAAAGTAGTGTCTACCTAATATTACAGTCGATCTTTACTCATTAACTTCTACAACAATGATATAAAATGGTATTAGATTGAGCAGCCACTCAATCCTATAGTAGTTAAATTTTTTATCCATCATAGTCTTCATAAACCTTTCATTATGATTAATAACCGCAATTTTGATTGTCCTTTTTCAATGGCTACATTAGACTAATGTAAAACCATATTGATTCATGTATAAAATGGTTTAATGACCTTAATTCGAAAAACTATATGTACTATCATTTGTCAAAAAATGTCTTTCATAGACACTAAGATTACCATCTATATAAAATCTTTTTAACAAATCTGTTTGATGAACATATCTATTTAACAGGTACTTATGATTTATACCAAGTTATCAATAAATAATCTTAACACATGAAATTTGTCATTGTTTTTTGATAAGTCATTAAACATTAAGATAGTTTTAACATATTATTTGTGCTTGATGTCGGAAGAACACAAATACTACAAACTTTGTATAGTGACCACCATATGTGCACATAAAATGTTTATGATAGGTGACAAGTATTGATCCTCGTATCACGATTTTATGATCCTAATGACATTCATTTAATTACACAAAGTAAAATAACAGTAAAACAAAATGTAATTTTATTGATATGAATATGATACAATTATATTAACTAGATAACTGATTTTAGAGCACTCACTCTAATAATCTATTACAATTCTTAAATTTAAATGTTAACTTTTTAATCGGTTATGTTATATATAAAATATTGATTTAAATTAATAAGACAAGAATTTTTTTTGCCGTGGCCCAATGAAATGGAAGAGATTCCAATTGAAAGATTATGTTTTCTAAGCAAAAGATATCTATTCGCTACTATTTGTCAATGGAGCAAAATGTTCGGTATTTGTATGTGACGAACATAAAGGGTTAAAATGTTACTATTTTTAAATATAAGTGTTTTCGATTATCAATCGAAACACTAGGGCCAGAATTTTTTATTTCTGTAAGCGGTGTTGGAGTCAAGTGACAACCTACCCGCTTCCATACAAAAAATCATAAGAGCAGAGAAAGACAAAAGCGGGTGAGTAGATGCCACATCAGATGGGACCCATTCGATAAATTTAAACCGCAGAAGAAAGCGGTGCCTGAGTCAGCAATGCGTCGAGTGGACCCGTTAATGTATAAAAATATCTGCGAGTGCCAGGTGAAGGCCGGTATGCAATGGCAACACTTGCGTAGGTTCTCTGGATTGAGTGGTTTTACAGAATTTCATACAAGGACTTAATCGGAGTCCTTAGCAACAAAATATGGCAAGGACACATATAATCGTAATTCTCAGGGAAGGACTTCCCGGCTGCTATAAATACTGCCCAGTTTTCACCACCAAAATGCATCTCAAACACGCATCCTTCCTCCTGTTTAGCTGTCTAATTCAGAATGACAATCCTTGTTTTGCAGTCTGAATCTGGTATTCTAAATTTTCTTTTATTTTATGTATTTTTAGAATTTTTTTATTTCAATTTTGTATATTATTTGTTTGGGTAATTAATTTGTATATTATTTCTTCAACACAGGGGTAGTTCCGAGTGATGAGCAGCATAATCTTAGTACAGATGAAGAACAAGATTTGATTTTGGAGGGAGGGTTCTCGGTCCCCAACACAAATTCCTTCGGCCACAATTTCAGGTTCTCCTCCTTTAATTCCTGATATCATCGATGTGCATTCCTTTGTATTATTAACACACTAATTATAATAAACTTAGACAGATCTCGGGGTTTGAAAATTATCAAAATTTTCAAGTCATGAATTTCTCTCTTAAGTTTGTTGAATCGTTTACGGGAAGGGTGTTCCAGACTAGATGAGTCTATCAAATCTCATGGGATATACACCTTTTACTTGTTATTGGAGAATTTATGCACATGATATATATTTAGTTTGTTCATGGTATTGCAAAGTCCGAAGATTACAATGAATAACAGTTCTTGCTTGGCTTTTAACAGCATTTATGAAAAGATATGCAGGGATTTAGTGTAACTCAATTACCGAATCCTTGGGATTTAAATGTGTAAATAATTTTTGCCGTAAATCTATATTATGGTGGTAACCTATTGAACTTGCAATGCCAAGCAGGGATTATAGTTTGGAAAGTGAAAGGCAAAGAGCTGTTGAGGGGTTTTATAGAACTCAACATATCAACCAGACATACGACTTTGTAAGCAAGTTTACTTTGGATGTTACTTTATTGTAAGAACTGTCATTTATTTTTATTTCTGTAATTCATGACCTTTGGCAGGTGAGAAGGATGAGGGAAGAGTATGGCAAACTAAATCGTGTAGAAATGAGTATATGGGACTGCTGTGAACTTCTTAATGAATTTGTTGATGACAGTGATCCTGACCTGGACGAGCCTCAAATAGAACATCTACTTCAGACAGCAGAGGCCATCCGAAAAGATTATCCTAATGAGGATTGGCTGCACTTAACTGGCCTCATACATGGTATAACTTCTTTTTGTATTTTAATCAGAAAAACTAATATTTACTAAATTTAGCCATGTGGTTGGAGAAGCAGCTGGTTAACTTTGTTTGTTAATGTATCTCAGATCTGGGAAAGGTTCTTTTACATCCAGATTTTGGAGAGCTGCCTCAATGGGCAGTCGTGGGTGAGTTACCTGATTACATTGTTAAATAAAACATACTTCATTCATTTGAAAGTTTTTAGTTTATTGCTTAATTTACTGACCAAGAATTATAATTACAGGTGATACATTCCCAGTTGGATGTGCGTTTGATGAATCAATTGTTCACCACAAGGTCTTGTTTTTCACACATGTCAAGTTCAAGTTCATCTAAACATAATGAAGCACTGTAATACTTGAATTTTCACTTAATTAAAATATTTTTCAATAGTTCTAATATCACTTTGGCATGGTCCTACAGTATTTTAAAGAGAATCCAGACTATAGCAATCCTACTTACAACACTAAATTTGGAGTTTATTCAGAAGGCTGCGGACTAAACAATGTGATGATGTCATTCGGTCACGATGACTACATGTACTTGGTATTATTTCTGATTTTCTATTGTAAAAGATCCTAGCTCTATATTTTTTCCACTTTATGATGCACAAACCGCTGTCCATTTCTTTATATAATTCTTTTTTTCTACAATCCGGAGTGAAGATTATGAGGCCAATTAGATATTTATAGTTTCTATTATGATAATTATCCTGGCTTTGATAAAACTACGAATGACATGGTTATTGGTTCCCATTATTCAGGTAGCCAAGGAGAATAAGACTACTCTACCTTCGGCCGGTCTTTTCATCATCAGATACCATTCTTTCTATGGTGAGAAACTAGAGAAATTGAGGAATTTCCATTCTTATGACGAGCTTATGTTAATGGAACCAATTTATCTTGCAGCTTTACACAGGGCAGATGCATATAAGCACTTAATGAGTGAAGAAGATGTTGAGAATCTTAAGTGGCTCAAAATATTCAAGTAAAGATGCATATTTTATAATGTTTTGGTATGAAAAGATCATTGTCACATATGGAATTTCTAATTAATTTTCCATTAAATATGCAGCAAGTATGATCTGTACAGCAAGAGCAAAGTTCGGATTGATGTGGAGAAGGTCAAACCATACTATCTTTCCCTCATTGAAAAGGTAAACACCAGTTTATATGCAAATGCTCTCAAGAAGAACGATAGTAACCCTTGTTATTTTTGCAACCGCAATGTGATTTAATTATAATGTTTTAACTATTCTAAGACAAATTAAATTACTTTTGTTGCAGTATTTTCCAGAAAAGCTGAGGTGGTGATGGTAGTAGCTGTCAAGGTATCCTTTTCTAGGCATTGCTCAACTCTTTATTACCTTTTTGTATATTAGGATGGGGTGCTCAATTGGAGATGGGGCAGGTGGCTCTTTTGTTTTCTTTCATTTTCAGTTAAGTATTTGTAATAAGATGATGCAATAAATAGTAATCTATAGATCCATTTATTTTGCATCCTCTTTTGAGTTTAGTGTTCTTGATGCCTAACTGATGAAACTACCATCTGTTGTTACATTATGTATTTTCTGTGTGCACTTTGAATCAAACATCCAAAGAAATTCCAATTACTTCATACAATTATGTATGCATAACAATTACATAAATTAAATTTATTGTATAAAAAAAATGTCACACGTCTTAATGAATTTCCTAGCATCAATGACTTTACAAACCAGCAATAAAGATAGTAATATGTAGTCTATACATTAATGATAATTATTAACCAAGTGTTTAGTGTAAATATGAAGAAAACAAAGTTAAGTCAGATATGAAAGTTGTATTTAATAAAATAAATAAATAATCTGTGTCTGTGAACCTAATTGATTAGTTTGTAAGCTTGCATGGTGTGGTTGTGGTTGTCAGTATTTGGTAAGCCTCAAACACAAAGCAAAGTGGGTTGTCACCATCTCCTATGACTGAGTGTTGAAAAAGTTTCGGTATGAGACGCGAAGAGAGCTGCGACAAAGGAACTTTGAGTGGTCCAAAAGATAGCCATCTTTCCATTGAATCTCATATTTGAAGATTCTATATCCGAATATTGGAATCTCCTCTAACGACGACTCCTCTTCTTTAATCCTTCCCATTGTTCTTATAAAAAAGTTCCAATTTCTTTGTTGTTTGGGTATCATATTCTTTTCATCCAAATTATCCTT
The DNA here is from genome assembly GCA_026122585.1 of Anacardium occidentale. Taxonomy (NCBI): domain Eukaryota; kingdom Viridiplantae; phylum Streptophyta; class Magnoliopsida; order Sapindales; family Anacardiaceae; genus Anacardium; species Anacardium occidentale. Next base: position 643,807 of record JAJEJH010000005.1, on the reverse strand, counting down.
TAAAAATACCAAGTAATTCAATAGTTGAATCCTAATATGTATGATATTTCATAAAAACATCCATGCTTTTCATATAGTGTTATTGTTACATAATATAAATTCTTATCTTTTCAACTCAAGTCTTTATAATCGATGAGACTATAAACCAAATTCACAATTCTGTGAATGTTGGATTGTGATAACCTAAATCTTAAATGTGATAACTTGAAATCTAAAATGTTAAGGAGATTTGTGGTGTTAGTGAAGAGATTAAGGTGAATCTCTCTTTACACACTGATCTGCTTGATATAATCTAGTTAATGTTAGATCTACTCCAATGTATGTTTTGCATTATACAATTAGGATGGTAGAATTTTAGTGAATTAGGATTTGTGTTTAAGAGAGAACAATTTGGCAGCCCTCTCCCTGTGTAAACAAACTTTGGATAATCATCCACATTTCATCTGTAACATCCGAAACAGAGTGGCTAAAGAAAACACCTACACAGTGTCTAAGATTGAACATAAAATCAATAGACAAAGATTGGTCGATTTTGGCTTAGCTAAAAGAATTATCGAAACCCAAAAGCAATTACATATTTATATGTAAGATAAACAAAATAAAATCTATCTAATACGCAAAATTTATACACATGGCATAAAGTATCAAATTAAATTAATTTAAAATTATTTTAAAGTTTATATTAATATTGTCTATTCATATCATAATCTATAAATTGTATTGGACTTATCATACTTATCATGATTAATTACATTAAGTCTATTCATAAATTGTAATTGAGCTACTCAATTTTATTAAACTAAAATTATAAATAATTTTAACCTACATCAAAGAATTCTCCAACATTCTATCGTTTAGTTAAATTATTTTTTCTTTTTTGAAAAGGAAAACAATTTTTTGAATCATAGGTAAGCAACATTTTAGTTATAAAGTGACCACTATTTTAATAAAATAAAATAGTTTAAAAATAATATCAAAATAATCAATTTAATTTGTAGGACCCTTATGAGTTTTGATTTGATGACAAATTTAAGTAAAAATATTTAACTTGTCCTTGCATATATTGATCCATGACAAAGAGGACAAAGAGTTTATATTTTACAGATTTGGTAAAACACATCACCGTGTGTATTTAGGTTGCACGGCCGTGTATATCTTATAAAGAAAACACATAAGTTGGTTGATTCATGCAAACGTTCATGCAACAAAATGTCAAGATGCACAATCTTGCATCTTTTGAGTGCACGATCATATCGCACAAGAAGCGATGATGCATTGGTAGGCCTCTTTTGCACATCCAGTAGTATAGGTGTATCACATTCATCATTGGGTGCACACTTATGCAAAAAAAGCTCACACACTGGTGTAAAATGAAAATACTTGGTCGTGTGGTGATCGTGAAGAGTATCATGCACAAGACAATATGACTTTCAAGAAGTCTGAAGCATTTAAGACATGAAAACACATGACCATGTGTATGAAGCACACGCCCATACTAGATTGACGTGATATAGAGAATTTGATCATTAGACTGTATTCATTGACGGGAGCACGACCATTCATAAAAGACATATGATTGTGCATCTACTCAGATTTGCTCCAATGACTCTCAAATCAATTGCAACAACTCTTTTCTGTCTAATTCTATAAAAGCCAACTGATTTGAATTTAGGAAGGTTAGAGAATTAGGCCAAAAACTTTTATACTTTTTATTCTTTACTTTTCTCCACTTTCTTAATGGATTTCATTATATATATTTTGAGAGAAACCTTCTAAGCTAAATTCTTGTATTTGCCAATTAAGAGGCATATTTCTTTCTTTATAAATTCAAGAACCTAAAGGCATAATCCCTTGTATCAAAACTAGTTGAAAGGCAAAATCCCTTACATCAAAACTATTATAAAATGGTGCAATCCCTTATATCAAAACTACTGTATATTCGAGATTGAAAATGATGAAAAAAAAAAAATCTTCAAACGAAGTTGCTTAGAGTAGTAGACGTAACAAGCTTGTGGAGAAACTTCGAATCACTATAAATTGGTTAAGCATTTCTTTCCTTTCTCTTTTTTATATTTGTTTTGATTATTTGCTTTATATTAGGATTTGTTTGGTTGATTTTAAAGTCATATATAACCATATACTTGTAATACACGACCGTGCATGCATTATTTTACCAGTCGCAAGATCGGGCTTAAATGTCACATGACCATGCATGTCTGTAATTAGACATACATAACCGCACATATGGTATACACGACCGTGTTTGATTTACTATGCATAATTTTTCTAAATTTTTAAATCATTAAAATTTTCTACAAGTAACTGCTCCAAATGATTTTAAATATCATACTTTATGTATAAAAATGTTGATTTTATTGAATTTAAACCACGTGAAAAAGGAGGAGAATAAAATAATTGGATGCTTCTTGTTTGTGCTTTGGAATTATATATATTAAAAGGAGTATTCATTTGCTAAAATTAATTGAGATAAGGGGAATCAAAGAGTTTTCTAAAAGGGAAGTTTTAATGATATTTGAAAGGGGAAGATTTTTTCAAATTGAGAAATTATTTGATAAAACATTTTAACAAAGAGGATAAATTTATTTTCTTTTGCGCTCAAATGAAAAAATTCACAATAAACATATTACTTGTCTTGCTATTTTGCATGTTAAGTCTCTTAAGCACATGCTTCATGTATGATTTTTTAGAGAAGTCAAGAAGTCCACAAGCCCTATTACAATGGATCTCAATACAGAAAAGGGAAAAAAAATAATCTATCACATAAGGAGTCTTAGACATAAATAGCTTGGTTTTATGAAACAGATTAATATCACTACTATCAATATAGAGAACCATACCATGAAGATAAATTTATACCTATTGATATTTATATATACATATTGGTCTAATTTGTTATCTATAAAGCTATAAGAAGTTAAAACTTTATTAAATTTGAGATACAACTATCAAAAAGTCTGTTCTAAACCATAAATGTATTTATTTAGTTTGCACATCAAAACTCTTTTCCTTATATTTTAGATCAATTTGGTTCCACCGTATAGACTTCCTCACTACAATTTCCATTCAGAAAGTTAGTTTCACATCCATATCGTCTAGCTATAATACAAATGAGTTATCAATGTTATTATGATTCTAAATAAGTCTTTAGTAAAAACTAAAGATAATGACTTATTGAAATCAGTGTAATATACCTGAATGTAATCTTTTGCAACCTATCTTGCCTTATACGTGTCTATTCTATTTTTGGAGTCTCTTTTGGTCTTGTAAACCCATTTGCAACCTATGAATATGTAACCCTCAAGTAGTTCTATAAAATTTCATACCTCGTTATTAACCATACATTTTTATGGCATTAAACTACTTATTAGATTAAGGACTCATGATCGCTTTAAAATGGATTGTTGGACTCAACAATCTAACCAATATTATAATCTCTATTACTAAGATACACATAGTAATATTTAATGATAAAAAGTCGTCTTTTTCTAATATATCTTTTTATTAGAGTTTCCAAAATTACCTCAATAATAGCTAACTCATATCCTATGAGATCAACTATCAATTCTTTAATGACTCATTTATTAATTCAAAACCTTAGCCACATCACATTGTATGATCCATGCCATCAACTCTCACCACTTATACACACAATTATGGCTCTTTTTCGTCGTTTTTATTACCCCTCACCATTTTCCCACATAATTATGTCTATAACTCATTCTACTTTATCATCTTAGTCACTAACGACTTTTTTTGTATTCGATCTAAATTTGACTTGATCAAAATATGTCTCATCTTTTACATAATCAGAAACTTATTCTAAAATTTCTTATTTCTAACAAACATTTCAAAGTCCCTTAACTTCGTCCTTATTCAAGCACATGATATAGGGATATAATTGACATTTACTATAGTCATGTATGGTTGTGCCTTTGCCATGCACAACCTTGCCTTATTTAGCTCATACATGGACATGACTTTCCTTGGTCACTATCATGACTTACTCTTTCTTGCATGGGTGTGATCCTCATGCACACATGTGCCTTTAATATAACAATGCACACATGTGATTGTAATTGTCATGATCGTGCCTCAACCTTTATAACATTTACCAAAATTCCCTTGTCACAGTTGTGTGACATCGAGTTCATATGCATTTGTCCAAAAAGGATGCACAGACATGCATCCTATACTACATGGTTGTGCATTGTGTCATGGGCTTACAATTGTGCATTTATGCATGAGTACATTATCCTTAACCTTTAGTATGTATGGCCATGACCAACCCCATGCATAGTCGTATATTGTCATCTACGTTTTTAGCTATATTATTTTCCAATGTCCATATCCTATTATAATGCCTTTAAACATAGTTCCTATCTTGATCATGTTTATTCCATCACAAGAAAAAACTCGACAATAAGCATATATTAACTAGATCTAACTATACAACACTTTATCCATATTAACTTGCATGATGACATAACAAATAACACTTACATATATTAATCTAGTTATCTACCCCAACATTATGTCATAAAAACATCTAATACATATCACGGTATGGTTAAAAGTCTAATACAACATAGAAGACCTGTCTACCTCTCTTTGAATGGTGCATAAGTCTTCATATGACAAGGCTACTTTTCCAACCATCATTTCTTCTCTTATCCAATGACTAGAACTCACTTAGAAATATTTCTTTATCTTTCTTTATGTTTCTATACATATATGAAAAATATTAAATAAAAAAAAAAAAAAAACCCTTCAACTCTATGTAACAATCCTTTCTATAAAAAAACCAAATAACATCATCACTCATTACCGTAAATAACCTCTACAAATTCATGGCAACCGTTACCTTATCCTAAATTTTGTCTCTTGATCACCAAAAATATTGTTAATTCAAATATGCATGTCATGTCTAGTTATACATCCTTGCCTGCATAGTCATTTACTCGAACAAAGTTTGAATCTCCTAACTTGTCACATGTATAGGTGTGTACCTTTCTTGTGCACAAGCATGCATCAATCCACATTTAAAGAAGTCTACACTTTTCCTCCTATAGAAAAAGACCATTATGTCCTCACCATATTTATGAGCATGCATCCTTCATGTACACAACTGTACCACCAATGTCAATAATATAAAATAATAAAATTACATTTGAGACATACTTGTGGGTATTATAGTTCACCAAATCCTTTAACTCATCACCTCGAAACAATATCAAATAGAGTCACCCATCCTTTTAAAGGATCATTGCACGAACATTCATTTGATTCATGCAACTCATTAAAAATATTATAATTTTCTTTTATGTAGGCTAATTATATCATAGTAAAAGGAGAAAATACTATATTTCCCCATGTTTTAGGTTGGTGCGATAAAGGACACCTTTCTTTATTTGCTTCTTGTTTAGAACAACTTTGCCAAGTTGATCCCTCTTAGTTTAAGGTTCCAAGACCTTTCATCATATTGTCCTCCTCTTTTTATGAACTAAAAAAGGAACATCCTCAGAGACAAGTCTTATGACTTGACATAACAACAAACATGGTCAGTATTAGAACTTTCTAATAATATCTAAATGATATATAAAGTTTTTATCAACAAAAAAGCTATAAAAGATGAAACCTTAAAGAAAAGAAATTAGTTAAAAAAAGATCTTACCTAGTAATGGTGAACAAAAAAGGCATCATATGAGAAGACATTTAGTTTAAGAATTCAAAGTTTCTTCAAATGATGCTTGAGAAACTTTATGACTTATATAAAGATCTAACAACTCGTTTATGAAAAATTAAGGAAAACGCGGAAGAAAATTTGCACCCTTTAAAACCACTCACAAATACGCATTAATCATCCACTCAAAATGGAAAAGTGTAACTCTCAAAGATATCATGACTTCTTAATCAACTTGACTAACACACAACTCATACATGTGATGCATTGAATGCTTACCATTTACTGCCAGCTAGCTAGCTAAAATCCTAACCATCCATGTGGTCTTAAATAATGCAAGAGAGAAAATTTTATTAACCTATTCATACTCTAGAAACTAATAGACAATTGTTATGCGAACAAAATCTTCCCTAAAGTGAACTCTCGAAGACAGTTGTACGTGGTGACTATTGACAAGTGACTAGCAAATAGCAACTTGTAGACAGCAACTAGCAAAAAGTAACTAAGCAAACATGTCAAGGAACAAAGCTCGAGAAGGATCACCTATCTTCTATAAGTCTCATAACGAGATATCATAACCATGTACACAAAACTTCAACCATAATTCAATATTAACAAGATATTTTCGATCATCAAAGAATTTTCCTTTTAAAAATCAACAACAATCGATAAAATACAATTATCTCACCTACTTTCTAGAAGTCATTACTATATTATTATTCTTAATTACAATATTTAAACGTAACCCCCTCATTATAACAATAATAGACAAGATCAAATTGAAAAACAAAGACGAGTCAGTTACAATCATTCTAATAGTATACTATCTTGTGATACATTTCAATCAACTCAACAATAATATTATGGACATAGGCCCTTAAAGCTTTCTGGCCAAGCTACGTAAAAATGTCTCTTTCTTCTTATTCATTGTAACTTTTTATATTCTTGCATCTAGATCTCATAGATTCAACTTCTTGTTGGTGCAAAATTGCACACCAACATTATCTATAACCCAACATCTTGGAATTAGAGAGTTAAAGTTAAACCACTCAAAATGGTGAATGATGATATCATCTTTGTTTTAATGTCCAAATTAGCAATTGCTTGCTTTGTTATTAGCTTAAAAGTAGCCTGAATAGAATTTAAGCAATGTGATGTACATTTCTTGAATGTAATCGACTAATCACCAACTCAAACTAAATTCTTTCGTCATGTGTAGACATTTTATTAATTTCTTGCATGCCCTCTCAATTCTTTCATTGAACGATTTCATTACTTATTGTTCTTCTCATCAGGTGCATTGATAACTGATTATATGATAATCCCTCCGAATAACTAGATCATCAAGGTTCTCCTACTAATGGTAATGCATCAATTGTTATTTATTAACTACCATGAATAATGAATAAACTTTGCTTACTCTTTGAACCAAAATTCTTTTTCTCCTGTTCTTAAATGATCATTAACTTAATAATAGAGAAGTATAAAACAATATTCTTTTTCTTGGAATGAAATGTTTCAATACAAAACAAATGATATTACAAGGATCAAAGAACATAGAGAATCAGCAACTGTTTAATGGACATCATGGGAATTTCTAATGTAAACAGTAAACACTAACTACAGGAGAAAGATGGAGCACCGGGAATTTGGTTGTAAACAAGAAAACCCAGATGACAACAGCTAATTTATTTGATGACCATGATGAACGCAATAAAAATGCAGTTTACCAGTCTTATTGATTGAAATCCAATCTGTGTTCTTATTGTCCAGTAATCAAAATAAATCAAATTTCTGCTAAGTCATCTTCCTCAAAAGAAATGCTTAGCACTATTTTAAACACCCAGTTTAACGTTCTGATACTGACGTAATTAACCTTTGAGGAACTTTTGTAACTAGTGATTGAATTTTCTCAAACTTAGTTTACTGGCATTTCATGACAGTGTTCAATTGACCCAGCTACTCCCTACTTCCTTAGGCAATCCTTTCTTTCTCATAATGCTTCTCAAGTGTTCTGCAGTGTCCCACTTTCCAATGGCTGCATAGAAATTTGAAAGTAGCACGTAGTTGGCAGGGTTATCTGGTTCCAATTCTAGGAGACGTTTTGCTGCAAACTCCCCTCTTGTGACATCTACACTAAGACTGCAAGCATTTACTAGGGCTGCCCATACGGCAGGAGTGACCTTAGTACCATTCTTAAGCATATCATTGAACAGACACCATACCTCTTCTATTTGACCAGCCCGGCCCAGAGTATCTATGAAGCAGACATAATGTTCTGGACCTGGATCCAAACCATACTTCTCCCTCATCAAATTAAAACATTTTCGGCCCTGCTCCACCAATCCAGAATGTGCACAAGCTGATAAAACAACGAGAAAGGTCACAGAATTTGGTGAAACCCCACTTCCTTCTTCACCCATCTTTTTAAACAAGTTAAGAGCTTCAAGCCCATGCCCATGACTTCCGTATGCATCTATCATGCTTGTCCAAGAAACAACATCTTTTTGACAAATTCTATCAAATAAGGAGCCAGCATTCGATATTTTACCACATTTTGCATACATGTCTAGCAGGACATTGCACAATTGGGTATCACAAGTTAACCCAAAACGAACAGCCAAACAGTGGACCTGCTTCCCAACCCACAAATCTGAATTCTCAGAACAAGCAGCAAGAGCACTAGTAAGTGCGACCACATTTGGTCTCATAGTACTCATAACTGAAAAAGCCTCTTCATACTTCCTATTTCGAACACATCCAGATATTAAGGAATTTCTCATAACATCATCTACTCTACCATCCAAACTATAAAACACTTTCATGGCAACACTAATACATCCAACAACTGAGTAAAAATCAATAAGTGCAGTACCCAAAACCACTAAATCCCGACCTAAGACAACCACCAAACTGTGCACCTGTTTCCCTTGTTCAAATGCCTTTAAAGAAGCACAAGCCTTAAGGACAGTACATAAAGTAAACTCACTAAACTCAACTCTTTCCCTTCTCATTGCCTCAAAAACAGCAAACGCTTCCTTAGCAAGACCTTGTCTTAAGAAGTTAGAAAGCAAAGCATTCCACGTGACAACATCCTTAAACTCCATCTCTTCAAAAACTTGAACCGACTCATTCAAGAACCCATACTTGAAATACATGTCCATCAACGCCGTCTTGGACACAGTGCCTGTATCTGTACCAGTTTTGATCATTAAATTATGGACTTGTTTGCCGCGTTCTGGTCCAGGCAAAGAAGAACAAGCGCCCAAAACTGGCGTGAAAGTATAAGCACTAAGTTTGAGGCATGCACGATGCATGTGACTGAAGAGAGTCCACGTTGCAAGAAAATTGCAGGTACGAGCAAATGAAGCAAGTTGAGAGTTGAGGGAGCGGAGATCTCTGTAAGGAATTTCATCAAACAAGCGGTGAGCGTATATGTTGCGTTTTTGAAAGCGCACAACAGTTACAATACCAATATTTGAGCAGAAAGTCTTGGGATTTTTGGCGGGGAAGAGTAGGTAATCAATGAAACGGGTCATGGAATGGAAGGATCCTTAAACACAATTAATAACTATAGCCCTAAAACCATGTCCCATTTTTACCATGGAAACAGAGCACTAATTCAAGCAAAACTCTCACGAATTCACAGTAGCTTCTTTCAAGGATATAGAATATAAAACTGTTGGTATATTAAAAATACAATTTCCTTTTCAGGATCCTGTATAAACTGGCAAGTGTAGAGCACAATTACTGCTAAGAATAATTGAAGATAACCAACTATTCGAAGGCTTAAGTAAACATCATGCAAGAGACGAGTCCCCTTGAAGAGGATTTAGAAAAAGTCGAAGAAGATCGAAATTTTATTGATGAGGAGAGGCTACCGTTGTCTATGGATAAAAGAAATGCCCCCCCTTTCGTGGAAGAAGGTAAACACTAAGAACAATAATTAAGGTTATTATAACATAAAGAGGGATTCAGCTTCTTCGGCAGGACAATGATAAAGATGGTTTTCATCCTCGATTTTGTATGAAACATCATCAATGAAGTATTCAAGCTATACGGTGACTTAGAATTTTTTGCCTAGGATATACACTAACACTGTTATAAATGAATTAGAAAAAACAATAATCTTTTTTAAAAAATATAATCAATTCAAAAAGTTTCAAATAAGTCTGATCACTGTAATGTTACATCTATCAAGAGATTAAGATTATATCTTAAAAGAAAAAATTCAATAATTCTATTCAATACGATCGTACTTCATTTCAGATAATATTATATAACTCTTTATAATATAATATATCAAAATATTATCAATTACATAACAAATTTATGATTATTTTTTAATCAAAGAGGTCTGAATTCGTCTACTAAGGCCAATTATACTAATTAACCTTTTTCTCTTAGTTTTACTGTTTTCATCGTATTTTTCTCTTAAAAACAAATCAAATAGACAAATAAATAAACAAATGTTCATTTTTGTACTTGAATTCAATGAGATTTTTTGTTTGATTTTGTGTTTTTTAAGTAAGATTTTAATAATGAGATTAGTAGAAATGGAAGTGGGACGAAGGCTGTTAGAGTTTTATTACTTTTGAAAGATTAGGAAAGAGAAAATACAAATGTTATTATATGAGGTATTTACCCTTTATCCATATAAACTCTTTAAGCATTGATTAGAATCATAGACACCCTTTCAAATATGACTATTTTAATAAACTTCTCAAATCATTTTTACACCTTGATTTTGTTTTTTTTTTATTTGAACAATCAAGATGATTACATTCATAAGGAACTTTGTATTCTATATAACAGTTACAAAGGGTCATTTAGATATATGGCCGCATGCACGTATGTCTGCTAACTTGGAGGAAATGCAGTTAGTCAGCTTTCCTGTTCTAATCTTCACAATGCAAAACGTTTTCTCTGCCTGATTTGATTTTATAGCTCCTGGAAATTGTGATCTGATCCTCCGTAAGGCCTTAACTTCGTCCGACTCATCTCAAGTGCTGTTTCCAAGAATAATGAGACTTGGGAAAATAGAATAAAGGAAGCAGAATTTTTGGAGTGGTGTTTACCAAGAAATTCTCCTTTTTTTAATATTAATATTCAGCTAAGACCGTGGCTCGGAAAATATACTGTTTATATTTATGATTTAATTTTATTTCTCTATTTTGTAAAGCTATACAAGACTTAAACTTCACTGGCCCCTTGGGTAAGTTACCTTATGTTGCCTTCATGATTAGATTCGTACTAAACATATTTAAACTTGTTTTTAATTTAATTTAAATAAACTATCATCATTTGAATTCAAACTTAAATTATAAATGTACATTTCAAGCTTGATTCTCAAATTGGAATTAGTTTTTTTAATTATGTGTTTTAATTATAATTTTTTAATATATTATAAATACATTTATATTTTTAATAAATCATAATAAATACATTTATATTTTAAATATATCA